>OY804594.1:42641871-42778957 GCA_963680895.1 Fragum sueziense
CGTTTTCGCATGTTTTATCAACAATATTGATACAAAAATGTTGTACGATGACTCCTCTTGCTATTCTGATTTAAGATTGGGGACTGATATCAATACTATGTAGGCAATACTGAGCTTTTGCTAGATGGGTACCATTAAAATCCGGGAGCATTCTAAGGTGCCGTTGTTCACAATTCTCATTATTTGACAATGTTACCGGTTTCAAATTTTCACCAAATTCTGCATACGACTAGGAGACATATATGGCTAACCTTTTTATCAATTTCATAGGTTGACAAAGACAGGAACATACAAGTAGAATTATTTGAATTGAAGGTTTTGAAAATTTCTCGGCTGTTTTTCTGACAATTCCTGACCAAATAAATTTTTGAGATTTTTTTTTTTTTTTTTTTTTGCATGTTGGCATCAACATTGTTGGTACCAAAGTGTTCTTCAATGACCCTTCTTGCTATTTTGATTCAAAATTTGGGACTGATATCAAAACTAGGTAAGCAAAATTGGGCTTTTGCTAGACGGGTACTATTGAAATCCAGGAGCATGTTAAGATGCCGTTGTTCACAATTTTTATTTTTTGACAATGTTACCGGTTTCAAATTTTCACCAAATTTTGCATGCAAACAGGGATCATATATGGCCAACTTTCTTTTTAATTCCATTGGTTGACAAAGACGAGAACATACAAAAGAGTTTGATTGAATGTTAGATTTCATATAGTTTTCTGGGTAGTTTTTCTGTCAATTTCTGACTAAATAGATTTCAGAGAAATTATGTGACATGTTGCTATTAAAAATATTGGTCTGAAAATGTTCTACATGTTCTACAATAACTTTTCTTGCTATTCTTATTTAAAATTTGGGACTGATATCAAAACTAGGTTAGCAACATTGGGCTTTTGCTAGACGGAAACCATTGCAATCCGGGAGCATCTTTAGGTGTCTTTGTTCACAATTCTCATTATTTGACAATGTTACCGGTTTCAAATTTTCACCAAATTTTTCATGCAAACAGGGGACATATATGGCTAATTTTCTTATCGATTTCATAGGTTGACAAAGACGGGAACATACAAAAACAAATTGATATAATTTTAGGTTTTGAAAATTTCTCGACTACTTTTCTGACAATTTCTGACTAAATAAATTTCTAAGAATTTTTTTGTTCATGTTGATATCAACAGTATTGGTACCAAAATATTCTACAGTGACTCCTCTTGCTATTCCGATTTTAAAATTTGGGGCTGATATCAAAACTAGGTAAGCAAAATTGTGCTTTTGCTAGACAGGTACTATTGAAATCCGGGAGCATCTTAAGGTGCCGTTGTTCACAATTCTCATTATTTGACAACGTTACCGGTTTCAAATTTTCACCAAATTTTGCATACAAACAGGGAACATATATGGCCAACTTTAGTATCAATTTCATAGGTTGGCAAAGACGGGAACATACAAAACTATTTGATAGAATTTTAGGTTTTGAAAATTTCTCGGTTATTTTTCTGACAATTTCTGACTTAATAAATTTCTAAGAATTTTTTTGTTCATGTTGATATCAACAATATTGGTACCAAAATATTTTACAGTGACTCCTCTTGCTATTCCGATTTAAAATTTGGGGCTGATATCAAAACTAGGTAAGCAAAATTGTGCTTTTGCTAGACAGGTATCATTGAAATCCGGGAGCATCTTAAGGTGCCGTTGTTCACAATTCTCATTATTTGATAATGTTACCGGTTTCAAATTTTCACCAAATTTTGCATACAAACAGGGAACATATATGGCCAACTTTCCTATTAATTTCATAGGTTGACAAAGATGGGAACATACAAAACTATTTGATAGAATTTTAGGTTTTGAAAATTTCTCGTCTATTTTTCTGAAAATTTCTGACTAAATTAATTTCTAAGAATTTTTTGCGCATGTTGGGACCAACAGTATTGGTATCAAAAGTTTCTACAATGACTCCTCTTGCTATTTGTATTAAAACTTGTGGATTTATACCAAAACTAGATAGTCAACATTGAGTTTTTGTAAGACGAGTATCAATGAAAACAGGGAACACTTTAAGGTGCCGCGTAAAGACCTATATGCACTCTTTGAGTAAAACAAATATATTTTTGTAGTTCATAGGTCAGGGGCATTCTATGAGTAAAGTTACAAGAAAATCTGTGCGTGGGCGCAAATGAGACCCCCCCTTTGGAAACGTCCACCGCGGTTTTAGCTTTTAATCCGTAATTATCGAAAATATCCCAATATTTATTTCATTACTAACGCAGCCCATTTCGCACATGAAGTAAGGACGTTAGGTTACATGAAAGTTAAAAATCCGTATTTGAAATCGGTAATTGTCTAATTTTGTTCATGTTATACATGCATTTTTTCCTGTAGCCTGATTATTTCATTTTCATGCGAAAAAATCAGTCAAAATTGTGTAAAACTAGGAAAACAAACCCCACCCTAATTCATATATTCAAACCCCTTCACAGAAATCGTGGATCGGCCACTGACGGGAAAGATTCGTTTGACAATGCAATGATTGATATTTGTGACATTGATTCAGCAATGCCGTTCTCAGAATGTGAATAAAAAATAATACAGATATTTGTCTTTTCTAAACTTAAAATTCCTGCTTTCGGATAAAGTCTCTAGATAAACATTGAGATCCCATATAGGTCTATTGAATCGGTCGGCACAATTCTTTCAGCCAATCTAAAACGTCGTCAGCGGACCTGCACTCATTCGGTGGAGGTGAAAGCTTCGGTCTTTTTCGTTGAAGCAAAACCAACTTTCAGCATTAATATCTCGACGACTACGCCTGATTTTTAAAAAATGCGTTGGTAGTTAGAAAGTTTAAATCACATTCTTTAACCCTTTCCCAAACAACAAAATTTTAGGGTAGTCCCATTTGAAAGCTGCTAGAGACAACAAAATTGATGTTGAAAAACATCAAATATGTGTACAAAATAGCATTGAAAATATTGAAAAAAAGGAGAAACTGCTGGTTATCAGCAGTTTCTTCTTTTGTTTCAATGTTTTCCCAAGCCATTTCTTTCTTGGACGTCAAAACCAGGTCTTGTTTGGGAAAGGGTTAAAGAAAGAGTTTTGTTTATGAATTTTAACGATGGATTTTTGAAATAATCTGCCTCAAAGTTGGTATCCCGTAACGATAAAGACCGAGGTTGTACCCTCGATGAAAAAATGAAAGTGAGGCTATGACGTCATCCCGACTGATTCTATCGGGATACTAGAAAATACTTTGGAAATTGAATAAATAACTTGTCAAGAGCATTTCTTTCATTTCCACATTATTTTCAAACTTCTAAAGCATCTTGTGGGTCGTGAAAAAGCGTGATTATATGATCATATGGGGGTGGGTTCAAGAGTAATAAAAATTTCCGTCCTACCTGTTCGCATATAATATTTCCCGAAAATCCATCATCAAATACGAAAACATTTCAAAAACAAAACTAATTCATTTTAAAGTAAATGTGTAGTCAGTCTCAAATTATTAAAGATACATGGTGTCGGTTTGTAATTTGCTGTGTTAATTAGATGCATCACATGTTGATTCCGTTCTTTAGATCTGTGCGGTACCCCCGCTCCGTGTGATCTATTGTCGTGTGCGCTATGTGACGGTCTGGGCAATTAAAAGATTGCGGCAATTAAAAGATTGTGGCAAACAGTTAATCCCTTTTCAAACAACATACTTGCAGGGTTCACTCTGGCTCTCGAAAAGTTGGGGCCATCACTTTCGCCAAATGAAAAAAGTTGGGGCCAACCTGGTGAAAGTTGGGGCCACATTTCAGGTGTCTGGGCCGGTAATAGTTGACAAAATTTTCGACATTTTGCACCCAACTCTTTTCCTAATAAGCTGTTTTCCAAATGATATACATTTCAGAAAACATTGAAGCAAAAGAAAGGAATTATGAAAACCATCATTTTCTCCTTTTTCCATTTTGTTTGTCTTAGACTTAACTCATTGCATGTATATATACTTAGGCTATATAATTAGATTGTTGAATATGCTTGTACACATGTGGCTGTTCAGGCAACCATGTTGCAAGCATATTCATCAATGTTGAGATGTCTTTTGAATAAAGAATATCAAATAGTTTCAAATATTTTATCAGTTGTTCTATGTTCTGTTCCTCCGAACCGCCTAACAGCCCCCCCCCCCCCCTCCTGGCTCGCTTGAAAAATCCTATTTTGTCAATAAAACAAACAGGTTTGGGAAAGGAGAAAATATGATTATCAGGGTCCCGATTGAATTTGTAATTAGGCAGGAATCATGACTAACTTTTGTTGAATATTCCTTGAAGTTCGCTGGGACAATCTCACGATGAAAAGCATAAAACAAAGGTCTATTTTATTCCAAAAAAATTGCGCGATTGAACTTACCGAAACATCGTAGTTCGGCACCTTCCATAACTACGGAATTCTGAACAATTATTTGCAACAAGATTGGTTTTGAACAACTCAATTTCGCCTGAAATATGTCGTAAAGTAAAGGATTAACTAGGGGATATTCGATAACCATGAACACTCGACCCGTCAATCAAATTAAAACAATATCGAAAGTACACGCCCATAATTATGTATCGTGTAATGCTCTATTGCACACGACACAGGTACCCGATTATGATTATCGATTTTTCCGTCGCTTTGCTTATCAATTAGTTGTCGCGTCATATGTGTTTGGACTAACTATGGATGGCAATTAAAGGTAATAAACAGTTATACATGGTGCTAATTGTCGTGTCGCGTGCCGAGATAATATATTGTCGGTAACGTTCGATAAAGCTGTAACTACCGCGAGTTGGGGCCATTTGATAATTTTTGGGGCCACTTAATTTTTATTGGCGCCAGGCATTTTCGCCAAATGAAAAATTCTTGCGCCACTTTTATTTTTCTGTCGCATTTGGCGACAATGGCGATGGGCAGCGCCAACCCTGACTTGAAGTACCCTAACTATCACATGGTAAATGGAGAATGTTACGAATCTAGAAAGAAACATATTTTCCTTTTCTTCACAATATTTTAAGAGTTTTTTCTTTATAAAAGAAATGTTAGAATTGTTTTGAAAGATCTGAAATGTTGTGTGTTTTTTTTTTTGTTTTTTTTTTTTTGGGGGGGGGAGGGGGTAGGGGGATAACCGCATGTCTGCAACACATTTGAGTATTATTCGGTAAAGAAATGTTACGGATAGAAAACGAATGTTTAAATGATGAATATGATCAACAAAACGACTGTTTTCAATCCCATTTGTTCTTAATTCGCCATGTAAAACATTTCATTACGCAAAAAAGTCTAAATCTGCATCTAATCATTGACTGGTTTACCAAAAATGCGCTAGAGATCTAATATTTTTGTATGATTTTAAATTTATTAAAAAAATGGTGACTTTTATGTGTTAGGTTTCAGACAAGAATACATTGTCACTGGATAGGCCTATTCCAGAATTTTTCTACGCCATTTTTATGATTTGTCTAAAATTACATGTATTGTAGCCACTCCACGTGAGAAGAGATCAAAGACTAAGAGGGATATCGAGGGATTGGTGCAAAACTATTGTAACTACATTTTGTAAAATTTTACAGGAAAGGGAGAAAACTTTTTGACTTTCTCAAAGTTAAAGAGGAAAGTTGTTTTTAAAATTCTAAATATCTTTTTAAGTATACAGAATTGAAACCTTATATTAGAACATGTGATGTATTCCTTCTTAAAGATTAAGAAAATGCAAAAAAGTGTATTTCTGAAAAATATGTAGTTACAATAGTTTTGCACTGAGCCCTCGATATATCCTTGGGATAAAGTTGAAAAGGGTTAAATAATTGACCGTGCTTATTAAGTGCATGGGGCTTTTAAGAGGCCACACGTGACATAATTATCTGTGTTAAGATGGGATAAACGAAAGATGTCTCTTTCATCACGTAACAATGGATATACAAAAAGTGAAATTAAAGTCGTTTGGATTTAATTTTATTATTCATTGGATTGAAAAAAAGTATGTTTGTATCGAGATAGGAGATCATGGCTTAAAAATGGAAGATAGTTCTAAAGGCCCGTGAGCTGGAAACAATTTCTCCTTTTGTTTTCTCGTAAATATTTTGCGTGTCATAATAATAAATATTCTATTCACGAAGTCAGCAGTTTCGATCATTGTACAGCATAAAAATGATTTTGTGAAATTATAATGCCAGATGAATGGAGAAAATGCATAATTTATCACGGTTGGTTCACTCGCACTTCTAAGGGCCCGTTAGCTTGACACAATTTCTCTTTTTCTCGTAATTATTTTGCGTGTCATAATGTTTCATGTACTAAATCAGCATTTCCGATCATCATACAACAACAAAAAATTAATTGTGTAAAAATATTATGATATTTAAGCAGAGAAAATGTTTAATTTGTCATTGTTGGTTCTCTCGCTATTGTAATCATATAGGCAAGTAGATTTTTTACTCACGATTTTTCTGCGCATGCGCCACTTCCGGTTTCCGGTTTAAAACTGTTTATCGGTGTATTTGAGCCTTGGCACCATCTAGACTATTCTTTATCACAAGGCATTTTTCTATATTCAATCTGATCGTCACCCCTCTCTCACAAAATACGGTGGAACTTTTTCAAATTAACAGATAATCTGTCCAATCTTTCATTAACCGAGAGCCAACATATTTCAGTTCGGGAAATGTCTGAATTCGTTAACGTTAACAAATTAGTTAACATGTTGACGAATTCGTTAACTCTGCTTGACTCAATTTCATTTCATTTTGGATGGGCATGTTTTTCGTCTTTTTCTATCAAATAAAGCCAAGAGATTGAAAATAATCTGATACACATTGATATAATTGAGGTCTATTGTTCACATTAAAACCACAAAATAGGAAAAAATATTAGTCAAACTAAATTTATTGCCCTTTAAAATCAGGCTCAGATTTAACGAATTTTTCAACTCCTATATTTTCTGCCTATTCAAATCAATGGGGATTGTCTTTTTTTGGATGTCATTTTATAATGCTTGGTTGAATTTTTTTACGCTTGGACCAAAAGTTTAATTTTTGTTTAAAGTTTCATAAATTACCAGTATCTCAATGCTGATTTTTGTATACCAATGCCTATTTCAATTAAAAGCCAAGAGTTAACGAATTCGTTAACTTTGAGTTGAGGAATTCGTTAACTATTAATGAATTCCTCAACGTTGAGGAATTCATACCTTTCCCGAGCTGCAGACATTGCGAAAGACGTCGGACCGCGGACATTGTCCGATAGTTTTGACTTCGGTCCGATTGAAAATTCGATACCGTCGGTCCGTATGTCCGACATATTTTGACCATTTTGCTTTTTAGCTCACCTGAGCACGAAGTGCTCAAGGTGAGCTATTGTGGTCGCTTTTTGTCCGTCGTCCGTCCGTCTGTCCGTCCGTCCGTTCACAATTTCTTTAAACATCTTCTCCTCCTATATCAATAGGCCAATTTTTACCAAACTTGGCAGGAATGTTCCTTGGGTGACCCTTCTCAAAACTTGTTCGCAGATTTTTGATTCGTCAAAAAATGTGGGCGTGGCAGGGCGGGGCTTATCAGACTAAGAGAAATCATAAGAAAATTCTTTAAAAATCAACCATTGGGTCAATTTGAACCAAACTTGGCAGGAATGTGCCTTTAGTCACTCTTCTCAAAATTTTTTCACAAATCTTTAGATTTGTCAAAAAATGTGGCCGTGGCAGGGAGAAAGGGGCTTATCGGCTTAGAGAAAGCATAAGAAATTCTTTAAAAATCAACCATAGGGCCCAATTGAAGCAGACATGGTAGGAATGTTCCTTCAGTCACTCTTTACAAAATTTGGTCACAAATTTTTACATTTGTCAAAAAATGTGGCCATGGCAGGGAGAAAGGGGCTTATCGGACTTAAAGAAATCAGAAGAAAATTCTTTAAAAATCAACCATTGGGCCCAATTGAAGCAGACATGGTAGGAATGTGGCTTGAGTCACTTTTTTCGAATTTATTCACAATTTTTTACATTTGTCAAAAAACATGGCCGTGGCAGGGAGAAAGGGGCTTATCAGACTTAGAGAAATCATAAGAAAATTCTTTAAAAATCAACCTTAGGGCCCAATTGAACTAGACTTTGCAGGAATGTTCCTTGAGTCACTCTTTACAAAAATTGGTCACAAATTTTTACATTTGTCAAAAAATGTGGCCGTGGCAGGGAGAAAGGGGCTTATCAAACTTAGAGAAATCATAAGAAAATTCTTTAAAAATCAACCATAGGGCCAAATTGAACCAGACTTTTCAGGAATTTTCCTTAAGTCACTCTTTTCAAAATTTGTTCACAAATTTTTACATTTGTCAAAAAATGTGGCCGTGGCAGGGAGAAAGGGGCTTATCGGCTTAGAGAAAGCATAAGAAATTCTTTAAAAATCAACCATAGGGCCCAATTGAAGCAGACATGGTAGGAATGTTCCTTCAGTCACTCTTTACAAAATTTGGTCACAAATTTTTACATTTGTCAAAAAATGTGGCCATGGCAGGGAGAAAGGGGCTTATCGGACTTAAAGAAATCAGAAGAAAATTCTTTAAAAATCAACCATTGGGCCCAATTGAAGCAGACATGGTAGGAATGTGGCTTGAGTCACTTTTTTCGAATTTATTCACAATTTTTTACATTTGTCAAAAAACATGGCCGTGGCAGGGAGAAAGGGGCTTATCAGACTTAGAGAAATCATAAGAAAATTCTTTAAAAATCAACCTTAGGGCCCAATTGAACTAGACTTTGCAGGAATGTTCCTTGAGTCACTCTTTACAAAAATTGGTCACAAATTTTTACATTTGTCAAAGAATGTGGCTGTGGCAGGGAGAAAGGGGCCTATCAGACTTAAAGAAATCAGAAGAAAATTCTTTAAAAATCAACCATTGGGCCCAATTGAAGCAGACTTGGTAGGAATGTGCCTTGAGTCACTGTTTTCGAATTTATTTACAATTTTTTAGATTTGTCAAAAAATATGGCCGTGGCAGGGAGAAAGGGGCTTATCAAACTTAGAGAAATCATAAGAAAATTCTTTAAAAATCAACCATAGGGCCAAATTGAACCAGACTTTTCAGGAATTTTCCTTAAGTCACTCTTTTCAAAATTTGTTCACAAATTTTTACATTTGTCAAAAAATGTGGCAGTGGCAGGGAGAAAGGGGCTTATCGGACTTAGATAAATCAGAAGAAAATTCTTTACTTTTGATGAAGTTGATTTTCAGTCTGATCTGACCAGAAAGATGAGAGTTATGTGCCCTTGAATTTGATAAATTTCATTTTCCGGTCTTATCAAATTCGCCATTTTGTATATAGCACATCCCCAGGTGGAAAACGTCGACATATGAAAGGGAATAATTGAATTTTCGTTTAAACAGAAGGAATAACTTCTGCATTGGGAATTTTCTTTCCAGATTTTGGGAAAAAATAACCCTATTTGGCATTGGGAATGGGTCATTTTTACGGACCCGTCCAAAGAAGGAGAAAAAAAGCCTGGAATGACATGACCTGGTTCAATTAGATGTGCATACTTGATTGATGTTGATCTGTAAGCTAGGATGCTAAATAAATTCTACATAGGGTTTGGATATGAATAATAAAAAAAGGAAAGGCTTTCCTATTTCTCTTATCTATTTCTCTTATCTATTTCTCTTATCTGTTGCTCTGGCCCCATGTTTATCTTATGTAAACAGATAACAAGGGATTAACCTAGCTTATCAGATGGAGATCTTTCTTCACTACAAACTTTACAGGATCGATTGGAACAAAATTATTACTTAATTGTTTCCTAACAGAAAGTCCTTAGAAGTTTCATGTCTTTGAATTTGACAAAATTGCCATTATCACTCTTGTCATATTGATTCAGGTGAGCGATTTAGGACCATCTTGGTCCTCTTGTTTTCAATACCTCGCGTTTGCATAATTATGGAAGCTTATAACCAAAATATTTGTCATTCTGTTTGCGAGAAAATTGATAAACAACAAAGTACGAAGGGACGGCACTATTATATCGTGGTTTTGCCGATTATTTCCCTTGATTTGTAAACCGGATTGTGGTTGGCTGAAACAGGTATTGATTAGCCAATCGGAATACATATTACTTTTACTGTCGTAGTATAATGGCGTCCCTTAAATATTTCGAGGGTGCAAAGTGAATTACCTGTTATACCTGTTATACCTGCGGCCACACCCTTAAGTGCAGCCTAGGGGTTAAGCGACCGAGTCATTGAAACCCCATGTATTTCCTTGAAGTGTCTGTCAATGGCGTTTTTGAATCCGTTGATAGTTGTTGCTGTTATCACTTCCTCAGGGAGACGATTCCATACGTTTATCACACGTTGATTGAAATTCTTGTATCGAACATTTAATCTTGAGCGAGGCTTCACTAGCTTGAGAGAGTTTCCTCTAGTAGTAGAAAAATTCAGCTCAAAAAGACGATTCACAGGGAATGAATTGTCTAATTTTGAAAGGCTTATGGACTATGGGCGTGAATGATTAGAGTGTCAGTCATGTTTTTATATCTTCAGAATAAAAAAGGTGGTTACATGTTATTATGCCCCCTTTCGAAGAAAATGGGGGTATATTGATTTGCAAGTGTCGGTCGGTCGGTCGGTCGGTCGGTCGGTCGGTCGGTCCGTAGGTCGGTCGGTCTGTCCGTAGACCAAACCTTGTCCGGAGCATAACTCGAAAAGTATTAAAGGTAGAATCATGAAACTTCACAGGTGGATATATCTCATCATGGAGAGGTGCAGTGCACAAGAACTGTAACTCTGCCGATCAATTTTTTGGAGTTATTGCCCTTTGTTGATTTTCAAACTTGATTCTTGTCCGGAGCATAACTCAAAAAGTATGTTAGGTAGAATCATGAAACTTTACAGGTGGATATATCTCATTATGGAGAGGTGCAGTGCACAAGAACCGTAACTCTGCTGATCATATTTTTGGAGTTATTGCCCTTTGTTGATTTTCAAACTTGATTCTTGTCCGGAGCATAAATCAAAAAGTATGTAAGGTAGAATCATGAAACTTTACAGGTGGATAGATCTCATTATGGAGAGGTGCAGTGCACAAGAACCGTAACTCTGCCGATCAAAATTTTTGAGTTATTGCCCTTTGTTGATTTTATAACTTGATTCTTGTCCAGAGCACAACTCAAAAAGTATGTAAGGTAGAATCATGAAACTTTACAGGTGGATAGATCTCATTATGGAGAGGTGCAGTGCACAAGAACCGTAACTCTGCCGATCAATTTTTTGGAGTTATTGCCCTTTGTTGATTTTCAAACTTGATTCTTGTCCGGAGCATAACTCAAAAAGTATTAAAGGTAGAATCATGAAACTTTACAGGTGGATAGATCTCGTTATGGAGAGGTGCAGTGCACAAGAACCATAACCTTGCCGATCAACTTCTTGGAGTTATTGCCCTTTGTTGATTTTTACACTTAATTCTTAACCTTGCCTATATCTCATGTATTTTTACACATACAGACTTGATATCTCACACATAGATACCTCCTATCAACATCATTCACCTTTGACCATGACCTTGGATCTTGTGACCTTGACCTTGGAGTTTGACCTACTTTAAAAAAATTAAAGCGGGCATATATCTCATGACCTATTACACATACAGCCTTGATATTTCACACATGCACACCTCCTACCAAGGCCTTTCACAATTGACCATGACCTTGGACCTTGTGACCTTGACATTGGAGTTTGACCTACATTTTAAAATTTTAACCTGGCCGATATATCATGTCCTTTTACACATACAGCCTTGATATTTGACACATGGAAACCTCCGACTAAGACCTATCACATATGACTATGACCTTGGACCTTGTGACCCTGACCTTGGAGTTTGACCTACTTTTAAAAAAAAATAAACTGGGCCTATATCTCATGTGCTATTACACATACAGCCTTGGTATTTCACACATGGACACATCCTACCAAGACCTTTCACATTTGACAATGACCTTGTGACCTTGACCTTGGACTTTTACCTACTTTTATAAAATTTTAACCTAGCTGATATATCATGTCCTTTCACACATACAGCCTTGATATTTCATACATGGACACCTACGACCGAGACCTTTCAAATTTGACCATGACCTTGGACATTGTGACCTTGACCTTAGTGTTTGACCTACTTTTTGTCGAGCCCGCTTGCGGTGAGCTCGACATAGTTGTCACAATGGCGGTTCGGTGTATGTGCGTTAGTGCGTGCGTGCGTGCGTTAGTGCGTGCGTCCGTCCGGATGGAGCTTGTCCGGGCCATAACTTCACCATGGATGGAGGGATTCAGAAATAACTTGGCACAAATGTCAAGCTCAGTAAGGCGGAGTGTCGCGTGCAAGAACCAGATTCCAAGCTCAAAGGTCAAGGTCAAACTTGGAGGTCAAATGTCAAAAATGAGAAGATTTTTGCTTGTCCGGGCCATAACTTCACCATGGATGGAGGGATTCAGAAATAACTTGGCACAAATGTCAAGCTCAGTAAGGCAGAGTGTCGCGTGCAAGAACCAGATTCCAAGCTCAAAGGTCAAGGTCAAACTTGGAGGTCAAATGTCAAAAATGAGATGATTTTTGCTTGTCCGGGCCATAACTTCACCATGGATGGAGGGATTCAGAAATAACTTGGCACAAATGTCAAGCTCAGTAAGGCAGAGTGTCGCGTGCAAGAACCAGATTCCAAGCTCAAAGGTCAAGGTCAAACTTGGAGGTCAAATGTCAAAAATGAGATGATTTTTGCTTGTCCGGGCCATAACTTCACCATGGATGGAGGGATTCAGAAATAACTTGGCACAAATGTCAAGCTCAGTAAGGCGGAGTGTCGCGTGCAAAAACCAGATTCCAAGCTCAAAGGTCAAGGTCAAACTTGGAGGTCAAATGTCAAAAATGAGATGATTTTTGCTTGTCCGGGCCGTAACTTCACCATGGATGGAGGGATTCAGAAATAACTTGGCACAAATGTCAAGCTCAGTAAGATGGAGTGTCGCGTGCAAGAACCAGATTCCAAGATGAAAGGTCAAGGTCAAACTTTGAGGTCAAATGTAAAAAATGAGTTGATTTTTGCTTGTCCGGGCCATTCCTTAACTTGGCACAAATGTCAAGCTCAGTAAGGCGGAGTGTCGCGTGCAAGAACCAGATTCCAAGCTCAAAGGTCAAGGTCAAACTTTGAGGTCAAATGTAAAAAATGAGTTGATTTTTGTAGAACCAGATTGCTAGCTCAAAAGTAAAGGTCAGAATTTTAGGTCAAATATAAAAAATGAGTTGATTTTTGTTGAGCCCGCTTGCGATGAGCTTGACAAAGTTGTCACAGTGGCAGTTTGGTGTATGTGCGTGTGTGCGTCTGTCCGGATTATGCTTGTCTGGACCAAAATTTGGTCATTACTTGGGGGGAATTAAAATAATTTGGCATGAATATTAACCATCATGAGGTGGAGTATCTCGTTATAAATACATAGACATGTAATATTTTGTGAACAATAAACTGTCTCACCATGATCCCCATCATTCCAACTTATTTTGTCCCCACTTTTACAACGCCATTGTAATGACAGCTGTAGACATAGGTATGGTCTTCTTTCTTCAAAATGAGCGGGCTCGACATGTTGCCCTTCGGCATCTAGTATAACACATTAACCTGGCCTATATTTTATGTCATTTTACACATACAGCATTGATATTTCACACATGGTCACTTCCAACCAAGACATTTCACATTTGACCATGACCTTGGACCTTGACCTTGAAGTTTGACCTACTTTTAAAAAACTTAAACTAGGCCTATATCTCATGTCCTGTTACCTATACAGTCTCGATATCTTACACATGGACACCTCCTACCAAGACCTTTCACATTTGACCATGACCTTGGACCTTGGTGTTTGACCTACTTTTATAATACATTAACCTGGCCTATATTTCATGTCATTTTACACATATAGCCTTGATATTTCACACATGATCACTTCCAACCAAGACATTTCACATTTGACCATGACCTTGGACCTTGACCTTGGAGTTTGACCTACTTTTAAAAAACTTAAACTATGCATATATCTCATGTCCTGTTTGTTACCTATACAGCCTCAATATTTTACACATGGACACCTCCTACCAAGACCTTTCACATTTGACCATGACCTTGGCCTGTGTGACTTTGACCTTTGATTTTTACATACTTTTAGAAATCTTTAACCTAGCCTTTCTCTTATGTCCTATTACACCTACAGCCTTGACATTTCACACATAGACACCCCCTACCAAGACCTTTAACATTTGACCTTGACCTTGAATATTGTAACCTTGACCTTGGAGTTTGACCTACTTTTAAAAAAAACTTAAACTAGGCATATATATCATGTCCTTTTACACCTACAGCCTTGATATGTTACACATGGACACCTCCAACCAAGACCTTTCACATTTGACCATGACCTTGACCTTGGCATTTGGCCTACTTTTAAAAACGTTAATCTGGCCTATATTCTATTTTACTTTTACATATACAGCCTTGATATTTCACACATAGACACCTCCTACCAAGACCTTTCATATTTGACCATGACCTTGGACCTTGTTAACTTGACCTTGGACTTTGACCTACATCAAATGTAGGCACTTGAAGGGGGCATATATGTTTTACAAACATCTCTTGTTTTTCCTTGTTTTTTTCGGTCTGACAGATTTGTTTTCGGTCTGACAGATTTTTCAAGCCTGTCAGACCGAATGTCTGACAGTTTTTAGCTCACCTGAGCACGAAGTGCTCAAGGTGAGCTATTGTGGTCGCTTTTTGTCCGTCGTCCGTCTGTCCGTCCGTCTGTCCGTCCGTCTGTCCGTCCGTCCGTCCGTCCGTCTGTCCACAATTTGTTGTTACCACTCTAGCATCCACAAATATTGACCAATCTTGACCAAATTTAGTCAAAACATGTATGACTATAAGTTCTCGGATGAGTTCGATTTTGAGTCAGATCGGACCAGGAAGTCTAGAGTTATGTGCCCTTGAACGTCAAAAATGGCTAGTTTTGACTTTGTTACCACTCTTGTATCTACAAATATTGACCAATCTTAACCAAACTTGGTCAAAACATGTATGACTATAAGTTCTCGGATGAGTTCGATTTTGAGTCAGATCAGACAAGGAAGTCTGGAGTTATGTGCCCTTGAACGTCATAAAATGGCTAGTTTTGACTTTGTTACCACTCTAGTATCTACAAATATTGACCAATCTTAATCAAACCTGGTGAAAACATGTATGACCATAAGATCTTGGATGAGTTCGATTTTGAGTCAGATCGGACTTTGAAGTCCGGAGTTATGTGCCCTTGAACATCAAAAAAGGCTAGTTTTGACTTTGTTACTA
Organism: Fragum sueziense; assembly: GCA_963680895.1. NCBI lineage: Eukaryota > Metazoa > Mollusca > Bivalvia > Cardiida > Cardiidae > Fragum > Fragum sueziense. The sequence goes on from OY804594.1 coordinate 42,657,262, forward strand.
CTCTAGTATCTACAAATATTGACCAATATTAGCCAAACTTGGTCAAATTATGTATGACCATAAGTTCTCGTATGAGTTTGATTTTGAGTCAGATCGGACTTGGAAGTCCGGAGTTATGTGCCCTTGAACATAAAAAATGGCTAGTTTTGACTTTGTTACCACTCTAGCATCTACAAATATTTACCGATGAAGACAAAACTTTGCCACAATGTTGGTAACTATAAGATCTTGGATGAATTTGATTTTCAGTGTGATAGGAGCAGGAAGTCTGGAATTATGTGCCCTTGAATTTGACAAAATTGCTGTTTTCGACTTTGTTTACACTGTAGCATCTACATTTATTGACTAATCAAGGCAAAACTTGGCCACAATGTTGGTGACCATAAGGTCCTTGATGAATTAAATTTTCAGCTTGATTTGATTAGAAAAACAAGAGTTATTGGCCCTTGAATTTAACAAAATTACTGTTTTCGACTTTATTTTCTTTCTAGCAAACACAAATATGGACCAATCAAGACACAACTTGGTCACAATGTTGGTGACCATAAGATCTTGATTGTTTTAATTTGTTCGATTGATCGGACTAAAAAAACCCAGAGTTGTGCGCCCTTGATGGCTACAAAATTGCCACTTTCGACTTTGTTTTCTCTCAAACAGCAATAAATATTAACCAATAAAAAAACTTGGACATGAGTTATGTGCCCTTGACTGTGACAAAATTGTTGTTTTCTTCCAATTTGTTTTTACTGTAACAGCTACAAATATTGATCATTCAAGATTATGAAAGCAGTTTTCAGCTTGATAATCATCTCGCATCTTAAATTATGTGCTCTTGAACTTGACAACCTTACGACTTTCATTCTATCTAGGTGCAGGTGAGCGATCAAGGACCATCATGGTCCTCTTGTTTTGAGCTTTCGCAATGTCTGGAGCTGATTTTTCTTTGCAATTGTTTGGGGGTGGGTAACGAAGTCTGACTGCTACAATGGCTCAAAGTTGAAATTTCCATCCAGGTTTTGCTTCATGGACACTCTAAAGTTAAAAAATCGACTGAACTTTAGAGTGTTATGGTACAGGTAAAAGTATCTACTGAAAACACGATGGAAAAAGGACATTAGATAGATTAATTGACAAGGTTGATTAGATTGAAATCCACTCGATTTTTCGGATAATTTTTTGAGCAATTGCAAGTAACTCAACTAAAAACTTAAACGTTTCTTTGAAGTTCATATTAATGACTTCACGTATGCGAAATTTCGTTGTCGCCGGCCTTATACTTTCGAAATGACAGGGAAAAATGCATAAAACAGTTTACAGGAGAAAGATGTGGTGACAATTTGTTTTTGTAAAACCGAATTTAAATGACGATTTCGCCGAAATATTCGCGATCATCACTAATAAATCAGCATTAATGGTAAGTATAATGTTTGTTTGTTTGTTTAGAAGCCTTAAATGTTTACCTTTTTCAGTAGGCGTCTGTATTAATCGATATTGAAGAGCACAGTGCACAGTTTATTAGCTCACCTGAGCACGAAGTGCTCAAGGTGAGCTATTGTGGTCACTCAATGTCCGTCGTCCGTCCGTCCGTCCGTCTGTCCGTCCGTCCGTCTGTCCGTCTGTCAACAATTTGGTGTTAACACTCTAGCATCCACAAAAGTTGGCCAATCTTAATCAAACTTGGTCAAAGCAAGTATGGTCATAAGTTCTCGGATGAGTTCGATTATGGGCCTGATCGGACTTGGAAGTCTGGAGTTATTTGCCCTTGAACGTAAAAAATAGCTAGTTTTGACTTTGTTAACACTCTAGCATCTACAATTATTGATCAATCAAGACAAAACTTGAACATAATGTTGGAGACCATAAGATCTCGGATGAGTTCAATTTTCAGTCTGATCTGACCAGAAAGACGAGAGTTATGTGCCCTTGAATTTGAAAAATTGCCATTTTTGGCAGTTTTCGACCTTGTTTACACTCTAGAATCTACAATTATGAATCAATCAAGACTAAATTTGGTTACAATGTTGGGGACCATAAGATCTCGGATGAGTTTGATTTTCAGTCTGATCTGATCAGAAAGTCGAGAGTTATGTGCCCTTGAACTTGACAAAATTGCCGTTTTTGACTGTTTTCGACCTTGTTAACACTCTAGAATCTACAATTATCAATCAATCAAGACAAAATTTGGACACAATGTTTTGGATCATAAGATCTTGGATGAGTTTGATTTTCAGTCTGATCTAATCAGAAAGTCCAGAGTTATGTGCCCTTGAACTTGACAAAGTTGCCGTTTTTGACTGTTTTCGACCTTGTTTACACTCTAGAATCTACAATTATTGATCAATCAAGACAAAATTTGGACACAATGTTGGGGACCATAAGATCTTGGATGAGTATGATTTTCAGTCTGATCTGATCAGAAAGTCGAGAGTTATGTGCCCTTGAACTTGACAAAATTGCCGTTTTTGACTGTTTTCGACCTTGTTAACACTCTAGAATCTACAATTATCAATCAATCAAGACAAAATTTGGACACAATGTTTGGGATCATAAGATCTTGGATGACTTTGATTTTCAGTCTGATCTAATCAGAAAGTCCAGAGTTATGTGCCCTTGAACTTGACAAAGTTGCCGTTTTTGACTGTTTTCGACCTTGTTTACACTCTAGAATCTACAATTATTGACTAATCAAGACAAATTTTGGACACAATGTTGGAGACCATAATATCTTTAATTAGTTTGATTTTCAGTCTGATCTTACCAGAAAGACGAGAGTTATGTGCCCTTGAATTTGATAAAATTGCCATTTTCGGCTGTTTTTGACCTTGTTTGCACTCTAGAATCTACAATTATTAATCAATCAAGACAAAACTTGGACCCAATGTTGGGGATCATAAGATCTCGGATGAGTTTGATTTTCAGTCTGATCTGATCAGAAAGTGGAGAGTTATGTGCCCTTGGATTTGATAGAATTGCCATTTTCGGCTGTTTTCGACCTGTTTTACACTCTAGACTCTACAATTAGTAATTAATAAAGACAAAACTTGTACACAATGTTGGGGACCATTAAGATCTCAGATGAGTTCGATTTTCAGACTGATCTGATCAGGAAGTCAAGAGTTATGTGCCCTTGAATTTGAAAAAAACCCTGCTTTTTCGGCTGCTTTCGACATTGTTTATACTCTAGAATCTACAATTATTTATCAATCAAGACAAAACTTGGACACAGTTGGGCACCATAAGATCTCTCGTATAAGCTGGATTTTCACAACGCTATTGACCATAAGTTCGTTCTCAGTCTTAAAGCCATAAATATTAATTGAATTGAACAAAAGTGTTGCTCATATCATTTTGGTTCAGGTGAGCGATATAGGACCATCATGGTCCTCTTGTTTTCCAAAGTCTTCCATCTTGCCTGGATTAGAGGTTATCCGAATGATGTTTAGTGTCGCGATTTTTCATTGGCTAATTGAAACACACCTCCATTTCGTCATCGTGTCAAGTACACGGAGCCCCAAATAAAAACTATTTAAAGGGGCCGAGATCACCAAATGACCATTTTCCCCTTAAAATCACAATTTCAAATAAATTCAAAGGCAAACGTTTATGAAGTTATTCATGCATTCCGGTATTTCTATGGACTGAATCGGGACTGTCCTGTCGCTGACTCATCGATGTCATTGAAAAACGACCAATGAAATGCTTCCTTACAAAACGCTTCGGAATACTTCGATTGTCATCGATGAAGGTTCATGGCGGTGTAAAAACGATTGACAGCAATGTTGTGATAAAAATGCATAGATACAGTCAGTAAAGCGTATTTGGTCATTAAAAAATGGTCAATGTGACTTGGTTCTGATGTGACATGATTTAACCCTTTCCCAAACAAGACCTGCTTTTGACGTCCCTGATAGAAAAGGCTTGGGAAAACATTGAAACAAAAGAAGAAACTGCTGATAACCAACAGTTTCTCCTTTTGTCTCAATATTTTCTGTGACATATTTTAGACAAATCCTATCTTTACGTACATCCACTTTGTCTTTTGTGGCAGTTTTTGAAATCGATCACCCTAAAATTTTGCTGTTTGGGAAAGGGTTAATTTACGTATCGCATTTGCGATTGAACGTTTTCTCTCCGTTTTTTAAGTTTATTTTATCGATTTGAATACATTTTGAGGATTGAAATTGTCACCACATCTTTCTCCTCCGGTATTTCCAATCTAATCAACCTTGTCAATTAATCTATCTAATGTCCTTTTTCCATCGTGTTTTCAGTAGATACTTTTACCTGTGTTATGGGTGTTATCGAAGATAGGATTTGCATAAAATATGGCCAGCGTTTTTTCTCATACTTTTGGGAACGGGTCCGAAACCAGACAAATTGGGAAAAATGCATTGTTTTGTCAAAAATTGGCAAAACATTTTCATCACATACTCCAACAAAAATTGAGTACTGTGTATAGTTAACTATATGAAATCAACTGAGGGGACTTTCAGATTGTCTCTGGATACTTTTTTCTAAACATATGAAAGGGAATGATTGAATTTTCATTAAAGAAGGAATAACTTTTGCATTGCAGGGATTTTTTTCCTTCTATAACTAGTACCGGTAAAAGGAACCTTTCCCAATCACTACAGGCTCTTCCCAATTTTAGTACATGCTGTTTCCCAATCTCCATCTACCGTTCCCAATGATGTTATGTGCCGTTCCCAATGGCCAATGCATTTGAGTTTGGCTGGAAATATCTCAATAAATACTTAAAATTTTAATTGCCAATACATCCAAACACTGAGAACTTGAAATCTTTTTAGACAGGTCCAAATTCAAAGTTCTAAGCAACAGACCACTTATATAGCTATGAAAAGATTGAAAGAAGCATTTTAACATCTAAAAGCCTTTTGAATTTTCCTCCATTTTTATGCCCCCGTATCGAGAGATCGGGGGCATATTGTTTTACTCGTGTCCGTCTGTCTGTCCGTCTGTCTGTCTGTCCGTCCGTCCGTCTGTCTGTCTGTCCGAAAACTTAACATTGGCCTTTTCTCCAAAAGTATTTGACATACAAAGCTCAAATTTGGTATGCAACTTCCTTTCAATGATATCTATCTGTTCCATGCAGTTTGACCTTGCTCAAGGTCATCTGAAAACCCTTATCAACCCTTTACTCTACGAAAACTTAACATTTTAGAAAAATGGCAATTTCGGGGGCATTAGTGTTTCACAAACACATCTTGTTTTCTTTAATCCTTTCCACAATGTTTTGGAATGGTTAAAATGAAAGGAATTTTCATACAGACAACAAAATTAATGTTACCTTTAGTCCTTAAACGTAAGGCAGAATTTGTATATTACTACATCCAAAGTATTGAGAGAACTGGAGTGAATGCTGGATTTCAGCTTTATCTACCTTTTGACGATTTCAAAATGTATAGATAATCGTAAGTCAAAATATATGTTCACTAGTAGCTTCCTGTCAAAAGGTAGATCGTACAATGATTTGTAGTGCAGAATATAGCCCCTAATGATAGATAAGATGCACTTCAAAGATTCTCTATTCTTCGATTTTGCAAATTAATCTTTTCCCAATTTGAAGATTTCGCGACTCATATATTCCCAATTTTGAAGATTTCACGATGCCAAAAATTCCCAATTGTAGGGGTACAGGTACCTTTCCCAATTGGCCAGAAAAAACGCTGCATTGGGAATTTTCTTTCCAACTTTTGGGAAAAAAATACCCTATTTGGCATTGGGAACAGGTCCTTTTTATGGACCCGTCCAAAGAAGGAGAAAAAACCTGATGGCATAGAAAATATTGAGGCAAAGGGAGAAACTGCTGGTTATCAGCAGTTTCTTCTTTTGTCTCAATGTTTTTTCCCAAACAATCTTTAATAGAGATCTGAAAACCAGGTCTTGTTTGGGAGAGGGTTAAAGTGCGAGTTGAAGTTTCATTCGAGGAATAAAATCCCCAACCCAAGATTGTTATCATGTTTAGATCTAATCATTTAGTTTTTATTCTAGGTCTCGATCCTCTGACGGAATCCTACTCCACATTGAACTGGATCCAGCACTTGAGGTCGAAAGGAAATGGCTTTTTGGTCGAGTTGCAACTTGGAAAGTCATTTCAAGTAGGTTTGCCTTTCAATATTTATACCCCTGCAAATGACGTTTAGAGGGGGTAACTGTACTTGAATCAGCCTGTTGGTTGGTTAGTTGGGGGTCTGTCTACTAAGCCACAATTCCTCCTACAGTTTCCGTCCAATATGCTTCATAGAAGTGTGCATTGGAACTTAAATACCGGTAGGTTCAAGGCGTAAATTTGGTGAAAATCCTATTGTCAGTTTTTAGCTCACCTGAGCACATAGTGCTCGATGTAAGGTATCGTGATCATTCCGATGTCCGGCGTCTGTCTGTACATCAACTTTTACAATACAATCTTCTCCCCCTAATATACTAGACAGAATTTTACCTATTTTACATCTTGGTCCTCTTGTTGAGTTAAAGCCCATGGTTTGATGTAGAATTGCTTGTCCGGACAAATCCTATGTACACTTTCTGCCTGATCCTAGTTTGCATTAGGGCCTGTCGATGTGCAAGGCCCAAATTTCTGGAAAGTCTGATCGTTGGTTACGGCCCCTGATTGGATGTAAAAATGTTTGCCATAGTGAAAAATTTGACAGATTATCTGTTTATTTGAAAAGATTACGTCATATTTCGTGATAGTGGGAAGTTGATCAGATAAAATTTTCAAATCTAGATGCCGCATTTTAGCCCAATCGAGCTGAAATTTGGTCAGAATGACTGTCTTGATAAAATAAAAACTTGGGCATGTTGTTCAGAATATGGTAAGAGTTCATATGAATGCGATTTGATCAGAGTAGAAAAATGTTAGTTATGTGCACTTTGAATTAAATAAAATTGTTATACTAGAGGAAAAAAACGCAACAACTATTTTTAGCTCCATTTGGCCAGTGGGGCATATGTCATGGCCCTGTGTCTGTCCATGCATCCATCCATGCGTCAAATTTCTATGCCCCGCATTGAAAGATTGGGGCATATTGTTTTACTCATGTCCTTTGTCTGTCTGTCTGTCTGTCCGAAAACATGACATTTTGCAGAAAACTTGACATTTTGCATTTTCTCCAAAAATAGCCATTACGGGGGCATTGATGCATGCACATCTTCTTCTTTAAACATCTTCTTCAAAACTGCTGGGCCAATTTCAACCGAACTTCACAGGAATCTTTCTTGCATGCACCTCTTCCAAACGCCCTCAAAGAATTTCATTCCTTGCAGAACTCTGGTTGCCATGGCAACATAAATTAAAGTGTACGCTGATTGGCAACATTAAAGTCTTGAGTCTCGAGTTTTTATTTCGTCTTTTAAATTGGATATTTTGGTCTTTTCCGATCTTTACCGAAGAAAAAACGCTAAACTTCCGATTTGAAAGTATGACGTTATACCGGGCAAATGATGACGTCATGGCGGGAAAAAACGGAAAATCATGGGTCATTTCCCGGAAAGCCTGAGATTTCTGACAAAGTTAAATGTCTGACTTTTCTGTCATAAAGCGACTTCCCCAATAAATTCTCAAAACACAGAATTCATCCTTAGTAAATGTTAGAAAAAATGTTAAAACAGTCAATGAATATGTCGTTAGGGAGTGAAGATTGAAGAAATGTGCCAAAGAACGGTTTGAGTTTGTATTACTCTCACATCATCAAGAAATGGATAAAAACTGACATTTCGCTATATGACAGAAAAGTCAGACACTTTATCTTTGTCAGACACCTCATGCTCCAAATTGGGGGCGGAGTCAAGTAGGGATGTAACGATACATCAGACTATCGATATATTGCAACAGTGACCTCTGCAATAGTACTATCGTGATAGGCAACTGGCAATATCAATAGTATCCCAATAGTGGTTTCCACTATCGCAATAGTTTTGATAAATCTAAAAATAGCAATTAGTCATATGACGATGTCTAATTTTGGCCAAAAATCTGTCTCTTGAATATCAGACATCAATGACAGGCTTCTCAAATCATGAAATGTCACTCTTTTCCTTCAGATTATTTATTTAATCATTCTGCAAATTAATTCTTTTATGTAAATATTAGGGATGGGAACGAATATCCGAATATTCGAATATACGTTTTTGTAGCGAATATTCCATGCAAATCTGGTATTCGAATATTCGTTATTTATAGACTAAGTGAATAATCATTTATTTTGAACTTTATTCTAAAAGGAAAAAGACTAGAAATAAACAGTAGCAATCCTTCGATAAGACAGATGACTTCCTCTCATTTTCGGTCAGGACACTACATTTTGACACCTGTCTACCAGGCATATACTATTGTGACAAATATACATGCACCTTAATCTGATAATTCTGACATCTTGAAGATTAAACCATAATATGATATTTTCAAGCTGCATGTTAAAATGACGATTTCCATTTTGTTGACACTGATTATATTATATCTGCCGGTCAGATTTTTTAGCTCACCTGAGCAACATGCTCAAGGTGAGCTTTTGTGATCACCCTGTGTCCGGCGTGCGTCGGTCGTCGGAAGTCGTCAACAATTGCTTTAAACATCTTCTTCTCCTTAACCACTGGGTCAATCCAGACCAAACTTGGCAGAAATGTTCCTTGGGTGGCCCCTTTCAAAACTTGTTCGTGAATTTTTGATTCGTCAAAAAATGTGGGCGTGGCAGGGCGGGGCTTATCAGACTTAAAGAAATTATTAGATAATTCTTCAAAAATCTTCTCCTCCTCAACCATTGGGCCAATTCTTTCCAAACTTGGCAGAAATGTTCCTTGTGTAACCCTTTGGAAAACTTGTTCGTGAATTTTTGATTTGTCAAAATTTGTGGGCGTGGCAGGGCGGGGCTTATCAGACTTAAAGAAATCTTTAGGTAATTCTTCAAAAATCTTCTCCTCCTCAACCACTGGGCCAATTCTTTTCAAACTTGGCAGAAATGTTCCTAGGGTGACCCTTTTCAAAATTTGTTCGTGATTTTTTGATTCGTCAAAAATTGTGGGTGTGGCAGGGCGGGGCTTATTGGACTTAGAGAAATCATGTGAAAAATCTTTAAAAATCAATTATAAGGCCAATTTGAATCAAGCTTGGCAGAAATGTCCCTTGAGTGAATGTTTTCAACACATGCTCATGAATTTTTGATTGGGTGAAAATTGTGGGCGGGCCAGGGCGGGGCTTATCAGACTTGGAGAAACCGTAAGATAATTATTCAAAAATCTTCTTCTCCTTAACCATTGGGCTAATTCTTACCAAACTTGAAAGGAATGTTCCTTGGGTGACTTGTTCGTGAATTTTTGATTTGTCAAAAATTGTGGGCGTGACAGGGCGGGGCTTATCAGACTAAACAAAATCTTTAGGTAATTCTTCAAAAATCTTCTTCTCCTCAACCACTTAGCCGAAATTTTCCTAGGGTGACCCTTTTCAAAATTTGTTCGTGAATTTTTGATTCTTCAAAAATTGTGGGCGTGGCAGGGCGGGGCTTATCAGACTTAAAGAAATTATTAGATAATTCTTCAAAAATCTTCTCCTCCTCAACCATTGGGCCAATTCTTTCCAAACTTGGCAGAAATGTTCCTTGTGTAACCCTTTGGAAAACTTGTTCGTGAATTTTTGATTTGTCAAAATTTGTGGGCGTGGCAGGGCGGGGCTTATCAGACTTAAAGAAATCTTTAGGTAATTCTTCAAAAATCTTCTCCTCCTCAACCACTGGGCCAATTCTTTTCAAACTTGGCAGAAATGTTCCTAGGGTGACCCTTTTCAAAATTTGTTCGTGATTTTTTGATTCGTCAAAAATTGTGGGTGTGGCAGGGCGGGGCTTATTGGACTTAGAGAAATCATGTGAAAAATCTTTAAAAATCAATTATAAGGCCAATTTGAATCAAGCTTGGCAGAAATGTCCCTTGAGTGAATGTTTTCAACACATGCTCATGAATTTTTGATTGGGTGAAAATTGTGGGCGGGCCAGGGCGGGGCTTATCAGACTTGGAGAAACCGTAAGATAATTATTCAAAAATCTTCTTCTCCTTAACCATTGGGCTAATTCTTACCAAACTTGAAAGGAATGTTCCTTGGGTGACTTGTTCGTGAATTTTTGATTTGTCAAAAATTGTGGGCGTGACAGGGCGGGGCTTATCAGACTAAACAAAATCTTTAGGTAATTCTTCAAAAATCTTCTTCTCCTCAACCACTTAGCCGAAATTTTCCTAGGGTGACCCTTTTCAAAATTTGTTCGTGAATTTTTGATTCTTCAAAAATTGTGGGCGTGGCAGGGCGGGGCTTATCGGACTTGGAGAAATCATGTGAAAAATCTTTAAAAATCAATTATCAGGCCACTTTGAACCAAACTTGGCAGAAATGTCCCTTGAGTGACTGTTTTCAACACATGCTCATGAATTTTTGATTTGTCAAAAATTGCGGGCGTGGCCAGGGAAGGGCTTATCAGACTTGGAGAAATCATAAGATAATTATTCAAAAATCTCCTCCTCCTTAATCACTGGGCTAATTATTACCAAACTTGAAAGGAATGTTCCTTGGGTGACCCTTTTCAAAAGTTGTTCGTGAATTTTTGATTCATCAAAAAATGTGGGCGTGGCAGGGCGGGGCTTATCGGACCAGGAGAAATCATGTGAAAAATCTTTTAAAATCAATTGTTCGGCCAATTTGAACCAGAGAATTTTTGATTTATTGAAAAAATGTGGGCATGGCAGGGTGGGGCTTGTTGATTTTTAAATTAGTTATGTCCTTTTGTGGAAAATTGGTATTTTTCGCAACATTTACACGTGTTGTTTGGTCTTTTTTTTTTTTTTTTTTTTTTGCTCTTTTTTCCCAATTGATCAGATCAAATGAAATGTACTTCTCAAAATGTACGAAAACAGTGCTATTGGGGGGGGGGGGGGTATGATCACTTTCAGTGATATTCTAGTTTACAATAATTTAATGTGACATAATACTGACACATATATTTGTTTACAACAAAATTTATACCGGTATTGTACACAATCAAATACACGAAGAACTCAGGTGAGCGATATCAGTGCCTTTCAGGCACTCTTGTTTCTCTTAGATTTACTTGTTCTTAATCATATTTAAAAATAATAAAAAAAAAAGTGAGGTTGCGTCTCAAAAAAAAAGAACTAACAGTCAAAGAAGCAAGAGCTGCCATGTAGATCGGTGATTTTCTGGTTTCACTCATTACCAGCTGAGAAAATTCATAGTTTTCAAAACTGGATAAAGAAAAGTTACAAAACATTTTTAGCTCGACTTTTCGGAGAAAATGAGAGCTTATACTGTCACCCGGGCGTTGGCGTCGGCGGTGCAACAAAGGTTAGAGTTTTTTCAAACATCAATAACTTCCATACTATCAAAGGGATTCAACCCAAACTTATAATACTTGGAATACTTATTCACCATCACACCCTTTACCTTACTACCAGGGCCCATGACCCTGGCTCCACTATATTTGGAGTTATGCCCCCTTTATACTAAGCAACTTAGAAAGTCGAGCGCGCTGTCTTCGGACAGCTCTTGTTGAAATATGGTGTTGATAAGAGATTGTCCAAAATCCTAATTATGATGACAAATATGAGTAAGATTTTGCTCTTGATTTTTCAACCACTAAGGGAAAATATTCGCCAATTAAAAGTGAATAATACATTTTAAACATCTTTCTGTGAATAGCAATTTCAAATAAGACTGACAGGTTTATATAACAAACTTAGAGTATGGCATAGATGCATATCTCTCCACTCAAAGATATTTAATTAAGATTTAGTTTTTAGCTCCACTGGCCTTTCAGGCCAGCGGGCTATTGTCATGGCGGTGTGTCCATCATGCGTCCGTCCGTCCGTCCGTCCGTGCGTCCGTAAACTTTTTCTTTAAAAATCTTCTCAGAAACTACTAGATGGATTTCAACCAAACTTCACAAGAATGATCCTTGGGTGACCCTCTCTCAGATTCCTACAACGAGTTTGGATTGAACCAGAATAACATGAGTTATCTGCCCTTGAACATCAAAAAAAAGCTGGTTTTGACCTTATTTTTACTCTAAAATCTACAAATATTAACCAATCAAGACAAAACTTGGACAGAATATATATATAAGCATGATATCCTGCCTGGGATCAATTTTCAGCTTGATCGGAATTTTACATCATGAGTTATGTGCCCTTGAATTTGACAAAATTTCCATTTTCGACTTTGTTTTCACTCTAACAACCATAATTGTTAACCAATCAAGATGATATTTGGAGAGAATCTTGTTGACAACAAGATCTTTTGTTTAATTTTCAGGATTATTGCAATGCTACAAACTGAGTTATGTGCCCTAGAAATTGACAAAATTTCAGTTTTCGACACTTTTTTCACTTTTGTGGCCACATATATAGATTAATACTGACAAAATTTGGACAGACCATAAGATCTTGCTCGAGTTTAATATTCAGCTTGATTATTGTGGTGTTCAAGACATAAATTATCAAGTCAAAATCATATTTTTAGATCAGAATGTCTTTATTTTCATGACCACTATGTTACATGCACAATCGCAACTTCTTGAACTAATTATCATAAAGAAAAACAACTCTTACTGAACTTTAAATTGCTCATATCAAAAGTTACTTCCCTTAGTCTACCACAATTATTAACTCACATATTAAATTATGTGCCCTTGAATTTGGCATAATGACAGTTTTCAACTTTATCATCATCTCCAAAATATTAGTCAATCATTTACCTTCTTTTCGCTTTGACCACATAATTGCTTCTCTTTACTTTGTTTCTGCTCTAAGAATCACAAGAATTTAAAAATATATCAGTTTAAGCATTTAGATTTTGTCAAATTTTTAATAGTAAACCACAAGAAATTCAGGCCTGTGGAGCGACTCAAGACCTTCAGGTCTTTCTAGTATGAATATACTATGCAGATTTTTACCAAGTCCGAAAAACGAATATTCGAATATATTCGAATATCTTAAACGAATATTCGAATATGTATTTTGGTATTCGTTCCCATCCCTAGTAAATATTCAGGAAATGTGATTTTTAATGAAAAAATATCCATTTATAGCACTAAAAGCCTTTAACATTAGTATCGCAATAGTATTGCAATAGCAACCTACAATAGCAATACTATCGCGATAGCAATTTGGTCAATAGCAATACTATCACAATAGTCATTTTGGTTTGCAATAGTCATCCCTCGAGTCAAGCCATTGTATGACGTCATTCCGTGGCGATTTTACGGAAATCATCGATCTTTATTTTCTCGAAAATCATCCAAGTAACGACATAAAGAAAAGCAAACAAAACCTTCAAAACAACTGACTTTGGCGGATCTTTTATAAAACACAGTAATTTAATGATTTTCTTTCGATATACGGTGAAATCAACTGCCTAACTTGGTAGCCTTTAGATTTTATGGAAAACTTCAAAAATCTTATTCTCCCAAACTGCTTGTTAGATTATATTATAATTTGGCATGAATACTCTTGGGATGAATTTATATCAGATTCCTTGAAGAAATTTTGATTGGATGAAAAAGATGGCCACTGTGGGCGGTGCTTATTTTCGCTATATGAAACTTTCTTGGGTATATTTTGATTTGGGATTTTTTGCTAATAATATAACCATGTTGCCATTTGATTTTTCCAGCTTCTGATAGTAGTTCTGACACAATGAGGGTTAAATACAGAACCGTTTTGATGGACTTGCCAATTGCAGATTGTGACACAACCGAACTGGAAGATGTTTTTAATACAATACGATTTGACAACAGCAACAAGAAAAAGCCAAGATGGGAGAAAATCCCTGACAGGTTTCATGGTATACATCACACTGTTTTTACTTGATCTCTGATTATTCCCCCTTTTGAAGAAAATGTTGGTATATTAATTTATACTCCACACAATTCTATTTGGGGGTATAGTATAGAGGAGTCAGCTTGTCTGTTTGTCTGTTGGTTGGTCTGTTGGTTTTTTCCCGGCTCTATTTCTCAGGAACTAATGGGCCAATTTTACCCAAACTTCACATATGATCTCATTACCAAGTGGAGATGTGCATATTATATTTTGGTTAGGCTCCATTGATTTTTACACTGAGTTATGGCCCTTGAGTGAATTTTCTTGTCCGCTCAATTTCTCAGTATGTATTCAATGGATTTCATTCAAACTTTACAGGTAGGCTTTGTATCTATCAAATATTTGCATATTAAATTTCGGTTATGGTTCAATGGTGATTCCCGGGTTCGATCCCTGGCCGTGGTGAATATCCTTTCAGACTGAATGTCTCCCACCAATGGGTTTTGATATTGGTTACGAAAGTGGACGAGCATATGGAGGCTCAGTTAGGATGTTGTGGTAGTACTGGTGAGAGAAACAACAGGAATCCATGGGTAGGTGCTCCATCCGCCGCGATATGACCATAATAGTTGAAAGAGGCTTAAAATCTCAATGATATAAATAAAGTTGAATATGGTTCAATGATTTTGAATTTTTGCAACATGAATGTGTGTTGGGTAGGCTGTTGGTTTTTGTCCGCTCTTTTTCTCATGAACTACCAGACCATGCTATTCAAACTTCACATGTGACCTTATTACCATGTGAAGACGTGCACAATATATTTTGGTTACGCTCCATTGATTTTACACTGAGTAATCACTAATGTCCCTTGAGTGAATTTCCTTGTCTGCTCAAGTAACAAAAATATCGGTATAGAACACTTCAAGCTTTTTAATATGCTTTTATTGGTATTTTTTCTTAGAAAAATGTACTTTTATATGATATTAAAATTATCAAAGGTATGCAGCAAAATATATAGGAAAACATTTTTTACATGCTGTGCTCGATCTGTGATGGAAAACGTTACACAAGGGCTCGCTGCCGTTATTTACATTGATTTGATGAATATGATTTTGACTCAACTGTTATGACTGTTACGTTTACGCACCAAAGAAGGATTTCAAAGCTCAAAATTTTTTGAAAAATCGACCGAAGACTAGAAATTTTATAGCATTTTGAATCTTTTAAGTCATGAAATTTTGTTACGCGTTACACGTTAATGTACATATTTTTACGGATAATTCCAAGGTATTTATTTCTATTTATAAAAGAAGATCATTTATAACATGTTTGAACTGATGGAAAATTGTATTATTTTCTATAATATAAACTGACACGATTTAAAAACGCAAAAAGTACTTGTTGCAAATGGTATCTCCTACATCTGAAAAACCCGATGTATAGCCATGTACAATTGTAAATGTTACAATTGTTAACATAACAGGACAGAAAATGACCTTTAAAGTCACGAATAATGCCTGAATGGACGTCAGATTATGCCAAAATTCACATTGAGTCAAGAGCCTGGCATCGAACATCGACGACAACGAACCCCGTGTTTTCATAGGCGATTTTTCACCAAGTCGCGATGTATAGGCCGCCCGCGATTACCATCCATACAATTTGCTGTAGACTGAGCCTTCAAAAATCTGTTGCGTTAATGACGTTGACGCATACAATTATGTTGACGTACAGTTGTTACACGCGGCTGACTTGGACGTCGGTGGTCTGTAAATCTTACTGTGCCGTTTACACGTCTCATAAACGTTGGAACCATTGATACGGCTACATTAAAGCGTCTAGCTACCTTCATTTACGAAACACCACAAACCAAAAGCCAAAAAAACTCGGTTCCTTTTTCGCAAAGTAAGCCTCAGCATTTTGTACACCATTTTCTTTCGTTGTTCTCGTATGTTTTCAATAAGTAAATCAAAGTGGCAATTTGTACACAAAAAATCTTAGTGATTTTACACGTGGTCTGAATGCACGAGGCACACGAGCCTTTAGTGATGGGCGGTTCAGATGTCCGGATAGTTTACAGAAAACACGACAAAATAGCTCGGGCTTGAAGCGTATACATTACCTCATGCATGTCCCCAAATATGGTGCCGATCGAGGCAATAGGAAAGGAATGGTTAATGAAAACGTGTTTTGCGTTTTTAAATCGTGTCAGTTTACTTTTATTTGCGTACTTAAAGTCCGTATTTCCATTATTGAAAGAAAATAAAGTATAATATGTAAAAGTTGCGGAATAGCATGCGATTGACGTAAAGCGATCTGGGCCTCTTTTTTTATGCCCCCGATAGGGAGGCATCATAAATTTGACTTGTCCGTCCGTCTGTCTGTCCGTCATTCCGTCAAAAAACTTTAACATTGGCCATAACTTCCTTATTACTTAACATATTCGCTTCATACTTTACCACAACATTCCTTGGTACATTACCTTTCTGTAGGCACATACTTTGGTGACCTTGACCCCTGGATGACCTTGACCTTGAACATAGATTGGCCATAATTTAAAATCAAAGCGGTGTCGGGGGCATTGTCATCTTACAGTGACAGCTCTTGTTTTTCAGATAAATGGCCCACTGGGACACAGAGGTTTTTACAACGAGCCTTTCTGGAAGGGTTCCCGAGCGCCTCAGGGAGGAATTTCATCCACTCCCTCTTGCAGAGATATGTTAAGGGTGAAGAGGGATGCGAACCGGATATATGGAACATTGGAGGGGCAATACCAAATGCCCAGATGCGGACTATATTTATGACTTTCTCAGAAAAATATGAACCGTCAGCGGAAAACTCGTCAGAATGGTTCAATATGAATCGGAGACCCAAAGTACCAACATCTATTGTCGAAGGCTCTGACAGCAGTGATGTAAACCATGCTTTATTAAGTCATACACCTGTTGTGGATAATATGGTATACAATCCCAAAAAAGGCCGAGCCACGGTCATTGTGTCTGTCAAAAGAGGTAGCATTTTCAGCTCAAAAGACATTGAGCAGCTGCACCATGGAATGCTGTCATTGTTGCCATTGGATGGCTCAAAGGGGCGTGTCGGTGGAATACTAATCTGCCAGTCTCTTGCACAGTTTCGAATTGCCACTAAACATGACAACGGGATTGAATTATCACTTGTGGCAGAGTTTGATTTTGAATCGCCAGACATTTGTAGCAGTTTTCATGATTTTGTTGGGTATCTCATATCATTTTACAACTACTGCTACTGAAATCTCATATCATTTTACAACTACTGCAAATGAAATTGGCGAAGAATTTCTTGGCCAATTCAAAAATGTCTGATTTAACCCTTTCCCAAACAAGACCTGGTTTTGACGTCTCTAATAGAAAAGGCTTGGGAAAACATTGAAACAAAAGAAGAAACTGCTGATAATCAGCAGTTTCTCCTTTTGTCTCAATATTTTCTGTGCCATAATTTTCAAAAATCCTATCTTTAATAACATCCATTTTGTCATTTGTGGCAGTTTTTGAAGTGGATCACCTAAAATTTTGCTGTTTTGGAAAGGGTTAACGTTGAATATGTAGACTGTTTCTATTTGAACGCTGCTGTAGGAGACAAAAGGATGTTGATAAAGTATGATTTGTGAACATTATAGCACTGATTATCAGCATTTTCTTCTTTTTATGTCCCCGCATCGAAAGTTTGAGGGCATTTTGTTTTACTTCTGTCCGTCCGTCTGTCTGTCTGTCCGAAAACTTACCATTTTGCATTTTCTCCAAAATAGCCATTCGGGGGCATTGGTGTTTCACAAACACATCTTGTTGCCTCAATGTTTTCACAAGCCTTTTCAAACGAGGACGTTTGGGAAAGGATTAATTAAACTCAACCAAAATTAATGCGTTGCCAGTACAATATTCAAGGCGGAGTACTAATTTCACGAAAACAAAGTCTATCATTAATAGTAACTAGGGGGGAAAAGAAACACAACAAGCAATTTTATCATCCGTGTTTCTGAAAATCGCCCTAATCAGAATATCATTTCTAATGCATTGCAAAGCTTCATCATTTGACTTTATTTCTCAAAATTATTTGAGGCCACAGGTTACATGTGCCGACAATATGCGTTTAAATCGATAAGTCGGACGTTTACGTGAAAAAATCAGTGACTTGAGTCAGTACATCGTGTATAAGCACGTGACTCAGAATTTCCGATAATCTTCAATACCCTTTTTAATACTTGACCAATTTGAATTCGGTTTGAAGCAGAGAAGGTGGGAAAATGCCAGGAATAAGCTGGATGCGTTGGATTTTGTTATTGAAGATAAACCAAATTTTTGGTTATCTTCAATAACTTTTTTTTCAGTTGATTTTTCAAAAATCAACCACGTCCATCTAATGCGTGATGTCTGTCCACATTCTGAGCTTCAAACCGAATTCAAATCGTTCCAGTATTTACAAAGTTATTGAAGATTTTCTGAAAATATTGTATCACGTGATTATCCACCGTGTGTATGACCACCTCGTGAAATTAAAGCTGCTCTCTAATCCCATGGTGCATTGAATTGATAAACCTATTCACATTGGCAATGGAGATGTCATTCCACTCCTATTGAAAAGTGTAGATGACAAGCTTTGTAATGTCTGTCTTGCGAGACAGTGCGCCCGAACTTTCATTTCAAGAATGTCCCATAGATGTTTATTATGTGTCGGACATTGGCTATATGCCAGCTTTGGCAGCACGTTAAAATTGTGTAAATAATTGATAGATACATGAGCTCTGACGTTATACAGCTGAGAACTAATGTCATTAGCCGTGTGCGATTTAGGCCGGTAGAGTTCTTCCAGAAGAGTATGGTTCCCGCCTCTGATACACTACGTAGTAGAAAAAATACTACTTAGTGTATCAGAGTTCGGAACCAGACTAGCTCTACCTTTTCCAGAATTTCCAGAAGACCACTTCTAGCCTAAATCGCACGCGGCTATTGTGTCATGAAAAGTGTGCCAACTGGCACACAAATCGGTCCAACATATTGGCGTCTCAGATGTATTTTAAGGTGACGTAAATGATTACTGGCTCAAAATTGGCTGATCTGTCCATGAACAGTCTTAACCCTTTCCCAAACACCAAAATTTAGACTGTTCCAAGTTGAAAGCTGCTGAAGACAACAAAATGGATGTTATTATTGGTAGAATTTGTATATAAGATTACACAGAAAATATTGAGACAAAAGGAGAAACTGCTGGTTATCAGCAGTTTCTTCTTTTGTCTCAATGTTTTCCAGTCTTTTCTATTGCAGACGTCAAAACCAGATTTTGTTTGGGAAAGGGTTAACAGACTGTCTCAGACAGAGAAATAGTGAAATTTGGCCTGTATGTAAACCAAGTGGATGTTATGATTCTGACACTGTGACGTTACATGTGGACAACCCCTAGGTTTTGACGACCGTAGGTTGTTCCATAGGTTCAAAGACATTACACCAAGCGAGACAAAGATTGACAAGTGAGCGTCAACTACGGGTTTAGAAGCCCCATTCGTTAGCCCATTACCAAACGACAAAATTTTAGACTGGTCCAAATTCAACGATGTTGCAGACGACAATTTCAAGTTGATGAAATTTAAAATCTATTGGTCTTAATTGGTAGAAAACATAGCGGGAAATGAAGAAATTGTTTGTCAAAAGCAATTTCTTCATTCTCCACAATGTTTTCCCTAGCCCTTTGCTTTAGGAGAGTCAAAAAGAGTCACTGTGGTAATGGGTTAACATAGCTGCTGCTGCCGAACATTGTCTTTGAAGTTTTCGACGTTTAATCGGAGATACCTCGCAGATTGATAATCGCATCGGTCCGCAGCTACAGCAGTTGTTTTATAAAGCAATTTCTTCATTTCCCACAATGTTTTATAACCCAAAAGACCACACAATTCTAAATTGTATTTACTTGAAATTGTCATCTGCAACATCTTTGAAACTGGAGCAGTCTAAAAGACTTCGGTTGGTAATGGGTTAAGATGTAAATTTCAATAATGTCATCTGTACCATGAGTGATTAACAAGAGTAAAATTCTCTGAATTACAGTTGTACCAAATTTGACAAAAAAAATACCAAACATGGCTTATTTCAAAGTTCAAACCGTTTCTGCTGCTTACAAATTCTACAGAATGGGAAAAACTAATGGTGATCACTGTATTTTCTACTGTAAACTTGTAGAGCTTTACAGGAAATCTAACCAATATTGGTTAGCAGTTACCATCCATTTCTTTTTTAGCGAGCCGGGATTTTATGTCCGGGGAGCTAATGTCTCAGCCCTGGTGTCGTGTCGGCGTCGCATCTTCAAAAACTTTAACCTGGGGTATATCTCAAACACTATTTGAGATACAGCCTTGATTCCTCATGGACTCATGGATACCTCTTGCCAAGACCTTTCATTTGGGACCATGATCTTTGACCAAGTGACCTTGACCTTGGTGTTTGACCTACTTTTAACAAGAGCTGTCCGAAGACAGCGCACTCGACTTTCTAAGTTGCTTAGTATAAAGGGGGCATAACTCCAAATAGAGTGGTCCCAGGGTCGTGGGCCCTGGTAGTAAGGTAGAGGGTGTGATGGTGAATAAGTATTCCAAGTTTTGGTTGAATCCCTTTGATAGTATGGAAGTTATTGATGTTTGAAAAAACTTTAACCTTGGTTGCAACGCCAACGCCGACGCCCGGGTGACAGTATAAGCTCTCATTTTCTTCGAAAAGTCGAGCTAAAAAACTTACACCTTTCATGCACTATTACAGATAGAGCCTTGAATTTTGACATATGGATAGCTCATGCAATGACCATGACCAGTGACCTTGACCTTTGACCTTGAACTCCTTTTTGTGACAAGCTCTCGTATAGGCGAGCTATGTTGTCCGCGGACAACTCTTGTCTCGTACAAGCCCATTCTAGACACTACCTGGTGACGTCGTCAATTAAGCCTTTCCCAAACAAGACCTTGTTCTGACGTCCACAATAGAAAAGGCATCAGAAAACATTGAGACAAAAAAAATGTTTTAAAAGCATTTTCAGCTAGAATTAACCAGACATGAAAAGGGGGAATTTCAAATAACAAGAGCCGTCAGAGACGGACAATGCTCCCCGAATAAGGCATTGTCACAATAAATGTATGCCATGCAGAGCTAACATAAAGCTAGCAAATGTTAAGCCCCCTTTTTGCATGACATAATTCTTATAACCAAATTTCACATAGTTTATTAACAAGGGCATCTGATTTACTACTCAAATATGAAATTTCATCAAATTCTGACCATTAGACTAGGAGAAATTAGAGAAAAACTATATTTTACCTTAAGTCCCCTTTTCCCATGACGAGGCCTCAAATCCAAAAACCGGGAAAAGTACATCGGCATTATGTCATAGGGAGTTCACATGGTAAGTTTCATTTGATTTGGCCCAAGGGTTATGGAGAAATCACTTCGGACGGACGGACGGACGGACGGACAGACAAAGCGGCGACTATATGCTCTCCCTTCGGGGAGCATAAAAACGTCAAAAGCTTAAAATTATAAATAAGCAAGTTGTTGAATGTCTTCTGGCACATTTATAGGAACTTTTAATCCACAAATAGAAAACAATATGTTACAGACAAAATATAAGTGAAACATGGCCTTAATGTACATTCATAATTATATCTTAACCCATTTCAGATGAGAAACTTTTTAGACCAGTCCATTTTCAAAGATGTTGCAGATGACAACTTTAAGTTAATCATACTTTACATTTTTCGGGGCTTTATGGGTGAAAATATTGTCTGAAATGAAGAAATTGCTTTTCCCGCGCACTTTCTTCATTTACCATTATGTTTTCCATAACCTAACTCTAGTTGGGCGTCACAAAGTGTCATTGTGCAACAAAATGGTAAGTTTAAATTACATGTATGTATATGTATCATGATAAGTGTAATGAAGCAAAATGAAAAGTATAATGAAGCAAAAGAACTCATTTATGCTTTCTAGTCATTTTTCAACAGTAGCCAGTTTTGATGACCCTGGTAGAAAGGGTTTTTTTCAAAATCATCTAGGTATTGGAAAAATATTGATGATCAGTATTTTCTCCTCATCCCTCGATGCTTCATATAAAACTGTTTATTAACCCGTTACCAAACAACAAAATTTTAGACTGATCCAAATTCAAAGACTTTGCAGATGACAATTTCAAGTCAATGAATTTTAAACTTTTTTGGTCATTTTGTGTAGAAAACATTGTGGGAAATGAAGAAATTGCTTGTCACAAGCAATTTCTTCATTTTCCCCAATGTTTTTTAAAGCCATTATCTTATAGGGAGTCAAAATGAGTCATTGTGTGGTAATGGGTTAAAGCCGAATAACTTACGGGACAAAAACATGGCCAATAACAATTTTCTATGGACAAAAACAGAGAACCAGATAGACAGACAAGGCAAAGCCTACCAATTTTACGTGTACTTCATTAATCCTTTCCCAAACAAAACATGGTTTTGAAGTCCTTAATAGAAAAGGTTTCGGAAAGCATTTAGGCAAAAGAAGAAACTGATGATAACCAGCAGTTTCTTCTTTTGTCTAATATTTTCTTTGCTATATGTTATTTCCAAATTCTATCTGTAACAACATGTCATCCATTTTGTCATTTGCATCAGCTATCAGATTGGACTACTGTAAACGTTTGTCGTTTGGGAAAGGGATAAAAGAAAGTGAAAAGACTTGACACTAGTCAAATTGCGCACTCTACATGTCGAGATATATGTATGATGATGTAAATAATTACATTCTTACTAAGTTAAAGCATTTAGAACTTTTTCCAAACACCAAATTGTCAGACTGTTCCAAATTCAAGGCAAACACAGTTACCAAATACATTGTCGCTTTTCAACAAAAACCTCATAACTGCAGCTTAAAGCAAGCTGCAGTTACGAGGTTTTTATTGGAAAGTGACGATACGTTGTTTAGCACAAGTCATTTTTATGTTAATTCCAAGAATAAATTGAGGGTGAAGGAGAGAATTCTGATTATCAGCATTTTCGTCGCTTTCTCCCAATAGCTAGAAATTATATAGCCATTTTTTCATGGTTGTGAAACCAAGTCATTACTTGGAAAAGATTTAACCCTTTCTCCAACAATACGTACTTATTTGCCATCATGATAATCTCTAATACAGGAAACATGGAAAAACATTGGCAAAAAGGAAAAACAAACTGGTAACCAGCATTTTCTCCTATTGGATATTCCTACATTATCTCTGTGCTATTACTAACTGCCTTTGCATTTCAAAATCAATCATTTTTGTTGCTATACCCTTTCCAAAACAGCAAAATGCTGGCAGCAGTTGACAAATAAACATGTATGTTGATAAAGATGGGATGTTTGTATAATATAGAACAGAAAATATTGAGGAAAACGAAAAAAATGCTGGTGATCAGCATTTTCTTCTTTTGCCTCCATATATCTGCAAGCCTTTTCTAAAAGGGAAGTCTAAACCTGGTCTCATTTGGGAAAAGGTTTATGTGCTTTCAACTCAGAGCAGCCTTATATATTGTTGTTTGGAATAAGGAATGGATAACGATGCTTTTCAATGAAAACCTCGTAACTGCAGTTTGAAACAAGCTGCAGTTACGAGGTTTTCGCTGAAAAGTGACGATAAGCACTGTACATCTGTAAACAATCTGTTGGTCAACCACCTGTTGACCAAAAGATCAGTATTGCAAGGTCTTTAAACCCTTTCCCAAACAAGACCTGGGGCCCGTATTACTAACGATCGTATGTTTGATTTTTGCATAATTACTTGTAACAACAGCCCTGATTGGCTCAGTCGGATTTCTCGTGCAATCAGATGTTTTGTTACACAGTTTACAC
Organism: Fragum sueziense; assembly: GCA_963680895.1. Lineage (NCBI taxonomy): Eukaryota > Metazoa > Mollusca > Bivalvia > Cardiida > Cardiidae > Fragum > Fragum sueziense. The sequence continues at coordinate 42,680,967 of OY804594.1, forward strand.
AAACACTTGATCGTAAGATGTTTAGTAATACGGGGCCCTGGTTTTAATGTCTATGAAAGAGAAAGCTTGGGAAAACATTTAGACAAAAGAAGAAACTGCTGATAACCAGCAGTTTCTCCTTTTGTCTAAATAGTTTCTGTTCTAGATTGTACACAAATCTCTTCCTTTTTAACATCAATTTTGTTGTCTATGGCAGCTTTTCAATAGGATTGCCCTAAAATTTTGACGTTTGGGAAAGGGTTAATACCACTGATTACAATCAGAAATGTTGTATCAACAGCTTGAATAAACAGTAGTTACTGCATTTTCGAATGTAACAAATAATATCCTTGTTCATGATGAAAGTTTGGTGCAAAACTATTGTAAGTGTATATTAACCCTTTCCCAAACAAGACCTGGTCTTGACGTCCCTTACAAAAAAGACTTGGAAAAACATTGAGACAAAAGAAGAAAATGCTGATAACCAGCATTTTCTCCTTTTGCCAAAATGTTTTCTGTACCATATTGTGCATAAGTCCAAACGCACGAAATGCCCATTTTGTTATCTGCAGCAGCTTTTAAATTGAATCATCCTAAATTTTGCCTTTGGGGAAAGGGTTAATTTAGTGTTGCACTAAGCCCTCAATATTGAGATTATTTACACAAGGGTGACAATTTCTTCAATCTTCATTCCCCGCGACCCTTTCCAGGACGATTTCCTCCTCCCCCTCTCCCTCCGCGACCACCACCGCGACCAAATGCACCTGAAATAAGTAAGGTAGAAAAATCTCTATAAGTGTTTGTACTGTTCCGTCTTTCATATTGTCGCTTTTCAGTGAAAAACATAACTGCAGCTTGTTTCAAATTCAGACTGGTCTTAAGGTTTACGAACTGAGAATGAAAACACCACTTTCTAGGTTTACGAAATGCATCAAATTACACACACTTGTAAATACACTTCACATAAGTTCATTCACCGTGCCGGATTTCAAGATTATGCTTCAAGAAGAAAATAATTTACAAATATGATTTTACTCTATATCCATATGCAAGGGGGTTAATTTTGAACATTATTGTCAATATTTCCATAAGTATGCATTAATTCAAAATAAAACACTAAACCATACAAAATGCTTATGTTTGTATTTGGAACGAAAATATAACACAGTTTAGGAATTACTGGCACTTTTCAAATTTCGCCTCTGGCTTTGCATTTCATTCTCAGTTCTTAACCTTAATTCAAATACATGTATGTTGCAGATGACAACTTCAAGTGAATGAAATTTTACATTTTTTGTCTTTGATGGTAGAAAACATCATTTTCCACAGTATTTACCTGTTGGGCATCAGAAAGTGGCATTGAGTGGGAATGGGTTTTATAAGTACAATTCAAAATGTTGTCATTTAGGAAACAGTTAAAGGACTATCAAACCCCTCTTAACCTCTAAATGCCAAACAAGAATTGGTTCTGACGTCCTAAAAACAGTTTTACCTTGGGAAAATATTGAGGCAAAAGAAGAAAATGCTGATACCATCATTTTCTCCTTTTGCCTTAATTTTTCTGGGCTAAATAGGATACCAATCATATCTTCATCAACACTTAATTTGTTGTCTGCAGCAGCTTACAAACTGGACCATCCCGGAATTTAGTTGTGAAAGCATTAAACTAGACCAATACAATATTTTGTCATTTAGGAAACAAATTAAAGGGCCATCCACCACTCTTATCCAGAGATTCTCAGAACTAATCCTACCTCTACCACCTCTGCCTCTCTGTGGTCCACCTCGACCTCTCGGCTCTCCGCGACCTTTAGACTTCTGTAACACCTCTTCTTTTACCATGTCTATAACTTCATCAGGGATTCGTAAATATTTTATTGTGCTCCCTCTCACGTAACATTCGGGCATTCTCCAAAATCTATCTCCATCCTGCAATGTATAACTAGAACTGTTGCAGAGTGGATTAATACCCCCGCAGCACCTTGTTTGAGAAAATAAATTCACAGTAGAACTATCTCCCTTGGATGACAAAGGGCCTAAGTTGACATCGCAGAGCTAAGAAATTGCTTCATGCACATCTCCATGTCAAGTAGATCGCCCATATAAATTTTCATCAAAATACGTCAAGCCGTTTGGGAGGAGTTGTGATCACAAGAAATGTGGATGGACAGACAGACAGGGTGAATCCTATATATCCCCCAAACTTTGTTTGCAGGGGGTATAATGATGACGATGGGTTCTGGAGCCACAGATAAGAGAGAATAAAGGCTTTTAACCCTTTCACAAACGACACAGGGTAATCCACTTCAAAAACTGTCACAAATGACAAAATTGAAGTTATTAAAGATAGAATTTGTGTACAATATGGCATAGAAATTACTGAGACAAAAGTAGAAACTGTTGATTATCAGCAGTTTCTTCTTTTGTCTCAATGTTTTCCCAAGCATTTTCTATAAGGGACGTCAAAACCCCGCCTTGTTTGGGAAAGAGTTAAGCGAAAAACATAATCCCAATCAAATTCTATGTTGAGAGTACTTACTGTAATTGTCTTGTTGGGATGAATCAAATGAGTTCCCAAATGAGTACCCACAACATATGGTTGGGATTTGAAACCAGCAATCTATTGCTTAATGTGATAAGAATATGTAACCCTTGTCCTTACATTTGTCCAGGCAAGCGTTTTTGTCGAGAAGAAGTGCCAATAACTAACAAAAAATAAGCAAGGTAGAGTTATGCTCCTTGTACATTGCACTTTTCCTTTGTGAGATCTAAGGAATTTGATAAAGATAGAATTTGTGCATAATGAAGACCAGAAATTTTGAGGGAAAAGGAAGAAAAGTCTGCTCATCAGCATTTTTATTTCTTTTGCCTCAATGTTCCCCTGGCTTGTACAACTGGGGATGTGCATATGCGCCCATGTCTTGTTTGGAAAAGGGTTAACCCTTTCCAAAACAACAACATTTTAGGGTGGTCTAATTCAAAAGCTGGTGCAGATTATAAAGTGGATGGTGATTAAGATTGATTATTTTGTATCATTTAGCACCAAAAACATTGTGGCAAAAGGAGACAAGAGGGCCAAGATGGCCCTGCATCGCTCACCTGAGAGGACTTTGAGACAAACATCTTGCAAACTTCAATCTCACACTTTTTACATGACCCAGATATCATCAAGATAAACATTCTGAACAAGTTTCACAATGATGAGTAAATATTTAGGTTCTTAAAGCAAAAATAAGATTTGACCTTTTGACCTAGTTTTTGACCTAACATTAGCCACTTTCTACATAACCCATTTATCATCAAGATAAGCAATTCTGAACTATTTTCACAATGAAGAATAAATAATTTGACTTTTAGAGCAAAAACAAACAAGAGGCCCAGGAGGGCCTGAATCGCTCCACTGGTTAAAGTGGAAGAATTATCCCATGATTTCTTGTAAGCCTTACACAGCGGCAGCCAAATCTTGATATTTGTGAATAAATTTTGAAGAGAGACTCAAAGAACATTCTTGCAAAGTCTGGTTCAAATTGGCCTTATGGTTGATTTTTAAAGAATTTTCTTATGATTTCTCTGATAAGCCCCTTTCTCCCTGCCACGGCCACATTTTTTTGACAAATAAAAAAATTTGTGAACAAATTTTAAAAAGAACGACTAAAGGCACATTCCTGCAAAGTTTGGTTCATTTGGGCACACAGGTTGATTTTTTAAGAATTTTCTTTTGATTTCTTTAAGTCTGATAAGCCCCTTCCTCCCTGCCACGGCCACATTTTTTGACAAATGTAAAAAATTGTGAATAAATTTTGAAAAGAGAGACTCACAGAACATTCCTGCAAAGTCTGGTTCAAAATGACCCTATAGTTGATTTTTAAAGAATTTTCTTATGATTTCTTTAAGTCTGATAAGCCCCTTTCTCCCCGCCACGGCCACTTTTTTTGACAAATGTAAAAATTTGTGAACAAATTTTAAAAAGAATGATTCAAGGCACATTCCTGCCAGGTTTGGCTCAAATTGGCCCAATGGTTGATTTTGAAAGAATTTTCTTATGATTTCTTTAAGTCTGATAAGCCCCTTTCTCCCCGCCATGGCCACATTTTTTGACAAATGTAAAAATTTGTGAACAAATTTTGAAAAGAATGACTCAAGGCACATTCCTGCCAGGTTTGGCTCAAATTGGCACAATGGTTGATTTTGAAAGAATTTTCTTATGACTTCTTTAAGTCTGATAAGCCCCTTTCTCCCTACCACGGCCACATTTTTTGACAAATGTAAAAATTTGTGAACAGATTTTGAAAAGAATGACTCAAGGCACATTCCTGCCAGGTTTGGTTCAAATTGACCCAATGGTTGATTTTTAAAGAATTTTCTTATGATTTCTTTAAGTCTGATAAGCCCCTTTCTCCCTGCCACGGCCACATTTTTTGACAAATGTAAAAATTTGTGAACAAATTTTGAAAAGAATGACTCAAGGCACATTCCTGCCAGGTTTGGTTCAAATTGGCCCAATGGTTGATTTTGAAAGAATTTTCTTATGATTTCTCTAAGTCTGATAAGCCCCGCCCTGCCACGCCCACATTTTTTGACGAATCAAAAATTTGCGAACAAGTTTTGAAAAGGGTCACCCAAGGAACATTCCTGCCAAGTTTGGTCAAAATTGGCCCACTGGTATAAGAGGAGAAGATGTTTAAAGAAAAAGTTAATGGACGCACGCACGCACGCACGACAGACACAACGCCATGACAATAGCCCGCTGGCCTTCGGCCAGTGGAGCTAAAAATTACCTAGGGTTTGACCGCCCATGACCTACTTTATACATGCCCCAGATATGGTCAAAATAAACATACTGAACAATTTTCACAATCATTCAGATATCATTATGGTTCTTTATGCAGAAACGAGATTTGACCCTGTGACCTAGATTTTGACCTCACATGTAATATTTGACCTTGTGACCTAGTTTTTAACCTTTTTACATAGACCAGATATCATCAAGATAAATATTCTGAGCAATTTTCACAACGATAAAGTAAATATTTTGGTTCCTAGAGCAAAAACAAGATTTGACCTAGTGACCTAGTTTTAGACCTCGCAATACCCACTTTTCACATCACCAAGATATCATCAAGATAAACATTCTGATCAATTTTCGCAATGATAAAGTAAATATTTTGGTTCTCAGGGCAAAAACAGAATTTGACCTAGTGACCTAGTTTTGAACCTCAAATGACCTGCTATTCAATTCATCAAGATATCATCAAGATGAACATTCTGAACTTTCACAAAGATTGAGTATACATTTTGGTTCTTAGAGGAAAAACAAGATTTGACCTATTGACCTAGTTTAATTCTGACTCACATGACCCACTTTCAAAATGACCCAGATATCATCAAGATAAATATTCTGAGCAATTTTCACAACAATAAAGTAAATATTTTGGTTCCTAGAGCAAAAACAAGATTTGACCTAGTGACCTAGTTTTAGACCTCGCATGACCAACTTTTCACATCACCAAGATATCATCAAGATAAACATACTGATCAATTTTCGCAATGATAAAGTAAATATTTTGGTTCTTAGGGCAAAAACAAAATTTGACCTAGTGACCTAGTTTTTAACCTCGAATGACCTGCTATTCATATTACCAAGGTATCATCAAGATAAACATTCTGAATTCTCACAATGATTGAGTAAATATTTTGGTTCTTAGAGGAAAAACAAAATTGACCTAGTGACCTAGTTTCTGACCTCACATGACCCACTTTAAAAATGACCCAGATTTCGTCAAGATAAACATTCTGAACAATTTTCAAAATGTTTTAGTATGTATTTCCGTTCTTAAAGCAAAACCAAGATTTGACCCAATGACCTTGTTTTTGACCTTACATGACCTACACTTTGTACATAAGCTAGATATCAAGATAAGTATTTAGGATAGTTTTGACAAAGTTTTAGGACTAAATTGGCATCTCAAGAGCAAAAGGAAGGATTTTGTAATATTTGACCTTGCATGACCCACCTTTGATCATGACCAAGATTTCATCAAGATAAAGATTTAGGACAATTTTGACAAAGTTTGGACCAAAATTGGCACTTCCAGAGCAAAAGGGAGGATTTTACAAGATTTGGCCTCATGACCTAGTTTATGACCTGGCATGATCCACTTCTTGACATGACCTAAATATCATCAAGATAAACATTCAGGGCAATTTTAAGAAAGTTTGGACCAAAACTGGCATGTCCAGAACAAACTGAAGGATTTTAAAAGATTTGACCCTGTGACCTAGTTTTTGACCTCCCATGACCCACTTTTTGTCATTTCATAGATACTATCAAGATAAATATTGCGGACAATTTTGACAAGGTTTGGACTAAAATCGGCACTTCCAGAGCAAAAGAAAGGATTTTGTAAGATTTGACCTCTTGACCTAGTTAATGACATAGCATGACCCACTTCTTGACTTGACCTTGATATCATCAAGATAAACATTCATAACAATTTCTACAAAGTTTGGACCTAAATTGGCACTTCCAGTGAAAAAAAATGGATTTTACAATATTTGTCCTAGTGACCTAGTTTTTGACCTGGCTTGACCTATTTTTCATCATGACCTAATTATTATCAAGACAAATATTCTGATCAATTTTCACAACGATTGAGCAAAAAATGTGGCCCCTAGAGCAGAAATAAGATTTGACCTAGTGACCTACTTTTTGACCCCATTGTGGCCCCGATTCCAATTCTTTGAAGTATTTTGAAAAAGCATGACCCATAGATCATATGTGTGAAATATTATTGAATTCTGCCAAGTACTTTAGGAGGAGAAGATTTTTTAGTGAAAAGTTGACGGATGGACAGATAGACAGATGGACAGACGGACGCCGGACAACAGACCGATCACAATACCTCACCTTGAGCACTTCGTGCTCAGGTGAGCTAAAAATGCTGGTAACAGCATTTTTTTCTTTTGCATCAATGTTTTCCCAAATTTATTTTCCTATGGGCGTCAAAGCGTAAAAACCAGGTTTCGTTTGGGAAGAGTAAATATACTCACCCTTGATGTACAAATGACTTCTCGTAGATTGATGTTCATCCAATTATCACAGCTAACTAAGTGTCCGTTGTATGTCTCCCCATTTTTCAACTCCACCAACTAAAAAGCAGTATAAAGATAAGTTTTTAACACAGATATCAAGATATTGAAGAAATTTCAACCCCTGCAAGAAATGCATTGGAGAAAACATTGTGGACAATGAAGAAATTGCTTGTGACAAGCATTTTGTCCATTATCCACAATGTTTTCTACCAAGAAAGACCAAAAATGAATTCAAAGGTTGTTGCAGATATATGTCAATTCAAGTGAACAAATCTGAAGAATTGTATGTAATGGCATTTCTTCATTTCTAGGGTATATAAGTCAAGTTTATTGGGGTTTTATGCCATTTTCAACTGCTAGGGTCATATCGCGGCAAGCAGATAAGTCAAGAATGACAACATTTTTCTGAACTTCAAAATTGGCATGCACAACACTTTCCATTTTATAGCTTTTGAAATGAAGAGGTATAAAATTTTGTCGTTTGGGTAATGGTTAAAATTCTAAGTATCCAAAGTTGAAAGTTCCACTCATCAAGTTATTGTAAGGCTTTGAAAAACATTGAGGGGCGGAGGTGGTGCAGTGGTAACCACAGGTCTTGCTACCAGTTTTTGTTTGGGGCCAGGGGCCAATGAAATTGGGAAAAATAGCGACGTTTTTACCTTAATTGGGAAAAACTAAAACAAGTTTGTATTATAGTGTCATATAGTTTCTGCTGCAAATAAGACTGTAGTGATGTAAAATGCATTTGCACATACTCTTGTTTAAGAATCTACTCTAAAACTGTCTTCAAAATGTTTGTAAATGGAGATGAGATCTTAACATGGGGTATTCTGGGTCCTCATTGGGAATTTTCACCAAAGAATTGGGAAAAAAAGATACTTTTTGCCATTGGGAATGGGGCCCAATAACGGCCCCAAATTTTGGCAAACGAGACCCCTGGGTAACGCTCTGGACTTGAAACACAGGGGTCGCTGGTTCGATCCCCCGCTTCTCCAGTCATTCGGATGAGACTTTAAACCGAGGTTCCATCTCCATATGACCTTAGTAGTTGAGTGGAACGTAAAACTCCATTCAATGATTGAAAAACATTGAGATAAATGAAGAAATTACTTGTGACAAGCGATTACTTCTTTTCCCACAAAATTTTCAACCAAGAAAGTCCAACAAATTTACATTTTCATTCACTTTATATATTGCCCTCTGCATTGTCTGAATTTGGACAAGTCTAAAATTTTGCTGTCTGGTGATGCAAAAAATTGATGTGTTCCTGCACTCTACATTGAAATTGAAGAAGTCTAGAATTTCATTGTGAGGGAAAGGTTTAACTGGGATTTAAACCCTTCTCAATGCAAGACCTGCATTTGATCTCCATAATAGAAAGGGATTGGGCAAATTATATTGAGGCAATAGAACAAAACTCTAAAAATCTGCAATTTTTGCTTTTACTTTGACAATATTTTCTGTGCTGTTTTTAACACAAATCCCATAAATCAATGTCAATTTTATCATAATCAGCAGCTTTGAAATTGGAACAGTCCTTTTTAGCTCACCTGAGCACGAAGTGCTCAAGGTGAGCTATTGTGGTCGCTTTTTGTCCGTCGTCTGTCCGTCTGTCCGTCCGTCCGTCTGTCCGTCCGTCCGTTCACAATTTCTTTAAACATCTTCTCCTCCTATATCAATGGGCCAATTTTTACCAAACTTGGCAGGAATGTTCCTTGGGTGACCCTTCTCAAAACTTGTTCGTGGATTTTTGATTCGTCAAAAAATGTGGGCGTGGCAGGGCGGGGCTTATCAGACTAAGAGAAATCATAAGAAAATTCTTTAAAAATCAACCATTGGGCTAATTTGGACCAAATTTGGCAGGAATGTGCCTTGAGTCACTCTTCTCAAAATTTATTCACAAATTTTTAGATTTGTCAAACACTGTGGCTGTGGCAGGGAGAAAGGGGCTTATCGGCTTAGAGAAAGCATAAGAAAATTCTTTAAAAATCAACCATAGGGCTCAATTGAACCAGACTTTGCAGGAATGTTCCTTTAGTCTTTCTTTACAAAATTTGTTCACAAATTTTTACTTTTGTCAAAAAATGTGGCCGTGGCAGGGAGAAAGGGGCTTATCGGACTTAGAGAAATCATAAGAAAATTCTTTAAAAATCAACCATTAGGCACAATTGAAGCAGACTTGGTAGGAATGTGCCTTGAGTCACTGTTTTCGAATTTAATCACAATTGTTTACATTTGTCAAAAAACATGGCCGTGGCAGGGAGAAAGGGGCTTATCAGACTAAGAGAAATCATAAGAAAATTCTTTAAAAATCAACCGTAGGGCCCAATTGAACCAGACTTTTCAGGAATGTTCCTTAAGTCACTCTTTTCAAAATTTGTTCACAAATTTGTACATTTGTCTAAAAATGTGGTAGTGGCAGGGAGAAAGGGGCTTATCGGACTTAGATAAATCAGAAGAAAATTCTTTAAAAATCAACCATTGGGCCCAATTGAAGCAGACTTGGTAGGAATGTGTCTTGAGTCACTATTTTCGAATTTATGCACATTTTTTTACATTTATCAAAAAATATGGCCGTGGCAGGGAGGAAGGGGCTTATCGGCCTTAGAGAAATCCTAAGAAAATTCTTTAAAAATCAACCATTGGGCCAATTTGAACCAAACTTGGCAGAATTGTTCCTTGAGTGACCTTTCTCAAACCTTGTTCGCAGATTTTTGATTCGTCAAAAAACGTGACCGTGGCAGGGAGAAAGGGGCTTATCAGACTTAGAGAAATCATAAGAAAATTCTTTAAAAATCAACCATATGGCCAATTTTAATCAAACTTGGAAGGAATGTTCCTTGCGTCTCTCTTCTCAAAGCTTGTTCACAAATTTTTACATTTGTCAGAAAATGTGGGCGTGTCGGGGAGGAAGAGGCTTATTGGAAAAGAGAAATCATTAGAAAATTCTTTAAAAATCAATCATCAGGCCAATTTGAAAGAAACCTGGCTGGAAAGTTCCTTGAGTGACTCGTTTCAAAATTGTATCTTGTAATTTTTTATTTCCTTAAAAAGTATTTTGGTATGGCAGGGTAAGGGAAGTTCCGTGCATTGAAAATTATACTGTACTGTGGGTTGTAATGGAGATACTTAGTTTTCTTCTAAAATGTTTGGCCTAGAACTTAGACATTTTGTGTAAGACCTAATTTCATGAATGGCTTCCAGAATACAAGAAGCTGAAGATAAGAGGAGATATTTGGAAAGCTTTTACTATTTCTCTTATCTATTTCTGTTATCAATATCTCTGGCTGGCCCCATTTTTATCTTATGTAAACAAATAAGAAGGGATTATAAGCCTAGCTTATCAGATGGTTTGTCCTCATTTACTATATACTTTCAAATCACATACCAAATCTTGCTTATAATATCATAAATAATCAATTTTAACAGATCAGTATGCTTTGAAAATTAGGGCTATGTTGTATATTGCAAAATAATGAAATAATTATTGAAAAAAACTCAACCATTATGCTAATTCATACCCAACTTTACAGGATCGATTGAAACAAAATTATTTCCAAACAGAAAGTCCTTATAAGTTTCATGCCTTTGAATTTGACAAAATTGCCATTTTCACTCTTGTCATCTTGATTCAGGTGAGCGATTTAGGACCATCATGGTCCTCTTGTTTGTTGATTTGGAAAGGGTTAAAATAAAGTAATACCATTGGATGGTTGACAGCTGTTCGGAGTAATGATAGTGGTAACTGAAAAATAAAATCATTTGATAATTAACAAAGTATCGAAATCAATAAATTCATCTAAAACTGAGCACAATCTGTGAACAAGTTTTACTCTCACCAAAGGATGAATAATAATTAAACCAAAGACTGAGACACACAAAACTCCAAATGATCCTCATATTATAATCTGAAACTTCTCTGAAGCAAATTAAGCTTTTTGATATAATGTCGTGGCTTCATTTTTCTCAATCCCAGTCTTCTCTGATGAAAATTTTACTTTTTGATATTTTGATGTCGCTCCATTTAACTGCAAATTTCGCTTCATGATATATTGACTTTGCTCCAATTTACTGGAATAAAATGGTTTGATTTATTGGTGGTTTTACGCCGTTTTCAACTACTAAGTTCATATCGCGGTGGCTGGAGCTCCTAATCATGGAATCCTGGTGTTTCTCATATACCAGTACTACCACAAAACCCTTACAGAGCTTCCAGCTGCTCCCCCACATAGGTTCACGGTATCAAACCATTGATGGGTGACATTTTTGTCAGTAAGGGTATTTGCCGCGGCCAGGTATCGAATCCGGGACCTCTCGAATGAAAGGCAGGTGCGCTACCAACTGCGCCATGGCCGCGGCCTGGAGTAAAATGGAGCGACGTCAATCAATCAAAAAGCGAAATTTACATCAGAGAAGACAGAAAAATGGAGTGACATCGAAAAATTATAAAAGCGAAATTTGCAGATCATGGAAGATTTGGATTATGATTCAAACTGCCACAAAAATCAAGACAGGGGTGTCACGATGTCACCAATGACCATATACCATGTACTTCTGGCAGAAATACTGGTAGCCATGTGCAATAATTCACCAATTTCAGATAATCCCAAACAGCGACTCGATACGATATTCTGCAACTCAAACTCAAAGCAGAAATACGATTCAAGATTTAGAAATTTTAGATAAAAAAATGTAATAATCATTCATATTTTCGAAGGATAATTACAAATCTACGATTCATTGCACTTGTTAAGACATCATTTGCATGTCATTGCTTTTGTCAACACAAGAAAAAAATATCAAAAGGATCTTATAGTTCACAAAATTACCATTTTAAACGTTTTAGGTACGTCTACTTTTGGGTACGATTAACCGGAAATGCCGCGAGAAATGGTGTCACACCACTCATTTAGAACACAACGGACAATTCGGGTCTTACTATTCACCCCGGGACATTCCATAATGCGATTTATGTGAGTTGTTAAGTATTATTTAGTCAACAAATCATTTTATATCAATAAAAGTAACAAATAGAAAATAGCCGGTAAAAGTTATACTTAGACCCAGTGAATTGCCCATAGTGACTGTCAGTCCGCTCAGAGCAGACACCGCGGGACACCCCGGGACACTACATATAATAGAGTTAGCCTATATCAACTATTGCTGATATTTCGTGAACAAATAATGTTTTATCCATAAGAATAGCAGTTCTAATTGCATCTATGTCCATTCTTACAGAAAAACGAATGTGCACCCGGACATATAGGCCTACGCACTAGGCCTACGCACATTTACACTCATGTTTTTGGGAAATTTGTTGAATCCCTCCGGGACACATGTTCTAAATGCACCTCGGGACACATGCTCAACGTATATTTCTATCCATTTGGGGGGAAAACTGGTGAATCACCCCGGGACTGTGTTCTAAATGCATTCATATTCATTCTTAGTGAAAAATGACTATTCACCCCGGGGTCCCGGGTTTGTGCACCACCAATTGTTTCCATATTGCTATGTATCCTAAAGAGCCAGGAACATGCACTATCTGTCCATGGATAGATTAAAACCTTATTATATAAGAGGGACACTGTTTTGTAAAATAATGTAGAATTACCCGGACACATGCTCTACGCACATTTCTAATCATATTGAAAAAAACTGATGTCACCTCAGGACACGCGTTCTGAATGCAGTTCCATTCATTCTTAGTGAAAAATGACTATTCACCCCGGGACACATGCTCTGAATGCATTTCTATTCATTCTTAGTGAAAATGACTAGGCCCATATTCAACCCGGGACACATGTTCTACACACATTTCTATTCATTTCTAGGATAAGAAAATAACGCCACAAACACGATTATATTTACAGTTTAATTCATTTCTGACGTTTCGCCCTTATGGGCTTCTTCGGGGCTTCTTTTTTTGTATTCATTTCTAGGAAATACTGATGAATCGCCCCGGGACACATGTTCCAAATGCATTTATATTCATTCTTAGTGAAAAATGACTATTCACCTCGAGACACATGCTCAACGTGTATTTCTATTCATTTTGGGGAAAACTGATGAATCACCCCGGGACTGTGTTCTAAATGCATTGCTATTCATTCTTAGTGAAAAATGACTAGGCCTAATCACCCCGGGACACATGCTCCACACACATTTAGAACTATTCATTTTTAGGAAAAGTGTTAAATCACCACGGGACACATGTTCTGAATGCACTTTTATTCATTCTTATTGAAATATGACTATTCACCCCGGGACACATGTTCTGAATGCATTTCTATTCATTTTAGTGAAAAATGGCTAGTGTCCCGGGGTGTCCCGGATGGCCACTCTGGATAAAGCAGACTGGTTAAGGGCAATTCCCTGGGTCTATGATCGCTTTTATTGGTTAGAATAGGCGAAAAATGATACTTTTCTCGATAAAAGATGATTTATTGACGAAATAACACCCAATGATTCATATAAATCCCTTATTATAGATATCTGAAGTGTCCCGGGGTGGCATGGGATTATCTATATAAAGTGCCCCGAGGTGTCCCAAATGAGCTTTCTTAGTATAATAATAACATTTTTATTGTTAGAATTGACCAATTATGATAATTTCAATCTTATAATCTAATATATCAATAAGATATTACCCAATAATTGATACGATCCCCATTAATCCGAGTCTTCTCTGATGTAAATACGCTCTTTGATATTTTGATTTTTCGCTATTTACAAAATAAATAGCGAAAAATCAAAATATCAAACAGTGATTAATCTACCTTTCTGGGTCAGTGAGTCAATCTGACTCACTGATCTTGAAACTCTGAGTCAAATTTGAAAATCGTGAGTCAAAAATATCGTAATTATAAAAATATGGTTTAAGTTCATGATAATTTCATTTGGTGAATGAAAGTAATAAAGGAGAATGCTTTTTAAATAAAATTTGCCAAAAAAAGAATTTGAATTGTGAAGGAAAGAAAACATTGTGATTATCTTAAAAGCAGAAATATAACCTTTTCTATTTTCCCAATATAGCTTTCTCTATGATTTCAAGAGTATGGCTTATGTTTTAAATGGTGCGGAATGATACCAAGTCAATCATTGGACAGTAGACAAATATAACCAAAATTGGATTAAGTTTTGTATCAGAATACCCTTAATATCCTTAATTAAGACAAATTAGAATAGTTATGATGCACTTCACTCGTAATTCAAACTACTGAAAAATTATATAAATGCTGGAAATGAGATTACGGAAAAAGGTACGTTGAATTTTGAGGACGAATACACAAAAATACGTAATTTCAGATCATGGTTCACACATCCAACCACAATCGCCCTAAAAATATTCTATGATGTATTTTTAATCGGATCGGTCTGTTAAACGAACATCTGGATGGACATTATTTGTAAACTTGGTCGTAGAACCTAGCATAAATTGTCAATTTGTTGTCATTCGTTTCACTTCCGGTTTCGATTCATCTGCTCTGTCGGGTCAGAAAAATAAAAAATTAAGGCATTTTGCATAAAGAAACAAATGCAATTTCAATCTTATTTACTAGAAAAATGAATTTATAACTTCCATACAATAACTAAATTCGCGATCGCTTCTTTGAAAAGTTGGATTTCGAATTTTTCTCTTCCGATTATTTTGCCCGAAAACTCTTAGTTGATAACAAGTCCCGCCCATTTATGCAAATTTCTCATTTGGTTATCCTGCATTATGTTCCTTGTATGAAAAAAGACGAACCTTTCGGGGTTTTTTTACCAGACACCAATTGTGCAATAATTAGGACCTAGTATGCGTGGTGGTTGATACAGATGAACGTGCGTCCGATATACGCTCAGCTTTTTTTTCTTTGCGTCATCTTGAATTTTTTTGCGTAAATTACGCATGACGCAGAGGTAGATAAATCACTGATCAAAGAGCGTATTTACATCAGAGAAGACTCGGATTAGATCCCGATATATATGGTGTTTCGGGATGTCCCTGGGTGAATACTAAGACCGGGACAATTAAGTCGAATTCGACTTCGTTTTGCACTATAGCTCGCGTGGTCGGGAACCATTATTGGGAACCAGGGCTGTTCTGTCTATTGGGCCGACTTCAATAGACAGAACAGCGCTGGTTCCCAATAATGGTTCCCGACCACGCGAGTTATAGTGCGAAACGAAGTCAGCCTTGAATTCCTCCCCGTTCTGAGTCAGCCAATCAAAATCTTTGTTTACCTCGACATTGATTGGTCCGTTGTTTTCCGAGGAGTTCCAAATGACGTAATGGCTCGGATGGCTGGACCACACTTTTTTCGGTGGTCGGACTATAGCTAGCACCATTGCTGTTCGATTGGAGCTATAGTTACGGAAATGACAATAGCTCGCACTATTGATGAGCGATTGGGGCTATTGCCAACGATGGTGCGAGCCATAGTTCCAATCGAAGTCGGCCACGATAGCTCGGTGATAGCTCGACGATAGCTCAAAAAAAAAAAAAAAAAAAAAAAAAACCATTTTAAAGGGTAGCACCTTGAAAGTAGATTTCTTCAAAATGTTTCCAAAACGGTGTAAAAATGGAAATTGATTATTTCAAAACTTCATTTACTATAAATTAGCCATGGAATGTATCGTAAAGTATTTTGGGTCAAGGACCCTGATAGTGCACGTACGTAACAGCAATACAACACAAAAATGCCATTTTAAAGGCAGCACCTTAAAAGAGTAGATTTTAAAAAAAATGTTACCCAAACGGTGTAAAAAACTATTGTCCATAATTATTTCAAATCTTCTTTTAGCCATGAAATGTACCCACATTTTTTTAGTCAAGGATCCTTACATTCCATAATTTTATGCAACAGCAATATAACACCAAAACAGCATTGTAAAGATGGTTCATTGAAAAATAGAAATTTGTTTAAAAAAATGTCCCAAACGGTGTAAGATCAATTGTCCATATTTCAAATCTTCTTTTAGCCATGTAATGTGGGTTTCTGTCAAGGATCCTGATAGTGCACGTACGTAACGGCAATGCAACAGAAAATTACCATTTCGAATACATGTTGCACATTGAAAAGTATTTTTTTTTTGAAAACTGATTCCCAAACGGTGTAAAAAGGGATTTTCTTATTTCAAAACTTCGTTTAGCCATTGAATGTACCGATAATGTTTGTTGTTTTTTTTGTCAAGGATCCTGATAGTGCACGTACGTTACAGCAATACAACACCAAAATAACCTTTAAAAATTAATGTAGTATAGTGGTCCCAAGGTAATCTGATGTTTATAAACAAACGGTTTTTATTCGTTTATTTTTTTTGTCAAGGATCCTGATACTTACACGTACATAACAACAATACAAACAAATATACCATTTCAAAGGTAACATATTGAAAAGTAGAATTTCTTCGAAAAAAAATCCCAAGCGATGTAAAAATGGATTTTCGTTATTTCAAAAATTCGCTTTGTCATGGAATGTACCAAAATAGGTTCTTTGGTCAAGGATCCTGATAGTGCACGTATGTAACAGCAATACAATACTAAAATCGCATTCTAAAGGTGGTACATTGGAAAAAAAGAGCTTTCTGTCCCAAATGGTGTAAAATCAATAGGGAACGATTTTATCCAGTTAACCGTGAAGTAATTTCGGACAAACAAATAGTATTTCGTATTGTTATAAAATCTCGTAACTACGGTTTGACTTTTACCGAAGTTACGAGATTTCATAACAACACCATTGGTTTATTAAAAGATAACGGTAAATCCAGTCTATTTTAGCACAAAATTCATTGCTATTGTCCATATTTCAAATCTTCTTTTAGCCATGTAATGTACCAAAGAACTGTTTTTTTTGTCAAGGATCCCGATAGTGCACGTACATAACAGCAATACAACACAAAAATACCATTTCAATGGTAGCACCTTGAAAAGAAGAATTTTAGAAAAAAAATGTTTCCCAAACGGTATAAAAATGAATTTTCCTTATTTACTTATTTTAGCCATGAAATGTACACAAACAAGTTTTTAGTCAAGGATCCTGATTTAACATATATCACAACAGTAATAGAACACCAAAATAACATTATAAAGGTGTATCAATGAAAAAAAGTATAATTGAAGAATTCTGTCGCAAACAGCGTAAAATCAATTGTCAATATTTCAAATCTTCTTTCAGCCATGGAATGTAACATAAACGTTTTTTATCAAGTATCCTGATACTGCATGTGCATAACAGCAATACAACACAAAATTATCAAATCAAAGGGAGCAACTTGAAAAGTGTTGTTTTTAGCTCCACTGGCCGAAGGCCAGCGGGGCTTATAGAATGCCATGACCCTGTGTCCGTCGTCCGTCCGTGCGTGCGTAAACGTTTTCTTTAAACATCTTATTCTCCAAAAGTACTGGACCAATTTAAAGCAAACTTCACAGGAATCTTTCTTGCATGAATTTCTTCTAAATTCCTTCAAAAAAAAAATAAATTCCGTGTAGAACTTAAATATTAATTGAATTAATTAAATTAGATTTTCGAAAAATCTTTAGAAATTCTTCTTCTCTAAAACTACTGGACCAATTTCAACCAAACTTTACAGAAATCTTCCTTGTATGAATTTCTTCCAAATTCCTTAAAAAAAAATTCCTTGCAGAACTTAAATTTTAATTGAATTAATTAAATTAGATTTTCGAAAAATCTTTTAAAAATCTTCTTCTCCAAAACTATTGAAACAATTTCAACCAAACTTTACAGAAATCTTCCTTGTATGAATTTCGTCTAAATTCCTTCAAAAACTTAAATTTTGATTAATTTAATTAAATTTTAGAAAAATCTTGAAAAATCTTCTTTTCAAAACTACCGAACCAATTTCAACCAAACTTCACAGGTATCTTCATTGCATGAATCTCTTCTAAATTCGTTAAAAAAAATAATTTCCGTGTACAACTTTGATTTTAATTGAAGTAATTAAATTAAATTTCGAAAAATCTTTAATTTTTTTTTCCAAAAGTACTGAACCAATTTCAACCAAACTTCACAGGGACCTTTCTTGCATGAATTTCTCCGAAAATGTTTCAGAAAAGAAAAAAAAATGGTGTAGAACTGAAATTTTAATTGAATTTATTAAATAAAATTTTCAAAAAATCTTGAAGAATCCTCTTCTCCAAACCTCCTTATTGGATTTCATTGTAATTTAGTGTGAATTTTCAATGTACAGATCTCCATTCCATTCTTTGAAAAAAATGCTATCGGAAGAAAAACATGGCCGCTGTGGGGTAGGCTTATTTTTCCCTATATGGAACAAAGTGTAATTTTAAGAAAATTTTAAAAACATTTCTCCTCCATAACCACTTATTGGATTCCATTGTGGTGTTGTGTGAATCTTCTATGGATAGACATTTATTGTATACCTTGAATAATTTCATAGTCTAAAAGTCTAAATGCCAGTGGAGCGATACAGGGTCATCATGGCCCTCTTGTTTAATGTTTCCCAAACGTTGGAAAAATGGATTTTCCATATTTCAAATACTCCTATACTCATGGAATGTTTCGAAAAGCGTTTTCTGTCAAAGATCTTGATAGTGCACGTACATGTACGTATCAGCAATACAACACAAAATTACCATTTTAAAGGTAGCACATTGAAAAGTTTTCTTTTTTCATTTTTTTAACAAAAAATGTTTCCCAAATGATGTAAAATGTTTTTCTTTATTTCAAACCTTTGTTTAGCCACGGAATGTACCGGAAACGGGTTTTATGTTCAAGGATCCAGATAGTGCATGTACGTAATGTCAGCAATATTACACCAAAATATATGTAACAGCTGAGCAATTCAACACAAAAATACCATTTCAAAGGTAACACCTTGAAGAGTAGAACTTTTTGGGAAAATGTTTCCCAAACGGTGCAAAAAATGGATTTTTCTTATTTCAAAACTTCTTTTAGTCATGGAACGTACAAAAAATTAAATAAAGGACAATGATATTACAGATATGCAACAGCAGTACAACACCAAAATAGCATTCTAAAGGTCGTTCATTGAAAGATTTTTTTGAAAATAAAATCTGTCCCAAACGGTGTAAAATCAATCGTCCACATTTCAGATCTTCTTTTAACCATGGAATGTACCGTAAAGCAAGAATCCAGATAGTGCACGTTCGAAACAGCAAAACAATACAAAATAACCATTTTAAAGGTAGCATCTTGGATAATAGAAGTTTTTTGAAAAATGTATCCCAAACGGTGTAAAAATGGATTTTCCTTATTTCCACTATTCTTTTAGCCATTTCATGTAGCAAGAAGAAGTTTTTTGGTCAAGGATTCTGATAGTGCACGTACCTAACAGCAATACAACATTAAATGAGCATGCTAAATGTAGTACATTGAAAAAAATGATTTTTTTTTTGAAAAATCTGAGTGCTAGGCCTATAATGGAGGTGAACAATTGACGTCATCACCCATATATGGTCATAAGATAAATTTCACTTTCGTTTCACGCGCACCTGTAAATCACGTACCTTTATCGGGTTATAACTCCGGTGACTCCGGTTAGGGATTGAATTTTTCGTCACAATTTTTGCTCATGTTTTTCTTAGACAAATTTCTTTAAGATGAAATCATTGAAGTTTTTATGTTACCGAGTTCTGATTATCTGATAATAGGAACAAAGCCTATTCCAAGTTCCCAACAAAAACCAATAAAACCCGTGGAAGAACGGTAGACTATATTTGCATATTTTCCTTTTCTTGCAATGTATGTTAGTATATATATATGTTATGCTTACATTTTTAAGTGTGAGTCGGAATTATCTGAGTCCTGAGCGGTATAATAATCGAGAGTCTATGATATTTATTTTTAGATCGTGTGCACGTATTGGAATGACGTCAGAGAATAAATAGTAACATTAAAAATGTGACATGTCTCTCTTAAAGGGACGTTCTATGAATTGTGAAGCAGCCCTAGTCAGTCTGCGAGGAATGCACAGACTGATCAGTATAGAAATTTTTAATACTTTGGATCTGTATGGAAATTGTTTTTCCTATCACACTATTGTGTTTTCATTTTCTAAATACGGGTATGGTTGGTGCTTGCTAAATGTGGTCTGTCTCTTCTGTTGACTTCGCAGAAGCACACTTTTGGCTAGTCCATGCTGGCTGCGATTGTTAAGGGTAGCAAATGTAAAATCATTCAAAGTCCCCATTCAAGGTAAAGCATTGCATAAACAATAGAAAATAAGTACATAATACATGTATTTAAAACTAGCTAAATGATACTGAAATATTGCTTTGTCTACTAAATTATGCCTTTGAAACATTTTTTTTTCATTTCAATTGGCGAGCGAGTCGGCCATCTTGCTTTTGTTTACGGAGGTTGGAGATTTGGTTTATTTTGAATAAAACAAGATAAAATTTTATTTCAAAATTATACTGAAGTGAAAAACAATTGATTTATCTTTCAATTCATACCATTTTTAGATCGAAATTTTGATTTCAGAGGGCTAAACCTCCGATGTTTTCCGCACGGCGGAAGTGCTATAGACAAAATGGCGGATATGATAAGACCTGGCATCACTTCAAAGATAAAAATATGACAGGGCTTATAGATAGGACTAACTTTTGGCGTGACGGATCAAATAGAATCTAGTGACCCTTTCTCAAGCATAGCCTTGCTTTGACGACATTAATAGAAGGGATTGAGAAAACATTGAGGTTATAGGAGGGAATCGTGAAAGCAAGTATCTCCTCCAGCTGCATAGATATTTTCTCAGTTAAATTTTACCCAAATCCTATCCTTATATATATGAGCCAGGATCTGGAAAAACGTCCCTTAAGGCTTCTGAGCCCAACATAGATCCAGATCAGCCTGTGCATACGCACAGTCTGATCAGGATCCACGTTGTTCTCTAATAGCTTCTTCGTGACCTGTAGTAACTTAAAGAGAGCAGCATGGGTGCACATTGGGCTGCATTTGACAACAGGCTGATCTTGAAACTCATTTTTTTAAATGCTTTAAGGAACGTTTTTCCAGATCCCGGCTCATATATATTTCGTCGCCTGCAAAACTTTAACAATGGGATGTCCAACTTATTGCAATTTAGGAAAGGGTTATAGGTCGTTAACCCTTTCCAATATAAGACTTGATTGGACGTCTCTTTTTTTCAAAAGCTTTGGAAACATTGAGACAAAAGAAAGGAATGCTAATCATTAGCAGCCTCTTATTTTAATCAAAACATTTTCTCTGTCATATCGTACATATTTCACAATTCGAATACCGTTGATAATGCAGTCTTCAAACGATTTATAAACATCCGGCGATCTTCTTTTATGAGCCAGTAGGCCTAAAAGTTATTATATCAACATGTATGCGCATGTTTTGGTTAAACAGTGCATGCTTACTCGCTTGAAATAAGTCTTTCTGCAAATTTTTGCTCCTACTTTAATAATATCAACCGTTTTTTTTTTTTTTTTTTTTTTTTTTTTTTTGTTTTTTTTTTTTTTTTTTGTGGTGGTGGGGGGGGGGGGGGGAATCGACAAGTTTTTTTCTCATTTTTTTTTTGTGTCAGTATCCCTTTCAAGGGAAAAGGTAGGAATTGCTAAGACTATGGCAACCACAAATGGTAAACATTTTTGAGTGCCACATTCTTTCGAATACGACGATGAAAGGGTTCAAATAACACGTTTTCGATAAAACCTGGGGTTTGTTCATTTTTGGTAGGCCTACTTAGTGAACTGTAAAATGTAGAGTAATTTTGCAAAATCAAACAACACTCGCGTAATTATGATACACATTTTTTTTATTTCGAAACTCAAATTGATGTAATCATTTTACACGGTGGAGATTGCGCATCATGGGATGGATAACGTTTACGTACAAAAATTATCTCGATTCTTGTCGATTATTTTGCAACAACGTTTTTATTTTTGCGTAAGTTTTTAAAAGGTTTGTTGCACGTACGCCGCCTTACTGAGCTTTTTTCTCAGATATGAATTATTTGTGGAATCCTTTTATTTTTTTCCATAAATTGATCTCAACCGACAAGAAAACGAAATGATTACGACTACGGACAAATTTGCCTCGCTTAAGGTAAGAAACTGAACATTAACTTTCTTATCTATGAGTCAATTTCTATGCCGTTTGTTGCATGCACTCCGCGTAACTGAACTCCTCCGCCCAAATATTTGACCTCCCTGAAACCTTCTTGTATACTTTGCAAGATTGATCTGATTATTTTTTGTCGTTTTTCTAGTCGGCTGGAATCAATTTTTGCAAAATATACAAGAAAGTTTCCGGTAAGTCATATATCAGAGATAAGAGCTCAATAAGGAAGGTTTCATGCAACACACCATTTGAAAATTGACAAAGAAATAAAAAAAAAGTTATAGATCTAGCTAAATGTCTTACCTGAAGCGAGGTAAATTTGTCCGTAGATTTACCCATCCCTTCATGCACAATCTCCACCGTGCATTTTTATTCTATGAGAAATTGATTTTTCTAATTTCTACACACATAATACATGTATATGACAAAATATAGATTTTGAAGTAGCCTACGTTCTAAGTTAATATTAAACATTGTTGCTGACATAAAGTAGACGAAGTCGAGATATTTGTTGTGTATGTCTACTACCGATATATTTCTATGATAGGAATACAACACAAACTATCTTCTTCTGTAAGCAATCTCTGAACGGGGAATAGAATAATAAAGCAAGACAAATAAAGTAGTTGCTCTGCTTGAACTTTAAGTCATTTGAACTCCATTACACGATATTGTTTTCTTCACGTAGTTTCTGAACGATCTGTTGAACAAAAAATACACCATTGGGTTTGACGCACTGTTAATGAGATAGGACTTGTAACAAAGTTGATCCAACACTCTCATCTCATCCCGTGGTTCACTAGAGAATGAATGTATAATAGTCATTGCTATATATGGTAGAAAGCTGATCACGTGAATTATGGTAGCAGTCATGAACATTGGCGTATGCTGTAGAGCAGTAACTGATATAATCCGGTGTTTTGTTACCGATCTTATACCGCTTGGTGTTCGGTCTGACATATTGCTGTATTCTTGATTAACTTCACTCATACATGTTTGTTCGTTGTTCTTGCTTGTTCCTTGTTTTGTCGAGTCTAACCTTCTGCTAGAATCTTTACCAACAGAAGATATTCTAAAAAGAGACTGTCTATTTTTCTTGTATTTCAATAGTCCAACAGCAATATTTGAATATATTATGATATATCCCGTAAACATGACCAGAAATGTCAACGCAAATATGACGTTTTCTATCAAAACCATTGTCGTAAGGGAATCAGCTTTTGTTAAAACACAATCATAACCTATGATAGTATTATTTTCATCATCGATGATTTCAATTGGTAAACTATCGTATATTATCAAAGTCGGGATAGCCAAGATCAATGTATATATGCACGATATGACAATACTTATATGTGCATGTCTTAGTGTAATGGGTGGTTTGAATGGTTTACAAATTCCTCTGTATCGAAATACGGCTATCGCAAACAACAGGAGCACTGAAATTATTGAGATCACGTGGGTTATAAAAGTGCTCAATTTGCATAATTTACTATTTGTAAACTTATATGGATGAACAAACATGACAACATTTTTAGGCATAAGAATACAAGCGCACGCATCAACAACAGCAACGGCAATAATCAATATGGTTGTTGGAGTTCTTTGTTGATGAAAAGAGTAAAACATAACGACAAACAAGTTTCCACTCAATCCGACCAGAATTAAAATTCCAATATAAATGTTCATCGGAATTAGTTCTGCTGCTTTTTTCGCACTTAAAATTTCCAAGAGTATTTCAGAGCTATTCACAGCCACTTTCGATTCCATAATATTTGCAGTTATCTTGGGTATTATTTGACATTTATAGAAATTAAACACTTGTAGTCTAGATGTGTCCTTCAGTACCTACATTTTATAACATATATTTGATAAACGGTATCAAGAAAAGCAAACGGATTCCGTTTAAAGCACATTTCTACTAACACTTTAGAAAGCTTATACAATGTCAATCTATTCTGTTAAAACTTTTTTATCTATATATATATCATCAAGATACTCTTAATACCGAGGGGTTTATTCATAGCTACTGTAAAAGGATATAGTTATCAGGGGCATTCATAGTCGTTTTCATATCTTATGTTTAAACCATTATAATAATGTTTCTTTTGGGAGGAAACATGTTTATCTTTTCCGAAAGAAAACCTTTATGTATCAGGAAATCTTCTTTGTGTATTCCATAGAGTTTCGGATGATAATGTTTAAAGAAAGTACTTTGACGGTTCTGATAAAAATAAACATTTTCTATGTTCAAACACAAACAAATTCACTTGTTTTGAAATTAGATTAATTTGTTTTCTCAACTGCAATTTTTTTTTCAATTTAGACTGATCTTAACTTTTGAAATTTGTTAAGTGTAACTGTTCCCAATGGACTTTTTTTAAAATAACTAAGTATAAACGATCCAACAAACAAACATTTGTCCCTTGGGCTTATTGACATTCTACCATCTTTTGTCACAAATTCACAGATTATAAAGAAGATATCACTGCTTTACATCGAAAATCTCGATGAAAAGCGACGATATAGTCTAATGGACCAACCCATTCAAAAACGGTATTTTGCTATAACCTTGGAGCCATAAGCACTTTTTTTTACTTAAATAATGTATTTTTATACAAGTTGATGATATAATGCCTAATATACTCAGTTCCAAAAGAAAGTGTGCACTTTTGAATTTTGAATATCTCGAAAAGTATACCGTCTACCGCAAGGAAATTTTGTACGACACATCTCAAGACTATTGACAAACGATATATTGATGAAGAAATCACATAGCACGCACGAATTTTCGGCTTGATTGCGATTTTGCATTTTTAGTTTTTTACGTATGCCTCACGTGCTGAATGAGTTATCGATCAGAAATTACACTCGCTGAACTCCTTTACACGGTGGGGTTTGTGCATGATGGGATGGATAACGACTACCGACAATAGGGAACGATTTTATCAAGTAAACCGTGACGTAATTTCGGACAAATAAATAGTATTTCGTTGGTGTTGTTATAAAATCTCGTATAGATAAAACGCGATATTGTGACCATTATCGGGCTCGCTTTATTATTGTAAACAGATTGGTCACCTCGAAACGCAATAGACCGTAGCCCAGGTGATCATTGCATAACTTATATAATGTTTTAATTCGTCCTACGTAAGAAGTGGTGGAAATATCGACTGACTGAAAGTACAATAACCGTCAATCTTGCGACCCGGGTTCGAATCCTCTGTATACCGATATCTTTTTTTCTTATTCTGAGAAACTTTTATTTTAAAAGATCGTGCACGGGACATGTGCTTCTTTGGTGCTGCGATTACTCGGAGACAGATAGTATCTAGATTTTTGCCATTTGTTGTCGTTTTGTTGTCATAGATTTTATTTGTGAAAACGTTTTGAAAAATGATGAAAAATTGTAAGTTACAAAAATGAAATGATGTCAAATAAATAATCACTACTAAAATAGACGAGGAAAAAATAAAAAGAATAAAAAGAGAGAAAAAAAGCATTATAAAGCTAAAATAATGATAACAAATGATAATCATTTGAAGTATTGTAATGAGACAAGCAATAAGGTAAATATGCATAAAACTATACATTCGAAAGTAACCATTAAAAAATATTAAGCTCGCCCCTAGCCTCGAACCACCACCTGCATACCACCTCTTATGACAGAGATTTAAAAGCCACTAATGTATCCAATAGACCATTGCAGACATAGTTGATATAAAGACGACAATTCAAATTAATCACTTAAAACACATAGATAATTGATCATTAATCTGCCCCTCCTACAGGTAAGTATTGGTTTTTCCCAAAAATGTTTACAATAGCGCGTTAGAGTTATAACTACGGCTTGAATCAAACCGTAGTTACGAGATGTTATAACAACACCGACGGTTTATCAAAACATAACAGTAAACTCAGTCTACTTTTTGCACAAAATTTGATGTCAACTCGCCTCGCTTCAGGTAAGATATTTTGCAATAACTCTGTTATTTCTGTATCAATTTTCAAGCGGTTTGCTGCATGTACCCCGCCTTATCGAGCTCTTTCATCGGATGTATGACATATTAGAACTCATTATACTTTTTCCGAAATATTGTCCCAACCGACCAGAAAGCGAAATGGTAACGACTACGGCCAAATTAACCACGCTTCAGGTAAGAATTTGTGCAATAACTTTCTTATTTCTGCGTCAATTTTCATGCGGTTTGTTGCATGTACTCCGTCTTACTGAGCCCTTTTCTCAGATGTATTATTTATCTGGAACTTCCTTGTACTTTTCTCAAAAACCGATCCCAACCGACTAGAAAAAGGGCCTGAATTTTTTGTCGTTTTTCTGGTCGGTTGGGATCAATTTTTGGACAAAGTACAAAGATTCTACAAACAAGTCATATATTCGAGGAAAGGGCTCACTAATGCGGGGTACATGCAACAGACCGCTTGAAAATTGGAGCAGAAATAAGAAAATTATTGCACAATTTCTTACCTGAAGCGAGGCAAATTTGTCCGTATACTTCGTATTCGTTATCCATCCCATCATGCACAATCCCCACCGTGTTTAAGGCATATCGTAGCATAAAAACACATGTTCATTACATTTGTACATAGTGCATTAGCGTGTGACGAATTAGGCTACAATTAACGTTGGTGAGCAAGGCCGAACCTGGTGAAAACAAAAACCTTCCGAAAATTTAAATTTGAACGGTATTTATGTTCTAATAGCAATTGGTCATTCGTATGGCATCTTAAAGGCAAACAAATTCGCTTTAGAACGTTGTTGCACCGTTCGACGGCAATTCACTAGACTACTTTTACGTAGCGATTACTAACGTTGACGTACACGTAACGTCTACAAGAAAGTTCCAGCTTTAACGTGGAAATTGCTTGGAAGGCCTGGCCAAACCCTACAACGGCATATAAGCTTGTAACTCTATCCACAGGAAAAGCTGTAAGGAGTGCAAATCTCAACACCATCAACACCATAATGATCTGGCTCTGTGTATGCAATATGAGCAATTATATCGACATCCGTTTTGATGCCAAATTTCTTTAAGGTCTAATCTGAAGTATGATATCACTTTTACTCCCTAAATTGCCATTAACTTTGTAAAAAATAAGGTAAAGGTAAAACGCAAAAGTGCACACTTTCTTTTGGAACTGCGTATATTTTAAGTTAAAGGAAAAAGTAAGGAATCATTATGGCAACCACGAATGGTAAACATGTTTGGTTGCCACTTTCTTTCAAATACGGTGTTGAAAGGGTTCAAATAACACATTTTCAGTAAAATCTGAGGTTGGGCCATATTGGTACTTAGTGAACTGTAAAATACAGAGTAATTTTGCAAAATCAAACAACACCGGCATAATTATGATACACATTTTTATTCGAACTGAAATTGATGTTATCATTTCTATACTATTTGAAATAGATTTTTCGAATCTTTACACACATGATACATGACAAAATATAGATTTGGAATACGTTCTGACTCATTGAAAATTATAGCTGATATAAAGTAGACTAAGTCGAGCAACTTCTTGTGCAAGTCCACTACCGGTATAATTCTATGATGGGAGTTCAACACAAACTATCTTCTTCTGAACTTAGTCATTGAATAGTCTATAGAATGGGGAAAAGGCAAATATCTAGTTGTTCTGACTAAACTTTCAGTCATTTAAACTCCCTTACATGATATCGTTTTCTTCACGTAGTTTCTGAACGATTTGTTAAACACAAAATACACCAATGGGTTTGTCGCACTGTTTATGAGATATGACTTGTAACAAAGCTGATCCCAAACCATCATCTCATCATGGGGTTCACTAGAAAATGAATGTAAAATAGTCATGGCTATGTATGGTAGAAAGCTGATCACGTGAATTGTTGTAGCAGTCATAAACATTGGTGTGTGCTGTAGAGCAGTAACTGATAAAGCCCCGTGTTTGGCTACGGATCTCGTACTCATACCGCTTGGTGTTTTCTCCGACCTTTCACTATTTGCTTGATTGTCCTCATTCTTATCCGCTTGTTCACTGATCTTGCTTGTACCTTGTTTTGCCGCGTCTAACCCCGCACTAGAATCTTTACCGGCATAAGTCATTCCCAACAGTGTTCGTCTATTCTTCTTGTGTTCATATAGTGCGATAGCAATCTTGGAGTATATGATGGTAAACCCCAAAAACGTTACCAGAAATGTCGCTGCAAACATCACGTTTTCTATTAAAACCATTATCTTAAGGGAGTCGTCTTTGGTCAAAAGGCAGTCATAACCTATGATAGTTTTATTTTCACCATCGGCAATATTGATTGGTGAACTTTCATGTAACATTAGAGCTTGGGTAGCCAAAATTAATGTATATGTGCACGATACAGCAATACTTATATATGCCTGTTTTATTGTTATAGCTGGTTTGAATGGTTTACAAATTCCTCGGTATCGAAATATAGCTATGCAAAACAGGAGAAAAATTGAAATTATTGAGGTTGTGTAGTTAATGAAAATGTTCAATTTACACAAAATACTATCCTTAAACTTATATGGATACATAAGAATTACAATATTCTTGGGCATTAAAATACAAACTAACGTATCAACAACTGCAACTGCTATAATTAACAAGGTTGTTGGAGTTCTTTGTTGATGAAAAGAGTAAAACACAATCACTAACAGGTTTCCACCCAATCCGACCAGAATTAAAAATCCAACATAAATATCCACTGGTACAAGTTGTGCCGCTCTTTCCGCACTTAAGTTGTCCAAGAGTATATCAGCGCTGTTTTCTGCCATGCTCGGTTCCATAAAAGTTTCATTTATCTTAGTATCATTTGACATTTTAAATATACCATCACTTTGTCCTTCAGCAACACAAAATATGGTTCGAAGTATACACGATATTAAAGGTACAAGTAAAACCAGTTGGAATCAGTTTTTACTAACAGTTTTGAAAGCTTCTGTACAGAAAGTGAACGTCAATAGATAATTTCCATATATATTGATGGTCTAGTGACAAACTATTTTAAATGGATATAAGCATTAATATATAGTCGGCGATACAGATCTACCATTTAATGTACAATTTATAAACATAATGACTTAGTTCAGACACCTTACGCAAACGATAAAAATACGATTTTATTATCAAAAACCCTTTTTGGTAAAAGAAACTGCTGCAGGCAACCAAATAGATGTTGGAAAAATATGATTCATTCACAATACAGCAAAGAAATTTTGGGGACAGGGAATTGTGTTTATAATCAGTTCTCTCCTCATGGAGGTCAATATTTCCCAAAGCTTCTGAGTTTTTTAGACGACAAATCAATGTCTTGTTTTCGAAAGGGTTAAAAAAAACTATCTGGGGTGAAATGTAAACCCTTTCTATGAAAGCATATATTAGAATACTCTGAATTCAAAGGTCTTGCAGACAACAAAACAAAATTTACGACATCACAAAATATATTATTATGTTATCACATATTGCAGAAAATTGGGGAAAATGTTTTTTGTTTTGTTTTTGTTTTGTTTGTATTGTTTTGTTTTATTTTGTGTTATTGTTTTCGTCGTTTTTATATATTATTATTTTCTTTCTTTACAAAAGGTGTCCCTATTTGGATATCAAAATCAGGATTTTTAAAGTACAAGGGTAGATATTCATCATATAGGTTACCAATACATTCATTTTGACGCTCTAATGGTTACGACGAGATATCTTTGTTTGGTGTAATAAAACACATCCTTATCACTATATATATTCTATATGATGTATCCCAACGGGAATACATGATGTTTATATGAAAAAGATGAGTACCGGGCTAACATTACCTTGCCCTATATTCAAAGTAAACGAAGAAAATATCGTCTGGCCAATCATACCCAACACGGCATTATTTAAAGAGAACGATTTAAATCCCAAAAACGGAGGCACTGTATGCTCATGAACATATATATGTTGTGAGCAAGTTTGGTTTTTGATCAGTTTTGAGATTGCTTATAATGGAAATATTGGCAATTTTAAGAATACTCAAGCAAATCCAGAATTTGAAAGCAGATTAAAGAATGCTTACGCGTGTGTTCCATATGTTATGCAAAACCATTCAATCGGTATTTTTTCCCTTTTATTAATTGACATGTAAATAAAGTAACTATATATATAGCAAAATAAAAATAATTGCTCAAAGTGAGTTTCGTAACATTTAAGCAATTTTTAAACTACTCAATTCCATGTCAGCTTCCGACATAATTATATACTATGACAAAACACAATTGGTATTGTTGGCGCAAGATCGTATGGCACATGTTTACATTTTGTCCAAATGTAAACAAAACAGTGTTGTATAAAGGATTAATAAATTCTTTATAAGAAGTGACGTAGACATGTTGAAAATTTAGGTACAGTGATAGAGCGGTGTGTTTACTGTTCAGAGTTTTCTGTGTTTTATCGAACAATGTTTTGTTTACATTTGAACAAAACGTAAACATGTGCCATACGATCTTGCGCCAACAATACCAATTAGGATATTTTTTTTTTTACAAAAGTCGTCACGGTCTATTAATTCAATATCATTTTGATAAATATAGACCCCATCAATTGCAGCCTAATGTAAATTGAGCTTTTAAAAATCGTTTAACCCATTAACAAATAGCAAAATTTTGGACTTCTCTAATTTGAAAGATGTTTCAGACGACAATTTCAAGTAAATGGAATAGTGCAATATTTCGTCCTTTTGTATGG
This sequence comes from Fragum sueziense, assembly GCA_963680895.1. Taxonomy (NCBI): domain Eukaryota; kingdom Metazoa; phylum Mollusca; class Bivalvia; order Cardiida; family Cardiidae; genus Fragum; species Fragum sueziense. The sequence continues at coordinate 42,711,845 of OY804594.1, forward strand.
AAAATATTGTGGGAATGAAGAAATTGCTTGTCACAAGCAATTTCTTCATTTACCACAATGTTTTCAATGGTCATTTTCATGGAAGGAGTCAAAAAGAATCATTGGGTGGTAATGGGTTAAAACTATTGACAAGTCAGTTTCTGTTTGACAAATCGTCTCAAAGATTTGTTAAAAAATATATAAACTAATGGATTAATAGCGCTAGTAATCAAGTAAGACTTTAAACAAAACTGATCCAAGACATTCATTTCATCGTGTACCCCGTCTTCCATTGAATATAGAACAGAAATAACAATAAAGGGCAAATAACTGACAACGTGAATGGCGGTTATTGTTATCAACATGGGTATTTGTCTGATTGCACGCGTTGATACAGGTCGCGGTTGTTTGTTTTCGTTTGCTACGGAAGCACGTTGGTCGGTAGATGTATCTTCTCTGTTTTCCATTACATTTGGTTGGTTTGTTGGTTCGTTTCTGGTAAATTCCGACATACTGATACCCGATGAATTTTCAGCTTTCGAGAAGTCCTTAATGAGAGAGCGTCTTGTTTCCTTGTGTGCGTGTATTGCCATAGCAATATGCCAGTAAAACACTATAAATCCTACACATGTTGCCAGAAATGTTACGGCGTTAACAATGAAGGATACCAATCGTAACGGCTGTAGTGATTTATCTTTTGTCAACAAACAATCGTACCCTGCAATAGTCTGGTTGTTGTCTATGGTCAGTATAATCGGCATGGTCTCATATAACACGAGGGTGGGTATAGACATCACTAGGCTATATGTCACGCCCGTTACTATACCAATATAGGCATGCGTGTCCGTAATAGGTGGTTTAAAGGGGCGACATATCCCTCTATATCTGAATATGGCGATCACGAAAAGCAATAAACCCGATATTATGGACATGAAATGGTTCGTAAAAATGTTCAGTTTACATAAATACGTGTTAGTAAACTGGTACGGGTACAGCAAAATTACAAAGTTCTTTGGCATCAAAAAGCACACCATGGCATCGACCGATGCGACGGCAATGATCAGTAAGGTGGTGGGTGATCTGTGTCGATGTCGTGAGAAAAACACAATTACTAATATATTCCCGCTGAGTCCGACAAGAATCAAAACAACCGTGTAGATGTCAATGGGTAACAGTTCAAGCGCCTTCTCAGCACTGTATTCTTCTAAAGTAAGTTTGGTGATATTACTTTGTTCAGATAACATCGTGCTGTGATTTATTCTGCTACTGTTTCTGCAAAAATGACAAAGAAAAGTTTTTTACTCATTTCCAGACGACAAAATTTTGGACTGCTCCAAATTCAAAAATTTTGCAGACGACATTTTAAAATCAATTAAAGCTAAAATATTTTGGTCTTTTTGGGTAGAAAACATTGTGGGAAATTAAGAAATTGCTTGTCACAAGCAATTTCTTCATTTTCCACAATATTTTCCAAATCCATTGTGTTATAGAGCGTCAATAGGTTTCACTGAGTTGTAATGGGTTAATTAATCAATGTTTCTTGCAAAACAAGCCCGCCAATTGGCGAGATCTGGTGCTCCGGAGATATAGCAAAGATAGGCAAACACAACGATACCAAAATACGATGTTTTGCAAAAATTAGCACACGTTTACTTTTAGGTAAGGTGACGAGCTTCGGAATCTTGGTGGAAAAATAGAAGAACAACATAATGATTGTTACAAAAAGAGACTTGTTATAAAATATCGGAAAATAAAAAGTATAAGAATTAGAAAATATAGAATCTAATGAAAATAAAATCGGTTGGATTAAAGTGACATTTCAGAATTTTTTGTCATAAATTTTACTTTTATTTTTATCTGAAAGAGCATATTTCCTTATGAAAATTCTGAAAATTTCGAGCCAAAATATTGCGCCGTTTACGAGAAATTTATATTTTTGTGTTAAAATTGAACAAATTGTTGTGGACAACAGTTCGGATTTATATGCAATTTATCGATTATGTGTCAACTTTAAATGCGTGTTTCTCGCTTATTGGCAACAACTTCAAAAAACCAATAGTATTTATACTCATTAGAATAACCAATCTTGGCATCAAGACATACTTTAAAAAATTGAAATTGGAATGAAATGTCCCTTTAACATATCTGCCCAATTTTCTTTCTAACCATCAAATTAATAACTTACTGCATCTTTGTTTCATCCGTTTTCTGAGAAAAAAAATCCAAGAATTTATGTTAAAAGTCATACAATGACCATCGTATTCGTCATGACAGTACTATGTGTAATATTTGAACATCAACATAATAAGTCTAATTGATAGGTCTATAGACCAGTTGTTCTTTCCCCTTTCCCCGAAAAGACCTCATTTTGGCGTCTCTGGTAGAAAATGTTTGGAAAAAAATTAAGATAAAAGAAGAAATTGCTGATCATCAAAATTTTTTCTCAATATTCTTCAGCTGATTTAAACGGACATTCAAGTTTTCATTGACAATTATTTTGCACTTTTTGTCTCCTTAAAACAGAGGACACTCAATAATATAGTCGTTTGGGAAAGGGTAATTCGTCCCTTATTACAAAGCTCTTTCAATAGCGGATCTTGGTGGCGTTTCATGATTATCAGGGGTACAAGAGATTAATACGTAACCAGCATTTTCTTCTTTTGCCTCAATGTTTTCCCATGTTATTTCTATTAGGGACGTCAAAGCCAGGTCTTGTTTGGGAAAAGGTTAGGAGACTATATGGTCACTTTTTCCGTGGATAACTACAGATGAATACATTTCGTTATTTTTTGACATTATCACGCAATACCAAGAGACATTCGTATACATGATAGGCTTCATCTAAACTGTCTCTAGCGGGATCTCATAACATTTGCCTTTATTAAATGGTCCGTAAAATTCATAAAGAACTAGCCAATTTGGGCCGATACAGCATTTAGGTCTACATGAACCCTTTGGAGAATAGTAAGCCTACTATGCATTTTTCCTAAACTTTCGAGCAGTTATTTTGAACATCTACATTATATAGATTATTTATTTCATATTTCACATCTTAAGAGTGGCAAAAGGTTGGCCGCTATATAATAAAGCTTATAATGTGATATGTTTCTTAACATCTAGCCATGGATGAAACAATGGTTCACTGGCCATGGAAATATCCAAATGAAGTAAATACGAATTTTTTAAGAAACAAAATTGAGGCGCAAAACTATTGCAACGGCATAATTATTTTTCATTGGTTTTTCCTGAATTTTTAGGAAGACGTTGGATTTTACTCTGTATGATTTTAAGCCCTCGCAATGAAAATTAAAAATATGTACATGTATACCAACTTGTGCCAGGAAGTGGGTCAATCTCTTTCACTGAGGCTCTTGCATATCGCCTTTGTTATGGGATCGGAAGAATAAAAATAGTCCCATTTTAATTAGGAAGAGTAGGAAAATAGTCTCATTCTCATTAGATCAACGCTTAAATTTGAGAGCCCTTCTGATGCAAACAGAAAAATATTGTCTTTCTCCAGTGAAGAGAACGATATACAAGAAATGAAACAGTTACAAAGTAATTAAAGACGTTATCCTTCGGTAGGCCACAATTCGTGGACTCTATCCGAGGTAGCCCCTCGCAGAGATACCGGTAGTATAGCCATTGCGATATAGTTGGATAATAGGATAGAAATTGCTCGTTTCGAAATTAGAGCAACATGGATCCAGGTCAGACTGCACCTAGGCACAGCCTGATCTTAAAACACAGCTGTTCCAAATGCTATAAGGGACCTTTTTCCAGAGCCTGGCTAATTTGTAATAATACCGACGACATATGACATCAGATAAGTTTAAATTTTGCTGAAGTAGAAATTAAAACTTGGTTCCATCCACATCAATTTTGAGACTCAGTTTATATTTAGACAAGTCCGATTTGAAAGCTACTACAAACACAAATGGTTTGTTGATAAAGATATGATTTGTGCGCATGCACAGAATTTATTTTTTGTTTCAATGCTTGAAATCTAATTCTTATTTAAAGTAATGGGGACCTCAATTCCTGGTGTTGTTTGAAAAAAAGGGGTTCTGAAAACAATTTTGTCAGAAAGAACCGCGTATGGGATATGCCCGTAAGCCAGCATCGCCCAGTGTTTGATCCGATTCGTCGGTTTATCTATTGTCTGGTAGGAATTAGTTAACCTTTTCATTTAGTCATGATTGGTGTTTTGGGAAAACATATTAATGGCTTGATGGTTTTAAAAGGTCTAATACAGGCAAACGATGGGCCTTGACATTTCTAGCGATTCATGGAAAACTGCTGTATGAGTACATTAGCCCATAGAAGGGACATATCACGACATGCTTGTAAGTTGGACATGTAAACGGGTCATAATAATTATTAGATAGAGGCTGTATAGTAGATTCTATGCGATATAAACGTTCAAGAGGCGCAGCCTTGGAACGTTTATGTCGCGTAGAATCTACTACACAGACTCTATCCGACTTTGTGTTTGTATTTGAACCAATGAAAACATGCACTTCTACTGTCATTCTTCAAACCACGCTTCCGACCGGAGCTACTATAAAGCGGATCTTACTGGAATTACACCATTTTCCAAAAATTACATCATTTTCCCAAAAATTACATCATTTTTCATAACTGCACAGGAAACGGGGTGTGGCTATGCATATCCGTTACATAAACTGACCGGCAGTGCGTTTATGTGAAATATAGCGCGAAATTTTCAAATATACTGCAATTTCATTGGTCCAAAAACAAGGACGAACTTTAAGATTATTTTGTATTCCACGAATGAAATTTGGGGATAAGCCATTACCAGACGTCAATTTTTTCAACTGTTCCAAATTCCGAGATGATGCAGACATTTTAAGTGAATGGATTTTGGTCTATTATGGTAGAAAACAATATGGGAAATGAAGAATTTTCTATACTTTCAACGATGTTTTCTAAAGCTTTTAGGCCTATCTTGTTTGACGTCAAAAGGCGCCACTGTGTGGGTAGTAGACTGGTTCCCTGTCCCTAGATCTATCGACCATATAGGGTAAATAGGTTCATACAAAGAGAAGACAGGGTACCAGTTTAAATGGGTAGTCCAACCCATATGAGATTCACGTGACGACAAAATATCATTTCCAAGATAACCTCGCTTTTCAACGATAACCTCGTAAATACAGCATTACACTCGACTTCAAAATTTTCGGGTGGTCCAATTCAATAGCTGCTGGGGATAACCAAAGGGATGCAGATACATATAGGATTAGTGTACAGTATCTATAGCCAAGAAAATATTGAGACAAAAGGAGAAAATGCTGATCACCATCATTTTCTTCTTTTGTATCAATCTTTTTCCAGGCCTATTTTCATTTGGACGTCAAAACCAGGTCTTGTTTGGGAAAGAGTTAAAACAAACTGTAGTTACGAGATTTTCGTTGAAAAGCAGCAAATTAACCCTTTCCCAAACAAGACCTAGTTTTGACGTCCCTAAATGATAAGTATAAGGAAAACATTGAGACAAAGGAAGAAAATGCTGATAGTCAGCATTTTCTCCCTATGCCACAATATTTTCTGAATATATTGCACACAAATCATATCTATATTACTATCATTTTTTTTTTCGTCTGCAGCAACTGCCAAATTAGACAGCCCTAAAATTCTGTTGTTAAGGAAAGGGTTAAATAATACAGCTCTGCACCAAAGGGAAGATCAATAATAAAACATCAATTGCTATTTAGTATTTTTGTTTAGACTTTCTATTTCCATAAAAAAACAATAAACTGCATTAACCCTGTCCCAAACAAGACCTGGTTTTGACGTCCCTAATAGAAAATGCTTGGAAAACATTGAAACAAAAGAAGAAACTGCTGATAACCAGTAGTTTCTCCTTTTGTCTCAATATTTTCTGTGCCATATTTTACACAAATCCTATCTTTACTTACATCCATTTGTCTTTAGTGACAGTTTTTGGAGTGGATCACCCTAAAATTGTGTCATTCGGGAAAGGGTTAATTGATGTCCTTAAAAATAAATAAAGAACACAAGAATAAATGAAATGTAAAATAACGATTATACGGATATAATCATGGCAGGGAATAACTTTGCACAAAATTGCAGAAAATCTTCAATATCTTTCTTATTATCATACCGATTTGAAAAAGGGTTTGAAATACAGGACACGAAAATACATCAGGGATTGGATTATTTAAGTAGCGTTTTCAAAACCCAACATTTTGGTTGGTCATAAATAACTTTTTATCAGCTTTCTTTTTACATCGTCTACTAGCAACCGATTCCTGGCGTTCATACACTTTCTCTGCTTCAAATTGAATTCAGATTGGTCAGGTATTAACATAATATTTGATTTTTTCGCTGAAATTGTTGAGTCATGTGATTCCCCACCATAATGATATACATTGTATGTATCATAAGAGAAATCATGATTTACAGAAGTGCACACAATAAGCAAAATCCATATGAGGGAAAAGAATTATAAGAGTTGTCTGTGTACAACTTAGCTCGCCTATACGGAATTTACAATGAACTATTTTTGTGACTACTTTTTTTTCCATTAAAACAATAAATTGCATTAATTGATGCGCTTAAAAGGTAAAGTACACAACCAATTTGACACCATCAAGTGTTATTAACCTTTTTTAAATGTTGAAGAAAAAGATGAGAATGCTGATGACAAGCATTTTCTCCTTTTCCATTAATATTTTACTCTGTTAAAGGGATTTTTATCCATTAATTTTCTCATCCTCAACTACTTTGAGCTTGAAAATGCCCAAAGTTTGTTGTTTGGACGAAGGTTAACACTTTCCTAAACAAGACCTGGTTTTGACGTCCCTATGAGAAAAGGCTTGGGAAAACATTGCGACAACAGAAGAACATGCTGGTGATCAGCATTTTCTCATTTTGCCTCAATATTTTCTGGGTTTTATCATGAACATAACCTTATTTCATCAACATTCAGTTCCCCTCTGCAGCAGTTTTCAAATTGGATCATGTTGTCTCCATGCTAAATTGTTGTCTGCCGCAGCTTTCAAAATTGAATCGGTCTCAGTTTCTGTCTGTTAGAAAAGAAGAGCACGACAGACTTGAACAAGGAAGCACATAAAAGACCACATTTCTTTTGGTATACATCTCTGTTTTCTCGCTGCTAACTTGTAGTCTGCAGCAGCTTTCAAAATTGAAACGGTCTTAGTTTTTGTCTATTAGAAGATGGTTAAGCACACTTAAACAAAGAATCACTTTTAAAAAAGACCACATTTCTGTTGGTTTACAAGTTTTTTTTCTTATCGCTACTTTGCTGTCTACCAGTAGCTTTCAAAATAGAAAATTATGGTTAAACACACTATAATAAAAGAATCAATCAAAAGACCACATTTCTGTTGGTATCCGAGTCCTTTTTCTTGCAGCTAACTTCCATTCGTAACTAGTAAGGTACTTAAGACCAGTCAGTAGCTCAATGTCTCGTAATCTGGCAAGGTTGTTCTTCAGGAATGAGTTGAGTTTCTGAAATAAAAAAAATATGAGTGTCAGTCATACTCTGAAAAAGGGTCCATTATGGCATTTGAGAACACTCATAGCTGTTTCTTTACTTGAATATATTTAAAACAAGAGTGCCATGGTCACAATATACGCCGCTACTTATAAAACTTGAGACAAAAAAATGACATTGACAAGAATTTATAAATATTCACACAAAAACCTGTAAAAAAAATGTGTTCACAAAAAGGTTTTTATATATATCCAGTCAAAAACCTGGAAGGAATTGTGTTCACGAGGCTGAAATATCATTAAGCCCCAGAGACTAAGATTGAAGGGGGCATAACTGAGGCAAAAATCAATGAACCATAAAATCCTTACTTCATGCACATCTACCAATTAAGGTAATAACATCCACCAAGCTTCATTAGGATCCAGACAGAATCTTAGAAGAAGTTGTGTTGACAAGGCTGCAATTTCAATAAGCCCCAGAGACTAAGTTTTTAAGGGGCATAACTCAGGCAAAAATCAATGAACCATAAAATCCTTCCTTCATGCATATGTACCAATTAAGGTGATAACATTGACCAAGTTTCAGTAAGATCTAGCCAGAAACTTAGGAGGAGTTGCGTTGACAAGGCTGCAATTTCAATGAGCCCCAGAGACTAAATTTTAAAGGGGCATAACTCTGGCAAAAATCAATGAACCATAAAATCCTTCCTTCATGCACATCTACCAATTGAGATAATAACATTGACCAAGTTTCATTAATGTCCAGCTAGAAACTTAGGAGTTGCGTTGACAAGGCTGCAATTTGAATGAGCCCCAGAGACTAAGTTTTTAAGGGGCATAACTCAGGCAAAAATCAACGAACCATAAAATCCTTCCTTCATGCACATCTACCAATTGAGGTGATAACATTGACCAAGTTTCAAGAAGATCCAGCCAGAAACTTAGGAGGAGTTGCGTTGACAAGAAAAGTGGACGGATGTACGGACGTACGGACAGATGGACGGACGGACGGATGGACAGACGGAGATGACGCCAATATACATCCGCCTCCGGCGGCGTATAAAAAGTATGATAAAGAAGTGGGTGGGGTAATGCTATTTTTATTTAGTTTAAGGAACATGTATGATATACATACATGACAGTTTGGTATAGTGGTTACATAGGGTAAAGGATAAAATGTCTTTTTTAAAGCCTTGGTCAAATCGCCTAGCTGTTTGTTTACTAAATTATATTTAACAAGTTTAATAAAGAATGGGTGGGGTAAGGCTGTTTTATTTGGTTTAAGGTATGACATACTTACATGGCAATTTGGTATTTTAGTTACATGGGGTAGAATGAAAGATAAAATATCTATATCATTTGGATCACAATCATCCATCTGTTTGTTTACATCGTTACACTTTACAAGTATGATCATAAAGAAGTGGGTGGGGTAATGTTTTTTTATTTAGTTCATGGTATGATATACTTACATGACAGTTTGGTATAGTAGTTACATGAGGTAAAATCAGGGATAGGACATCTATATAATCTGCCTCAAGATTGTCCCACTCTTTGTTTACATCATTACACTTTACAAGTATAATAAAGAAGTGGGTGGGGTAAGGCTCTTTTATTAAGTTAAAAGTATGACATACTTACATGACAGTTAGGTATTTTAGTTACATGGGGTAGAATGAAGGATAGAATATCTATATTATCTGGATCACAATCGTCCGGCTGTTTGTTTACATCATCACATTTTACAAGTAAAACAAAGTAGTGGGTGGGGATAGGCACTGTGGAGTCAGACTTTACATATCTGAAAAAGAAATTCAGCCTTTTTGTAAAAAGATATCAAACATCATCATTTCATTTAACTTTTCATTCAGTGGTTCTTGTAATAAAAAATTAAATCAGGAGCTTAAAACAAAATGTGCCTTCTAAAAATTTAAGCAATCAATTTATGGCCAAATCAATGCATAAAAATTTATTCAAAGAGCCACAACTCCATATCAAATTCAGGAATTTATCAATTATTAGATATATACACTTCTTTGCTAAATCTAAGTCTTCAATCAAGCAAGGAATAAATCTCGCATGTTCAATAGTTAGTCAGAAGTAAAAGGGTGGATCAAAAATACTACAGAGCAAGCTCTGCAACAGAATTAATTGTTTACAAAAGCCTTGGAAATAAGGTATAATCCATTCCATACAGAGAGGCTTTTTGACGCCCCTCAAGAAAATGGCTTGGGAAAACATTATGGAAAATGAAGAAATTGCTTGTGACAAGCAATTTCTTCATTTACCACAATGTTTTTTTACCAAAAAAGATCCTAAAATGTTAAAATTCATTCACTTAAAATTGTCCTCCGCAACATCATTGAATTTGGACCAACCCAAAATTTTGCTGTCTGGTAATGGGATAATGACTATACTTACTTTGTTTTTCCATCAGGCAGATCAGCTTTTCCGTCGTAATTTTGGTCAATTATTGGTCCGACTGACACGTGCACTGTTTTATATGTGACCACATACTTAGTGATTGTGGATAACACTCCCTCCCATATATCTATACAAGTAAACGAGATGTGTTAAGTGTGAGACACATTTAATGCCCCCGAAATGGCTAATGTTATTTTTTCGTGATAACTTTTGGACTGATAGACAGACGGACCAACAGATGGACGGACAGACAGAATACGGTACAACAATATGCCCCTGATCTTTTGATACAGGGGCATTGAATAGAGTTTATTGGGGTTTTACGCCGTTTTCAACTGCCAGGGTCATATTGCGGCTGCTGGAGCACCTAACCATGGATTCCTGTTGTTTCTCAAACCAGTACTACCACAACATCCTTACTGAGCCTCCAGCTGCTCGCCCACTTAAGTTAATGATTTCAAACCCAATGGTGGGTGACAATTTTGCCAGAAAGGGTATTTGCCGCGGCCGGGTATCGAATCAGGGACCTCTCGAATGAGAGGCAACAGGGGCATTGAAATGTAACAAGATATCTGAATGCATGAGAAATCCGATAAGGCCCATCAGGTTTGTTGTTACAAGTAATTACTCAAAAGTAATTGTATGTTTGTTATTAAAACTGTGCCCAAGACAGGGTTTAAGAACAGAATGCATCTTGACAAGACATTTCAATGGTTTGGTTTAAAATGCAAAAAGGGCACCTTTTCCAGCTACCAACCAAAATGTTAACTTACTGTTAAAGAACCCCTCATACATAGGAACTAAATTTGAGGACAGCTGTATCTCTTGTTTCTCTATGTCAGATATGGCAAACCCTGTAAAATGTTAAAAATCAGATAATACCATACAGATCTGGAAAAAAGTCCCTTGTAGCATTTGAAATAGCCATATTTCAAGATCAGCCTGTGACTAGATCAGTCAGGTGAATACTGACAAACATACATTCTGCTAGTTTACGATTGCTACAGGCCATGAAGAAGCAAATGGAGAACCAAATGGTTCCTGGTCAGACTGTGTGTATACGCAGGCTGATCTGGAACCATGTTGACTTCAAAAAAGCCTTATCAGACTTTTTCCAGATCCTGGCTAAAATAGCATTCACACCGCCAATAGATTTTACTGATAAACATTAAATGTCCAAGTGAAAAGATGAACCTCAAAGGCCTATAAGAGATGATCTAGCTTTGGAAATTATCCATAAAAGGAACCCAATGATAAATTGGCGCTTTTTTAGGCAGTAAAGTTCGGTCATTTGGTTACTGGCTCATTTGTAAGCAGTTGCAAAATAAATCATCTCAAAGGTCGTAAACGTGTATGTTTTTTGAACGAAAAAATTGATATCAACAATTTGGTATGGTATCAACATGCTTTTTCTTTATTCAATTCCAATGTTTTCCAAAGACTCTTGTATTAAACAAGAGGCCACTGTGAAAGAATTGAAAAAAATGAATTAATTTGAAATAAATGTAATTTTTATCCTTAAACTAAAAATTGTCAACAAATTTGCTAATATAATTGTGTGTCTATTAAAATTGTCAAATGCTTTAGAGACTCACTAGAATCAAATAGCTGTACACGGATGATGTTTTTATCGTTGTTTTCATATTTATCACAATCAGGATTTTCTTCTTCTGTCAGTCTAACTTCAGGCAACACACATTGAGTGACCAACGGCTGTATACTTATCTGGAGAAAACATAAATACAGATGAAAGAACAACTTTTTCGTATTGTCTGTTTTATTGCAAAACCTAGTCACTACAGCTGCTACAGTTACTAGGTTTAGCGATAACACCAACAAAATATGGATTTGACAGCCGTAAAGTAGAATATGCTTCAAAACATTGGAATAAACCCTTTCCAAAATAAGACTTAGTTTTGATGTCCTATATGAAAAAGACTTTGGAAACATTGAGGCAAAAGAAGAAAATGCTGATCAGCATTTTCTCCTTTTGCCTCATTATTTTCTGCGCTAAAATTTACATAAATCATATCTTTATCAAGTTCTATTTTCTTGTCTGCAAACAACTTTCAAATTGGACTATCCTTAATCATTGTTGTTTGACAAAGGGTTAAAAAAACATTTTTTTCATAATGGATTACATTCTTAAAAATATGCTACAGAGTGTTTGAAGAGGAAAATGCTCAAAAATTCCTTTGAACTCTATATGATATGAACAAATGGGAAAATGAATCTAGAATCTACTATAGATGTGTCGTAAAGCAGCTGATACCCCACTACCTGATACTTACACAAAAAAATCACAGTCAAGACATCTCCCTTAGAAAATGTTGGTGAATCAAGAAATTTTCTGATCCATAATCCCCACCATGATGTTGATCATTCATGTAATTCCTTGAAGCATTCTAGAGGAGTTGCCCTCATGAGAAATGAGTGATTCCTTACCTGTACAAAAAATTACGCCCGTAAAAGAGGCGTAAATGAGACGGAATTGTGAGACGGAATCCGTCTCATTTTCCGCTGGTATTTGCTTGTTTAAAGTAATATAAGAATGAGACAGAAACCAAGCGTAATTTAGAGGCGTATAATGTTAATTAACCGGAATTTTTAGAGACGGAATATGCAAATGAAGCGGATTTTTTTACAGGCGCAATTGCTAGGAGGCATAACTAGATAGAATTATGAGGCGGATTCTGCTTGGAATTTTTAAGAAATTACGGGTAGAATCCGCCTCATAATTACGCCTCCTAGATATGTAACAGTGATTGGCCATATTTGAGTCATCAAAATGGCTACCATCAGGCCCGTAGGAACAGGGGGGGCTAGGGGAGGCTTAGCCCCCAATGTTGGCCAAAAATGCTGAATTTCCTTATTTTACCCTGAAAATTTAGGGAAAATCCAATTTAGCATCCCCCCCCCCATATTTAGACACTGGGGCTTTAGCCCATCCAATATGAAATTGCTTCCTACGGGCCTGATCATAAAGGGGACTAACTGCTAACTGAAAATTAGTTAGCAGTTCAGTTTAAAAGTTTCTGTTGTTTACCATGTCGGCCATCTTGATTTTGAAGTGATTACTCAAATATGGCTAATCACTGTATATACCCACAGAACTTTGTTTGAGGGGAGTACAATAATGGTTGCAGTTGAGATGGACCATTGATATAAACATTGATATTTAACATATGGGAACAAAACTTAAAAAGACAATTAAAATTAACAATTTCAAGAACTATAAATTTATGTTACCTGTTTTGGTGTGAGCAGTGCAGATATCATAATTGGTTGTTTATTATCTTGACTATAAACTGTAGCAAATAGAGTGTTTGTCAATGAACACACAGACAGACGTTCATCCTGCAATGCTAGACCTCCGTGGTATGTATGAACACCTGGTGGAACAACTGGTACCTAGCAATGATACAGAAAAGGTTTTTTTTTTTTCTTTTTTTTTTTTTTTTTTTTTCTTTTTTTTGATAATCTATGATTTACCACAATGAACACACAGATAGACACAAATCTTGCAAGGCAAGAAGTGCAGTTTCTAGAGTGATAGTTCTGAAATTTCCTTAAGATGTTTTTACCCTTTCCCAAACAACAAAATTTTAGGGTAATCTAACTTAGAAAGCTTCAAATGGCAAAAAAGATGTAGATTAAGATTGAATTAATGTCCCATGTAGCCCTGAAGATATTGAGACAAAAGAAGAAACTGCCGGTCATCAGCAGTTTCTTCTTTTTTCTTGATGTTTTCCCAAGCCTTTTCTATTAGGGGCGTCAAAACCAGGTCTAGTTTGGGAAAGGGTTAAAGTAAGCCTTATATCAAGCTAGATTCTGATCAAGGTGATCTAAATGCTCTCTACTTCATAAGAATGATGTCGCTGTGATGTCATAACCTTGAAATTATAGAGCATTTCGTCGTTGTAAATAGGGATGAGCACCGGTACTTGAGAACCGGTTACTCCCGGTTCCACGATGTCCCGGATACTCGGAATCGATTCATTTTGAAGGAACCGGTTCCTGGCATCCGATTCCTGACTGATTTAATTTTGTTTATTTTGCTTAAAAATCAGCGTAGCCGTTAAGTGCACTTTTTCTTCTTTGGGAAAACATTTGATGGATTAGTTACGCTCATTCTTTTTTTTACCACAACCATTTGGAGACAGACCTTGGTTTAGTCAGCAGTTAACAACAACGATACTCGATAGGATCTAAAAATCATCAAGCAATACCTGCACACTTCACGCACATCCAGAATGGAAAATTACTAAACAAAGAATCATTCCGAATTTGTTTTTAAAAATTCTACCACTTTTAAAATCCATTGTTTAGAACAAAATATCAGTCCAGTATTCACCCATTCTAATAATTCTTCGCGTATCACAACTGATAGAAATTGCACTACATTATTCTCCTTTTTTCTAACACAAATATTTCCTTGTAACATTTTCCCTTATACCGGTAACACATTCAGTCCAAATTTTAAAGAAATCAAAAATCTTAAACCAAACAAAGGAATATGCTTCAGATCTAAATTCTCGAATTTCCATTGATTCAGAAACTCACACTTTTCATTTTGTCTTTTTTCTTCTGCTTTGAAAATTAAGAGAAATAAAAACGTAATTCCAATTTACCAACTTCTATTGGGTAAAGGTTGAAAATACTTCGCTATTTATAGCACTGTAACTGGGGCTTAATCAGCTGTTTACATGACAAATAGTGTGACGTCACTGCTAGTGTGTGACATCACTGATTATGTCACACACTGAGGTCTGTTTTCGCTAAGATCAAAGGGAACTTTTTTTCTCTTTTCACATCAACAAAATTATAGTAGTGAGTGTGCACAATATTGGATCTTTCTTTGATGTGATTAACTGGATTTTTTTTCTGATGGGTTAGGTTTGGTCTACAAAGAAGGTATATTTGTTTAACACATGTTATTTTCTCTCATAATTATGCAGATTGCATTTTAAATCAAATATTTGAACAGATCTCCTTTTTATTTCCAAGGTTGTTTTTCTAAATAGTTGCCAAACTACAAAATTTTGGACCGTATCTAGTCCAATGAAAGCTCAAATCTTTATCTAAAATCTTCTGTTTGGGTAATTTCTGATCACCCGATGTACCCTCTGTTGAAGCGCTTGGTCTTTTACCCTTTCCCAAAGACGAAAATAAAGATTAGTCTAGTCCTAATTGAATGAAAAAAGCGGATAACGTAATTAAAACCCAGAACACAATCAGCCATTTTTAATAAAATTGAATGGAAAAAAGAACATTCTTGCAATGGATATTTTCTTAATTACTCTTTGTTTTCTAAAGCAATGATTAATATTGATATCAGAATCAAGTCTTGTTTAGGAAAGGGTATAACAAGCGAATTTTGGCATACTTGCATGAGCACGTGGTCACTTGTACGCTGCTTTGACAAACAGCCAGATTCGGTATTAAATACAATTTTAAAAGTTTTTTCTTCTTATTTTCAATATGTCTGTGATTAAATCACTCGCATATTTAACAAAACAATACAATATTTTATTGACTCAGTGACAATTAGTGGCTTGGGCCCAATCAAGTACAACAGAATAATTACATATTTTTTATACATGTGCATATCTAAAATATCCATAATCTGAATCATGTATAGAATAAGTTTGCAATGTAAATGACTATCTTAGTATCCATCAGATGATCACCCAATCAATACAAATTGCACTAAACTTTAGATTCAGCAACATGAGAATAATACCCATCTTATATTAACCCCTTGAAAGTTTTCTTGGTAACATTTAGGATTTTTTTCCATCCAAATAAATGTTTTTCTTTAAACAAATGTTATGTTTACATTGTAAAATTGTATTAACATGCTATTCAATTGCAGAAACTTAACTTGGGATATGTGTATGTTTAAATAAGGACCATAATGTTTTAAAACATTTAATAAGCGGGTAATGATACTCTAACAATAATCCTTAACGAGTAGTAATCAGAATCGTTAGGAATCGGATTCGATTAAAAAGAATCGAGTAGGAATCGGAATCGGTTAAATTCTAACGGTGCTCATCCCTAGTTGTAAATGCAAAACCTCATATGGCGATTCTTGCGATTTTCAAAGTACAAACTTGTGTTCTCAGTTACAGACCATTCGTGCAGGTTTTGAGATATTTTCTACTGATCAGTATTAATGATAAATCATTTGTGAACAATATGTCCAAATTTCAAGTAACACATTTCAGTTTGGGAAAAGTTATTACACTTTTTCCCTTTAAAATTTTCCAAAAACGAGGTACGAGGTTTTGCATTTACAACGACAATTTACAACACCAGTTTGTAAATCACACTGGCTTTAGATAACGTCTAGCAATATGACCATGCGTTATTATCTGCATTTGAAATATGATGTACATAATGATGAAAAGCACCTTACTATCTGAAAGTTAGAAATACCGTAATTATTCTAATAAATGCCCATATTTTAATAAACGCCCATCCCCCAAATCTCAGCTGAAAATCTGCTCATTTCAAACACAATTTTAGCAAAAAAGGGTGATTCTAATAAACGCACATCCCCCTATTCCGGATTGAAATAATGTAAGTCATCAACAAAGATCAGCTCAAAAAGCAATGAAAAAGAGGATGTCCCACCCTCAATCTGTTTGTAATGAAGAAATTTCGTCGAAAATTGTATTTCGCACTCCTTATAACAAAACTTTGCCTAATTCGACTTGCTGAACTTTGAGCCCTCGGACTGCCTCTTGATTCTCAAATTTTGACTAACAAAATTAGAATACCTCTAATAAACCCCCACCCCCTACTTTTCTATTGAACTTGTTTATAATAATTGCCCGGGCGTTTATTAGAATAATTACGGTACCATAGTCTAAAAACTTTTCTTTATCCCAGCGTAGATACACAACACTCACTGATGTGTCACAGCTACATGAGGAGGTCCTCTCTTCCACACTGTTACATATTTGTATGTCCAATAGACTGGATCTGTCGTCATCTCCATGGTCACCTTGTAACATATAGGTCAGGGATCCCAGTGTACCATTGTTGGGTGATGGGGGTATACCCAAAACGTCTGAAATTTATGATAATAACATTTTGATGCTTTTCAACAGAAACCTCATAACTGCAGCTGAAAACAAGCTGCAGTTACAAGGTCTTTGTTGAAAAGTGATTATTTATTAAAATGGTTTTGCACTGAATGATTTATTTCATTGTTCAAAGACAAAGAATTATGGACACACAAGGGCTGTTGGTAACGTATCCCAAATGGTTTCATAACTTTATAATTCATGTACTAGTTGTAGTGATATTTTCAACACTAATACTTTAGAGAAATGTATGCTTTTGGTCCTGTCACATACAAGTCATGGATCCCTTATGATGATGCTATTATTTAGTGATTGTGGACGATGTATACAAAACAACTAGATCTATATAATTTGAATAGAAAATTTATGCATACTTTCTCAGTTAATCCGGGAAAAAAGTCTGTTAGTCCTTTCCCAAATCACAAAATTTTGGGGTAGCCCAATTGTAAAGCTGCTGCAGACCACAAAATGTGTGGTGATTATAAAGGCCAAATAGGTGTACAAAAAGTCAGAGAAAATATCTTTTATTGAGGCAAAAATAGAAAATGTTGATTATCAGTATTTTCTTCTTTTGCCTCAATGTTTTCTGAAGCCTTTTCTATTAGGGACGTCAAAAGCAGGTCATGTTTGGGAAAGGGTTAAATATAAGAAAGAAAGATACACAGAATGGTAAGAAAAGAGATGAAATGGTTCATTTCATATTAATTAGCCATGTAAAAGAACTTACCACACATAAGATTGTAGAGCTCCACATTTTCAAAGGAATCTGCCTTAAACTGTCGTTTGAAAGCTGGACCATGGGCCAGGAAAAATGCCTGTTTTAAAGATATCACAAATCACAAACAGATTTCATTTCACAGATAATTTTACGTAAAAATACATTGAACAAGGGATAATCCAAGCTTACGAAGTGATATTTCATTTGTTTTAAAACCACAGCCTACAGTACAGCTTGCGCCGTTTTTGACTATTTTCACGCATCGCCACAAATGGATTTTGGGTGGATTTGGGTTGGAAAATGTGGCGAGAGCGTTTTTCCAACCGAATCCAAGAAGATCGCCATGATTTTCCACTCAACCACGGCAAATTGCCACAAATCTCGGTGATTTGCAAGGACAGGTAATATTGGTCTTACCTGGCAATTCACCCAAATGAGGCAAATGGCCGGATTTTCCACCCATTCATGGTGATGAGCGAAAATTTCGAGTGGAAAAACGCGGTGGGTGTGATGACAAATCACAGAGATATTCCACCCAATTTTTTTTTGTCCCCGATGGGCGAGTGTTTTTGGCAAAAAACCTGCGAGCTGTACAGTATCTATTTGTTCCAAAAAATAAATTGGAAAAGTTTTTGCTGTAAACATAAAATACAATAACTGCACTAGTCATTATTCATGACTTTCAAAGTAGCAATTTTACTTGTATGACTGAATTGCAAATATCAAACAAAATAAAGATTTAAGTGCAGATGAAATTTGAACAAAGCCCATTTAATATTGTTGATTGAAAAATTTAGGAGCACAAAAGACATTTACAAGACAGAACAAGATGTGTTTGTGAGGCACTAATGCCCAAAAAATGGCCAATATTAAGTTTTTGGACAGACAAGGACACAAGTTAAACAGTATGCCCCCGATCTTTCGATTCAGGGACATAAAAATAATAAAAGAACGAAAAAGCAACACCTAAAATTTAAACGTACCTGCATACTTTTATAAGCTGGATCATATCCATGATTACCTTTACCACAGCTCTGTCTGTTCTTTATACTGAAAATGCAACAACAAATTGTTGCTTTTCTTCAAAAACATCATAGCTGCAGCTTATTTTATCAAACCACTGGTGGTGACGATTTTGTCAGAAAGGATATCGTCGTTGTAAATGCAAAACCTCGTATCTCGTTTTTGGAAAATTACAAAGGGGAGGGAAAAAAGTGTAATAACTTTTCCCAAACTGAAATTTTTTACTTGAAATTTTGACATATTGTTCACAAATAATGTGTCATTAATACTGTTCAGTGAAAATATCTCAAAACCTGCGATAATTTTCTAAACTGGGCACATAAGTTTCTACTTTGGAAATCGCAAGAATCGACATACGAGGTTTTGCATTTACACCAACGATATATTGCCATAGCTGGAAATCGAACTCAGGGCCTCTCACATGTGAGTCTGATGCTCTACCAACTGCGTTCATAATGGCCCTAGCATTTTCTTAGAAAAGCAACAACATAAAATTTGTCAACTTCTGACCTGATAAAAAACAGTTAACACTCATTGTCTAGAAATCATGGGAGACATCAAATTACTTCAAAACTATCCCAAGTTCAACATCTCCAATTGTTTTTTAATTGTGATGAAAATTGGCATAGGACAACTCTTCAATATTATAATGTAGTCTTATAGCAGAATTATATTAGACACAGAAGAGAAATTACTCGAAACAAGCAATTCCTTACTTTTTTTAACTATTTTTTCCAATAAATCTGTTAACAATTTGAAATCACAAGAAATATGAAGATATCTTAACCATCCTTTTCCAATATAAAATATTTTAAGTTTGGTTCAAATTATAAAGAATTGCATTAAAGTTTTGATTTATATTTGTAATTTGCACATTTTAGAATGGGAAGTATTGAGATATCAGCAGAAAATGCAACATCTTTAAATTTGAACCATTCTTAAATTTTGACATTAAGGAAAGATTTAAGCCCTAACCGAATCATCCAAGCATTACTAGCATCCAGCACCAAGTCACCTATTCTATCATTGTTAGCATAGTGATAACGAACAGGCTGGGTCTCTTTTGTAAAGATGTCATAATATTTCTTCTTGCACTCCAGAGCTTGTAAAACTTCTGCTGCAGTCGGGGCTATGGATATGGAAATAAATATATTTGTGACCTGTCATGCTAAAAGGGACCTAATAGGAAGAGTGAAAAATATCAACCTCAGCCTGTCTGGGCAGTCCGCGCAGCCAGACTAGGGCCGATATTTTCCACTCTAATATAATGTTCTAAAACTAGATTGTTTAACCTGCCTTAGCATGCACTCTTTTCCCAAATACGTCTTCTGGTTGACTTCTGCTAAGCATGATCAGCTTGTCAATACCTGGATTTTTGGTCTTCTGATGAAGTCACATTTAATTACCAATCTCAATTAATGTCCCATTATGTGATACTAACATGGATCAAGATCAGCCGGTGCATATGAAGGATCAATGTAATTCTCCAAAAGCTCCAAGACAAATAGCAACTAGAATATCACTGAAAGTGATCATACCCCCCAAAAGCGCTGTGTTTGTGCATTTTGAGATGTACATTTCCTATGAATTGTGAAATGATCAAGTGAGAAAAAGAGCAAACAAAAAAACAGACTGACCAACACATGGTAATGTTGTAAACATTGCTTATTTTCAAAATAGGACCATAATTCAGTCAAAAATCAATGAACCATGACCAAAATTTAATATGCACATATATGAGAGCCAGTAAGCATACTTGTAAAGTTTTTATGATATCCATCCATTAGTTACCGAGAAATTGAGCGGACAAGAAAATTCACTCAAGGGTCGTAACTCCGTCAAAAATCAATGGACCGTAACGAAAATTTAGTATGCACATCTCAACTTAGTAATAAGTTCTCATGTGATGTTTGAACAAAATTGGTCCAGTAGTTTATGACAAAATAGAGTGGACAAAAAATTGAAAAACCGATCAACACACCTTGATTTTGCGTTAAATGGCAATTTTCAGCAAAGGGCCATAACTCATTCAAAAATCAATGAAACATCACCCGAATTTAATATGAACATATTTGAGAGCTACTAAGCAAATCTGTAAAGTTTTTTTTTGGAATCCGTTCATTAATTTTCAAGAAATTGAGCGGACAAATAAATTCACTCAAGGGCCATAACTCAGTCAAAAATCAATGGACCATGACCAAAATATGATATGCACATTTCCACTTAGTAATGAGTTCACATGTGAAGTTTGAACAAAATTGGTCCTGTACTAGTTTATGAGAAATAGAGCGGACAAAAAATTGAAAAACCGATTAACACACATTAATTTCACGTAAAATGGCAATTTTCAGCAAAGGGCCATAACTCATTAAAAAATCAATGAAACATCACCAGAATTTGATATGCACATATTTGAGAGCCAGTAAGCATAACTGTAAATTCTTTTTGAAATCTGTCCATTAGCTTCCGAGAAATTGAGCGGACAAGAAAATTCACTCAAGGGCCGTAACTCCGTCAAAAATCAATGGACCGTAACAAAAATTTAGTATGCACATGTCAACTTAGTAATAAGTTCTCGTGTGATGTTTGAACAAAATTGGTCCAGTAGTTTATGACAAAATAGAGTGGACAAAAAATTGAAAAAACGATCAACACACCTTGATTTTGTGTTAAATGGCAATTTTCAGCAAAGGGCCATAACTCATTAAAAAATCAATGAAACATCACCAGAATTTAATATGCACATATTTGAGAGCTACTACAGCAAATCTGTAAAGTTTTTTTTTGGAATCCGTTCATTGATTTTCAAGAAATTGAGCGGACAAGAAAATTCACTCAAGGGCCATAACTCAGTCAAAAATCAATGGACCATGACCAAAATATGATATGCACATTTCCACTTGGTAATGAGTTCACATGTGAAGTTAGAACAAAATTGGTCCTGTAGTTTATGACAAATAGAGTGGACAAAAAATTGAAAAACCGATCAACACACCTTGATTTTGCGTTAAATGGCAATTTTCAGCAAAGGGCCATACCTCATTCAAAAATCAATGAAACATCACCCGAATTTAATATGAACATATTTGAGAGCTACTAAGCAAATCTGTAAAGTTTTTTTTTGGAATCCGTTCATTAATTTTCAAGAAATTGAGCGGACAAATAAATTCACTCAAGGGCCATAACTCAGTCAAAAATCAATGGACCATGACCAAAATATGATATGCACATTTCCACTTAGTAATGAGTTCACATGTGAAGTTTGAACAAAATTGGTCCTGTACTAGTTTATGAGAAATAGAGCGGACAAAAAATTGAAAAACCGATTAACACACATTAATTTCACGTAAAATGGCAATTTTCAGCAAAGGGCCATAACTCATTAAAAAATCAATGAAACATCACCAGAATTTGATATGCACATATTTGAGAGCCAGTAAGCATAACTGTAAATTCTTTTTGAAATCTGTCCATTAGCTTCCGAGAAATTGAGCGGACAAGAAAATTCACTCAAGGGCCGTAACTCCGTCAAAAATCAATGGACCGTAACAAAAATTTAGTATGCACATGTCAACTTAGTAATAAGTTCTCGTGTGATGTTTGAACAAAATTGGTCCAGTAGTTTATGACAAAATAGAGTGGACAAAAAATTGAAAAAACGATCAACACACCTTGATTTTGTGTTAAATGGCAATTTTCAGCAAAGGGCCATAACTCATTAAAAAATCAATGAAACATCACCAGAATTTAATATGCACATATTTGAGAGCTACTACAGCAAATCTGTAAAGTTTTTTTTTGGAATCCGTTCATTGATTTTCAAGAAATTGAGCGGACAAGAAAATTCACTCAAGGGCCATAACTCAGTCAAAAATCAATGGACCATGACCAAAATATGATATGCACATTTCCACTTGGTAATGAGTTCACATGTGAAGTTAGAACAAAATTGGTCCTGTAGTTTATGACAAATAGAGCGGACAAAAAATTGAAAAACCAATTAACACACGTTGATTTTGCGTAAAATGGCAATTTTCAGCAAAGGGCCATAACTCATTCAAAAATCAATGAAACATCACCAGAATTTGATATGCACATATTTGAAAGCCAGTAAGCATAACTGTAAATTCTTTTTGAAATCTGTCCATTAGCTTCTGAGAAATTGAGCGGACAAGAAAATTCATTCAAGGGCCGTAACTCCGTCAAAAATCAATGGACCGTGACAAAAATTTAATATGCACATCTCCACTTGGTAATGAGTTCACATGTGAAGTTTGAATTAAATTGGACCAGCAGTTTAGGAGAAATAGAGCGGACAAAAAACCAACAGACAGACCAACAGACCAACAGACAGACAGACAGACAGACAGACCAACGGACAAGCTGACTCCTATATACCCCCCAAATTGAATTTGGGGGGTATAATTAAAGTAAGAGCGCAGTAAGGATCCTGCTGAAATAGCCCTTTAAAAACTTTGAAAAGTTTGAATAAATTCAAAGGCTGTGTTTTCTTCTT
This sequence comes from Fragum sueziense, assembly GCA_963680895.1. NCBI lineage: Eukaryota > Metazoa > Mollusca > Bivalvia > Cardiida > Cardiidae > Fragum > Fragum sueziense. Next base: position 42,735,099 of record OY804594.1, read on the forward strand.
TCCATTATACATCAATGTTGTTTTCTATGTTTTAATATGTAGGCTTGCTATTTTAGTTACATCTACTTTCATAAACTGAGGACATCCCAGTTGGTCTAATCCCATTTGATCTAAAATCCAAATTCCCATTTTGCCTTAAACTCTTATATATAGAGAAATTTCCATTTTGTCTAAAAAATATTTTTTCACTTCATCTAATATTAAATTAATTGCATTTGGCCTATATATTGTTTAACTAGAATATCACTGAAAGTGATCATACCCCCCAAAAGCGCAGTTTTTGTGCATCTTGAGAAGTTGATTTCATTTGAACTGGGAGCTGTTCAATTGGAAAAATAGAGCTAACAAAAAATCAACAGACCAAACAACACGTGTAAATGTTGCAAAAAATACCAATTTTCAACAAAAGGACATAGCTCATTTAACAATCCCCAAGCCCAGCCCTGCCATGCTGATATTTTTCAATAAACCAAAAATTTACAACCATGTATTGAAGACAGTCAATAAAGGTAGGCCTACATTCCTGTAAGATTAGGTTCAAATTTACTGTATAATTGATTTTAAAAGAATTTTCTCTCATGATTTTGTTAAGTCTGATAAGCCCTGCCCTGCCATTACCACATTTTTTGCAAATCAAAAATCCATGAACAAATTTTGAAATAAGTCACCAAATGAACATTCCTGCCAATTATGGTAACAAAAAAAAGAAACAAAATTTCACGAACAAGTTTTGAAAAGAGTCATCCAAGGAACATTCCTGCCAAGTTTGGTAAGAATTTGCTCAGTGGTTAAGGAGGAGAAGATTTTTGAAGAATTATCTGACAATTTCTCGAAGTCAGATAAGCCCCGCCCTGCCACACCCACATTTTTTGACGAATCAAAAATTCATGAACATACATTGCATACAATCGATCAAGGGACATTAGTGCCAACTTTAGTTCAAAAAGGTCTAATAATTGATTTTTAAAGAATTTTCACATGATTTCTCTAAGTCCAATAAGCCCCGCCCTGCCACACCCACAATTTTTGACAAATCAAAAATTCACGAACAATTTTTGAAAAGAGTCACCCAAGGAACATTCCTGCCAAGTTTAGTAAGAATTGGCACAGTGGTTAAGGAGAAGAATTTTTTTGAAGAATTATCTAACGATTTCTCGAAGTCGGATAAGCCCTGCCCTGCCACGCCAACATTTTTTGGCGAATGAAAAATTCATGAATATGCATTGAATACAATCTCTCAAGGGTCATTTCTGTCAAGTTTGCTTCAAATTGGCCTAATAATTGATTTTTAAAGATTTTTCACATGATTTCTCTAAGTCCGATACGCCCCGCCCTGCCACACCCACAATTTTTCACAAATCAAAAATTCACGAACAAGTTTTGAAAAAAGTCACCCAAGGAACATTCCTGCCAAGTTTGGTAAGAATTGGCCCCGTGGTTAAGGAGGAGAAGATTTTTGAAGAATCATCTAACAATTTCTCGAAGTCGGATAAGCCCCACCCTGCCACGCCCACATTTTTGGGCAAATGAAAAAATCATGAGCATACATTGGATACAATCACCCAAGGGTCAGTCCTGTCAAGTTTGGTTCAAATTGGCATGATAATTGATTTTTACAGATTTTTCACATGATTTCCCAAAGTCCGACAAGCCCCGCCCTGCCACGCCCACAATTTTTGACAAATCAAAAATTCACGAACAAGTTTTGAAAAGGGTCACTAAAGGAACATTCCTGCCAAGTTTAGTAAGAATTGGCCCAAAGGTTAAGGAGAAGATTTTTGAAGAATTATCTAACGATTTCTCGAAGTCCGATAAGCCCCGCCCTGCCACGCCCACAATTTTTGATGAATCAAAATTTCACGAATAAGTTTTGAAAAGGGTCACCCAAGGAACATTCCTGCCAAGTTTTGTAAGAATTGGCCCAGTGGTTGAGGAGAAGATTTTTGAAGAATTATCTAACGATTTCTCGAAGTCGGATAAGCCCCGCCCTGCCACTCCCACAATTTTTGGCGAATGAAAAAATCATGAGCATACATTGAATATAATCACTCAAGGGTCATTCCTGCCAAGCTTGGTTCAAATTGGCCTGATAATTGATTTTTAAAGATTTTTCACATGATTTCTCTAAGTCCGATAAGCCCCGCCCTGCCACGCCCACAATTTTTGACGAATCAAAATTTCACGTACAAGTTTTGAAAAGGGTCACCCAAAGAACATTCCTGCCAAGTTTGGTAAGAATTGGCCCAGTGGTTGAGGAGGAGAAGTTTTTTGAAGAATTATCAAACGATTTCTTGAAGTTGGATAAGCCCCGCCCTGCCACGCCCACATTTTTTGGCGAATGAAAAAATCATGAGCATACATTGAATATAATCACTCAAGGGTCATTCCTGCCAAGCTTGGTTCAAATTGGCCTAATAATTGATTTTTAAAGATTTTTCACATGATTTCTCTAAGTCCGATAAGCCCCGCCCTGCCACGCCCACAATTTTTGACGAATCAAAATTTCACGAACAATTTTTGAAAAGAGTCACCCAAGGAACATTCCTGCCAAGTTTGGTAAGAATTGGCCCAGTGGTTGAGGAGGAGAAGTTTTTTGAAGAATTATCTAACGATTTCTCGAAGTCGGATAAGCCCCGCCCTGCCACGCCAACATTTTTTGCCGAATGAAAAAGTCATGAGCATACATTGAATATAATCACTCAAGGGTCATTCCTGCCAAGTTTTGTTCAAATTGGCCTGATAATTGATTTTTAAAGATTTTTCACATGATTTCTCTAAGTCCGATAAGCCCCGCCCTGCCACGCCCACAATTTTTGACGAATCAAAATTTCACGAACAAGTTTTGAAAAGGGTCACCCAAGGAACATTCCTGCCAAGTTTGGTAAGAATTGGCCCAGTGGTTGAGGAGAAGAAGTTTTTTGAAGAATTATCTAACGATTTCTCGAAGTCGGATAAGCCCCGCCCTGCCACGCCCACATTTTTTGGCGAATGAAAAAATCATGAGCATACATTGAATATAATCACTCAAGGGACATTCCTGCCAAGCTTGGTTCAAATTGGCCTGATAATTGATTTTTAAAGATTTTTCACATGATTTCTCAAAGTCCGATAAGCCCCGCCCTGCCACGCCCACAATTTTTGACGAATCAAAATTTAACGAACAAGTCTTGAAAAGGGTCACCCAAGGAACATTCCTGCCAAGTTTGGTAAGAATTGGCCCAGTGGTTGAGGAGGAGAAGATGTTTAAAGAAAAAACCAACAGACGGACCAACAGACCAACAGACAGACCAACAGACAGACCAACAGACAGACCAACAGACAAGCTGACTCCTATATACCCCCCAAATTGAATTTGGGGGGTATAATTATGTTTTAATGATTAAGAGTGATTTTTCAAAGCATAATGTGGCATTATGTATGAATTGTAACCAATTATAGTGACAATGGACAAGACCAAAATTTTGTTGTTAGAAAAACGATTAACATTATTATTAGAGACTTACCATTGGTATTAGGTACCACAGTCAGTTTGTTTGAGATGTTTTCCTCCCTATAATTTGTATTGATAATCCCTGTTGTTCCTAAATAGGTCAGTACATTACGTATGTTGGGATACAGAGGTTCTAGAGCTACCTGTTGGTGACAACTCTCTGATGCCATACCTGTGAAAAAAGAGAATGATTTATGTTTTAAGTCTTCTCTGAGAACATTTTGAAATTTCACTTTTTTGATAACAATATACAATATTTGAAACTTTTTGTGTTGAAGTAGAAGGGAATGTCTTTTTACCTCAAAACATCTAGAGTTTGATTCATTCAGTTTCAAATGAAATAACATTCATCCATTTTTGTTGGTAATAAGCATAGTTATAATTGAAATATAGTAGGATAAGGAAAGATAAATGGTAGTTTATGTCTGCATAAAATTCTTTAAGAAGGGAAGGCCACATTATTCCACAGAGCGGAGCCATTGCGAGTGGTTTGTTCGATTAACAAGATCAGCATTACAAATCAAGTAGGGTAATTAAATATTATTACTGGAATCATCCAATTGTCTGGCAGTTCTGCAATCACATGACAGATCAAGCCAATCGCAGACCTGCTAGGCATTCTACATAAAATTCTTGGATCTACAACATCAATTTATTACGTTCACAATTACCCTTCACCAACCCCAATCACCATTTCCTTTATCATCTTTTATCTTCTTTCTCGCCTTTTGGGCTCGCTCTGCGGATAAATGCGTTTTATCTTGTATTTCCAATTAGTCACTTGATATGTTTTATTCAATTTATACATGTTACAAATGGATGGGCGGTTTCCTTCAAGGCCGCCCATCCATATGTTTTCTATGACAATTGTTGACTTCACTTTTATGTGATAATTTTATGGTTGCGACATTTCAATTAAAATGTCCTGTTCAGTCAACACTGTCTTATTTAATTACTTGTGGACCCAACACTGGTTGGGTGAAGCCGAGGCTCATAAAAATTATTGCTTCAAACAAGCAATTTCTTTCATTTTCCTACTATATTTCAATGGCTTTATTTCCGTCAAAATAATTTTGTTTAACACTTTTGTAAATAAATAGAAATTGAAATTTGACTTATCTGATGTCAAAGGAGTCAACTGCACTTTCAATCAATTAAAAGTATTACAGAGTGGAGAAATAGCAAATGTCAGCAGCTTCTCACAGGACAAGTAATATTGACCTAAATGGTTTATAAAGCCAGGGCATCTCCTTCAGTCATGGCAACCCTTTCCCAAACAGCATTTCTAGGTTGTCCTATTTAGAAGCTATGTACTACAGTTGAGACATTAGAGTTGTCAGCGGACAACATAGCTCGCATATGAGCTTGGTTTTCGTGTCCAGCCAATTTCTGTTTAGTCTGAGTAAATCTTAATTTAAGTGTATTTTCTTTAAATGAAAGTAAAAATTGCATTTATTTCTTTTAAGTCATATGTACATTCGAACCTGCATAGGTATACAATTAAAAGTTTGATAGTAAAAGAATGAACAAAAATGTTCTATTTATGCTCAAATAATGGACAAAATGGTCGAAAATATCCCGTATTTTCAGAAGGGCCTTTATGGAAAATGCATAATATGCAAAAAATATCACACCTACTATGACTGGAAATATTTTGTTTGTTCAGCTACAAATTAAAGCTTATTCAAAACTGAAAATCGTATTTTTATTTCATAGACTTCATTTAATTTTGATGAAATAATTAGCAAAAAAAGATGATGCAACTTTCGATTAAAAAAAGTTACGTCTTATATTTGTGCTATTTTTTAAATGTTAATGACCTTGATATATCACGCACATAGTTCGTGGGTGGCGTTTGATTTGTACGAGATTAATAGGGTACGAAATCGCGACTTTCCGGGGCCGCGATCTTTTTCAATTTATCTTCGACTTTTTTTGCCTAGAAAATTTGTAAAAAAGTTACGTCATTAACTCCCATAAAAGATCGATATTTACAAAATAATTGTAATCAAATTAAAGAATTATTTGAGCGAAAATATTCGTATAAGATATAAGCGACATTTTGAATGACATAAACGGCATGAGTCACAAACATGGCGGGCGATGTGAAATGTCAAAAGAGTACAGGCATAATAGTTACGTCTTTTCAAGCTCAAACGAAATACAACTGGTCTTCGTTACGTCTTTTTGAAATTTGAGTGGAACGACCAACGATGTACCATTTATTCCCTATGATATGACATTATCGGAGATTTTAGGTATTTAAACTTGTTCGATTTTCTTCGGCACAAAACATCGCGAGAAAGTCGGTGATTTAGTAAATAGATCGTAGAGACGAACATGGACAGAGAAGCTGTGAAAATTGTTTCAAAGTTACTTCATTATACGATTTTAGCTTTTTTTTTATGTGCAATAGATTAAGAATCCAAAATGGAATATTTAGATTTGTGCCAATGGCTACCAAATCAGAACATAACAGTTTTCACATTGAAAATGTCAAAACTTAAAGAAACTATCAATGAAATGTTTATAAAAAATGCAGACAAATTCCCCGGTAAACACTTTTTTGTGTCTATTTACATCCTGTTACGTCTTGCAAACTTTTTAGGGAAAAGTTCATTCCTACTACACCCAACATGATAAAAAGTGCTCAAAATTACAGCTTTTGCACAAAACAAAGATAAATTTTGCATAACAAAATAAAATAATGTTCTTCATCAGGAGTTTTTGAAGCATTTTTAACACAGTGTCCAATGTTACGTCTTTGACTTTTGAGAAATGTAACTTGCATTTAATCCTTTACTATAAAAGAAAGGAAAAAAGTATTTTCAGTGGTTAGTAGAATAATCCACAAATTTTACACTGAATAGAAAATTAACAATATAGAAAATGTCATAAAATTCATTAATTTATGGACACAACACAGTTTATGATGTAACCAAAATGGCTGGACATGAAAACCATGTTCATATATGGGAGCTTGTCACAAAAACAGCCTAATAACTCCATGGTCAAGGTCACAAGGTCAAAGGTCATGGTCTCAAATGAAAATCTTGGCAGAAAGTACCGTGATTATTCTAATAAACGCCCGAGCGTTTATTAGAAACATGGTCATTGTAAGAGTAGGGGGTGGGCGTTTATTAGAGGTATTATAATTTTGTTGGTCAAAATTAGATAATCAAGAGTCAATTCAAGTCAATTCATTGACTCGTAGTTCAGCAAGTAGAATTTGGCAAAGTTTTGTTATAAGGACTGCAAAATACGACTTTTCGAGGAAATTCCTTCATTTCAAAAGTTCTCTTAACAGCTTGAAGACTGGGCATCCTTATTTCATTGCTTTTGGAAATGATCTTTGTTTATGACTTACATTATTCTAATCCAGAATAGGGGGATGGGCGTTTATTAGAAACATCCTTTTCAACTAAAATTGTGCTTGAAATAAGATTTTCAGCCGAGATTTGGGGGATGGGCGTTTATTAGAATATGGGTGTTTATTAGAATAATTACGGTATATATGTAAATGTCAGTATAGATATTGGCCAATATTACCAAATCAGATATCTGGGCTCTACAGGACTTGTTTGGGAAAAGACTTTTAAAAATCCTGCGTACCATGATCTGAGACAATGATGATATTAACACAATTGTGTAGTTTATTTCTGTATAGACTGTCCATCAATTGTTCTATCAGGCTGTCTACATACTTCAGCATCTCATCGATCTGTAAGGAATATTAATGTATCAATTTCATAAACCTTTTTTTAAAACATCCTTAGTTTGAACTCCCTAAACTAGAACTGTCACAAAGCAGACAAATACCCCCACTAGCGCCTTGTCACTGAAAAAGTTCTATAGGTCAACCTGTTCTTTAGTTGGAGCACGGAAACAGATTTTAAACAAAGTCTAATTGTGACCTTGACCTTTGACCTGGGTGACCCAACAGCATTAAGGCATCTCCTTGGGTCATGGGCCACAACTATGTAAAGTTTCTTATCCTAGGTCAACCAGTTCTAGACTTAGAGCCCGGAAATCGATTTTAAACAAAGTCTGACTGTGACTTTGACCTTTGACCTTGGTGACCCAAAAACAATAGGACACCTCCTTGGGTCATGCGAAACAACTGTGTAAAGTTTCATGATCCTAGGTCAACCGATTCTTGACTTAGACCCTGGAAAAGGATTTTAAACAAAGTCCAATCGTGACCTTGACCTTTGACCTTGGTGACCCAAAAACAAAGGGGCATTTTCCTGGGTCATGGGCAACAACTGTGTAAAGTTTCATGATCCTAGTTCAAACGGTTCTCGAGTTAGAGCATGGAAACAAAAAAGTCTAAGGACGGACGGATGGAGGGCCAGAGAGACCGACAGACATGGTGAAACCAATATACCCCCCTCTATCAGCATTTTCTTTTTTTTGCCTCAACATTTTCTTTACTACATTGTACACAAATCCTACATTTATCTAAATCTAATTTGTTGCCTGCAGCAGCTAGTTTTCAAATGAGAAAATATCTACAAATTGTCTCTTTAGCCTCATGAGTTTTTACTGCACGAGTATAGAAATTTTCCGACTTTTTCTTACATTTTGTCATCAACTCCTTTTATTTCTAGTCTATAGATCTAATAAAGATGTTTAAAGGGGGAATGGCACTTAAAACCATGCAAATTTTCCGAGAACTTCGTACAAAATAAATATGTATTATGAAAATATGGCCTTTAAATTGCATCTATGCCAAATCTTAGCTTTGTTACAACCTGAATTGTAATAAAACCGGAATTGTAATAAAATTATTACAAAACCGGTTGGGATGCAAGATTTTTGTTACATTTGGAAGACAACCGGTTTTGTAATAAAACCGGTTTTGTAATAAACTTTTTTCTACCTATCCACGGCACTCAAACAGGCTTATCTATACTCAAAATGATATCTAAGTGTATATCAATCAGTCTATCAATGATCAGTACTTGCACTAATCACTCACTTTTTTAAACTTTGCATTTTTGTCACAAACATATTGACCCAACTATACAATGTCGAAACTGCTGTGGGGTGTTATTTTCGCCGTAATTTGGGTTCTCTTACGTCTTACCCCGATTTTAACATGGAACAATTCTAATATTCCACAATTGAATTTTTATTACAAAACCGGCTGGAATGCAATATTTTTGTTACATTTCGAAGACAACCGGTTTTGTAATAAAACCGGTTTTGTAATAAACTTTTTTTCTACCTATCCACGATACTCAAACAGGCTTATCTGTACTCCAAATGATATCTACGTGTATATTCACTCTATCAATGATCAGTACTTGTACTAGTCACTCACTTTTTTTGAAACTTTGCATTTTTGTTACAAACATATTGACCCAACTATACAATGTCGAAACTGCTGTGGGGTGTTATTTTAGGAGTATTTTTGGTTCTCTTACGTTTTACCACGATTTCATCATGGAACAATTCTAATATTCCAAAACTAAATTTTTATTACAAAACCGGTTGTCTTCCAAATGTAACAAAACTATTGCATTCCAACCGGTTGTGTAATAAAAATTAAATTGTGGAATATTAGAATTGTTCCGTGTTGAAATCGGGGTAAGACGTTAAATAAAAATAGCACCCCACGGCAGTTCTAACATTGTAAAGTTGGGTCAACATGTTTTTGACAAAATGCAAAGTTTAAGAAAAAGTGATTAATTAGTGCAAGAACTGATCATTGATAGAGTGAATATACACGTAGATATCATTTGGAGTACATGTAAGCTTGTTTGAGTACCGTGGATAGGTAGAAAAAAGTTTATTACACACCGGTTTTATTACAAAACCGGTTGTCTTCCAAATGTAACAAAAATATTGCATTCCAACCGGTTTTGTAATAAAATTTGATTGTGGAATTTTAGATATGTTCCATGATGAAATCGTGGTAAAACGTTAGAGGACCCAAATTACGGCGAAAATAAAACCACACAGCAGTTTCGACATTGTATAGTTGGGTCAACATGTTTGTGACAAAAATGCAAAGTTTAAGAAAAAGCGAGTAATTAGTGCAAGTACTGATCATTGATAGAGTGAATATACACGTAGATATCATTTGGAGTACAGATAAGCCTGTTTGAGTGCCGTGGATAGGTAGACAAAAAGTTTATTACAAAACCGGTTTTATTACAAAACCAGTTGTCTTCCAAATGTAACAAAAATATTGCATTCTAACCGGTTTTGTAATAAAAATTTAATTGTGGAATATTAGAATTGTTCCATGTTAAAATCGGGGTAAGACGTAAGAGAACCCAAATTACGGCGAAAATAACACCCCAGAGCAGTTCCAACATTGTATGGTTAGGTCAAGATGTTTGTGACAAAAATACAAAGTTTCAAAAAAGGTGAGTGACTGGTGCAAGTACTGATCATTGGTAGAGTGAATATACACGTAGATATCATTTGGAGTACAGATAAGCCTGTTTGAGTATTGTGGATAAGTAGAAAAAAGTTTATTACAAAACCGGTTGTCTTCCAAATGTAACAAAAATATTGCATTCCAACCGGTTTTGTAATAAAAATTTAATTGTGGAATATCAGAATTGCTCCGTGTTGAAATCATGGTAAGACGTTAGAGAACCCCAATTACGGCGAAAATAACACCACACAGCAGTTTCGACATTTGTATAGTTGGGTAAACATGTTTGTGACAAAAATGCAAAGTTTAAAAAAAAAGTGAGTGATTAGTGCAAGTACTGATCATTGATAGACTGGATATACACGTAGATATCATTTGGAGAACAGATAAGCCTGTTTGAGTGCCGTGGATAGGTAGAAAAAAGTTTATTACAAAACCGGTTTTATTACAAAACCGGTTGTCTTCCAAATGTAACAAAAATCTTGCATCCCAACCGGTTTTGTAATAAAAGATTAATTGTGGAATATTAGAATTGTTCCATGATGAAATCGTGTTAAAACGTTAGAGAACCCCAATTACGGCGAAAATAACACCCCACAGCAGTTTCGACATTGTATAGTTGGGTCAATTATGTTTGTGACAAAAATGCAAAGTTTGAAAAAAAGTGAGTGATTAGTGCAAGTACTGATCATTGATAGACTGGATATACACGTAGATATCATTTTGAGTATAGATAAGCCTGTTTGAGTGCCGTGGATAGGTAGAAAAAAGTTTATTACAAAACCGGTTTTATTACAAAACCGGTTGTCTTCCAAATGTAACAAAAATCTTGCATCCTAACCGGTTTTGTAATAATTTTATTACAATTCCGGTTTTATTATAATTCAGGTTGTAACATAGCTTTCTATCTTGTGTATTGGCTAGGATGTCGACGGATTTAAAACCCCATAATGTTCCATTATTGTAAATATTATCCCCGGGACAACAAATCATGGGGTTTTAAATCCGTCGACATCTAAGCCAATACACAAGGTAGAAAGCTAAGATTTGGCATATATGCAATTTAGAGACCATATTTTAATAATATATATTTATTTTTTTGTACGAAGTTCTAGGAAAATTTGCAAGATGTAAGTGTTATTCTGCCTTTAATAAATAAATAAAATTGTTGTAAAAATATTGTAAAATGATGAGCAGTTGTTCTACAGTCATTATTTATACCTGTGGACTATTGGGTCCAAATTCGTGCCCTGTATTGTCTGGCTCCCCCACATAGAAGGTTATAAACTCTGGCCTTTTTCCTTCTTCCAGCAACATCCAGTCTATCAGTTGACCTATCCTGTCCTCATACCGATAAGTCCTGTGAAAATGGGAGAAAAAAAAGTAGTAAGACAAAACCGGGGGACAGTTGCCAAAATCTCTCACAATTCTAAACTAATTTACTAATACAAAATTACAAGTTTGGAGATGACATCAGTTCAATTTCAACCTAGGCCTTTAGGTTTTATAATTCATGCCGTCTCTGAATCAGAACAGTAAACCTGTCTGCAGACTAATCTGAGTTTTCTCTAATGAAATTCCCTCTTTATATGATATGTTGATGTCGCTCATTTACATCAGAGCCCACTTTTCTGAAAATATTGTATCATGTGATTATACACCGTGAAAATACTTACTCTTGATCAGTCAGTTTAATTTTCAGGTTAGGCTGTTTTGTTTTATCATTCACATTGTCCCCAAACCAGAACATGGAGGCTGTCTGTTTGTTTTGTTTCTTTGCTGTCACCCAAAACTGAAATTTGAAACTGGATTGAAAGTAATGATACATACACCTTTCTAAGCGGACAAAACTTTTGGCTCAAAATTTAGTTCCACAGATGACATTACTATGACAAAATAATAATCATGGGCATATTTTCCATATCTTTTATTACAGGTCACGACTATAGTATAACACATCTGACAACCATTTATGGGAACCTTGGTGCGATCCCCAGCCATTCCAATCATCCAATCTGACATTTGTTTACTAACCAATATTTGGATGTGATCATAAACCTACCTATAAATTGGGAGTGGTTTTGATAAGCGAATTGCAAAAGCATGTAAATGAAATAAGATACTTTTAAACATGGATTTAATATAGAATTACAGTTATGGTGGTAAGGAAATAGAACCTCGTTCACATCTCATTCAGTTAACCCTTTCCCGAATGACAGATTTTTTTAGGGTGGTCCAATTCAAAAGCTGCTGAAGACAGCAAAACAGATGTTGATAATGATTAAATCTATGTACGATATAGCATAGAAAACATTGGGGCAAAAGGAGAAGCTGCTGGTTATCAGCAGTTTCTTCTTTTGCCTAAACATTTTCCGAAGCTTATTCAATTAGAGACGTCAAAACCAGGTCTTGTTTGGGAAAGGGTTAAGCAACCAAATTGGACAAAATGGATGTTATGAAAGATAGGATTTGTGTAAAATATAGCACAGAAAATATTGAGACAAAAGGAGAAACTGATGTTTATCAGCAGTTTCTTCTTTTGTTTCAATGTTTTCCCAAGTCTTTTCTATTAAGGACGTCAAAAGCAGGTCTTGTTTGAGAAAGGGTTAAAGTCTCATCTGAAGATTGAAGGGACTGGGTTATTGAATATACATCCCTTGTATTACATGTCCAATGCTTCAACCCATAACCAAAGTTCAAGACAGGTTCAAGTTCAGAGATATAACAGCATACAACAATTTGAATTGAATGAAGTTTTACTTTTTTTGTCTTTCTTGGTAGAAAACATTGTGGGAAATGAGGAAATTGCTTGTCACAAGCAATTTCTTCATATTCCATGATATTTTCTAAAGCCTCTTTAACAACCTGTTGTGCGTCTTTATAAATTGTGCGTTTTAAAATGTACAATTTATAAGGACGCACAGCGAATTGTAAGAGAGGCTTAAAGAATTGTCCAGTCAGTTCTTTGCTACAGGTGTATCAGTTTATCTTGGCCCCTGGGCAGCTTGGCCCCCGGGGGCCAAGCTACCCCGGGGTATCTTAGCCCCCACCCTGGGTAGCTTGGCCCCCACCTAAAATCTTTTTCCACACTCCCCTAAAATACAAAAAAATGTCTGTAAATGTTACGCCTACTGTTAAATGAAAAGAAAAACCAAAGTTTAATGTGTTTTGGTCAAATTAATTTTTCACCTTTTTTGGTGTAGAATAGGGGCGGGGGCCAAGCTACCCAGGCCTGGGTAGCTTGGCCCCCACCTAAATCTTTTTCCACAGTCCCCTAAAATACAAAACAATGTCTGTAAATGTTACGCCTACTGTTAAATGAAAAGAAAAACCAAAGTTTAATGTGTTTTGGTCAAATTAATTTTTCGCCTTTTTTGGTGTAGAATAGGGGCGGGGGGCCAAGCTACCCAGGCCTGGGTAGCTTGGCCCCCACCTAAAATCTTTTTCCACAGTCCCCCAAAATTCAAAACAATGTCTGTAAATGTTACGCCTACTGTTAAATTAAAAGAAAAACCAAAGTTTAATGTGTTTTGGTCAAATTAATTTTTCGCCTTTTTCGGTGTAGAATAGGGGCGGGGGCCAAGCTACCCAGGCCTGGGTAGCTTGGCCCCCTCCTAAAATCTTTTTCCAAAGTCCCCTAAAATACAAAACAATGTCTGTAAATGTTACATCTACTGTTAAATGAAAAGAACAAGAGGACCATGATGGTCCTATATCGCTCACCTGAACCAAAATGATATGAGCAACACTTTTGTTCAATTCAATAAACATTTATGACTGTAAGACTGAAAACTAACTTATAGTCAATAACTTTGTGAAAATCAAACTCATCTGAGATCTTATGGTGCCAAACATTGTGTCCAGGTTTTTCTTGATTGATAAATAATCACAGATTCTAGAGTATAAACAAGGTCGAAAACAGCCAAAGACGGTAATTTTTTCAAAGTCAAGGGCACACAATTCTCGACTTTCTGATCACATCAGACTGAAAATCTACCTCATCCAAGATATTATGGTCTCCAACATAGTGTCCAAGATTTGTCTTGATTGGTCAATAATTGAAGATTCTAGAGTGTAAACAAGATCGAAAAACAGCCAGAAACGGCTATTTTGTTAAAATTCAAGGGCACATAACTCTCAACTTTCTGATCGGATCAGACTGAAAATCAAACTCATCCGACATATTATGGTCCAAAACGTTGTGTCCAAGTTTTGTCTTGATTGATTGATAATTGTAGATTCTAGAGTGTAAACAAGGTCGAAAACAGCCGAAAAGACAATTTTATCAAATTCAAGGGCACATAACTCTCGTCTTTCTGGTCATATCACACTAAAAATCAAACTCATCCGAAATCTTATCCTCTCAAACATTTTGTCCAAGATTTGTCTTGATTGGACAATAATTGAAAATTCTAGAGTGTAAACAAGGTCGAAAACAGTCAAAAACAACAATTTTGTCAAATTCAAGGGCACATAAGTCTTGACTTTCTTGTCTTATCAGATTGAAAATTCTAGTCATCTGAGATCTTATGATCTCTAACATTGTGTCCTAGTTTTGTCTTGATTGATTGATAAATGTAGATTCTAGAGTGTAAACAATGTCGAAAACAGCCGAAAATGACAATTTTATCAAATTCAAGGGCATGTAACTCTTGTCTTTTTTGTCAGATCACACTGAAAATCAAACTCATCCGAATCTCATGGTCTCAAACATTGTGTCCAAGATTTGTCTTGATTGGTCAATAATTGTAGATTCTAGAGTGTAAAAAAGGTCGAAAACAGTCAAAAACGACAATTTTGTCAAATTCAAGGGCACCTAACTCTCTTCTTTCTGGTCAGATCACACTGAAAATCACACTCATCCAAGATCTTATGGTCTCAAACATTGTGTCCAAGATTTGTCTTGATTGGACAATAATTGAAAATTCTAGAGTGTAAACAAGGTCGAAAACAGTCAAAAACGACAATTTTGTCAAATTCAAGGGCACATAAGTCTTGACTTTCTTGTCTTATCAGATTGAAAATTCAAGTCATCCGAGATCTTATGATCTCCAACATTGTGTCCAAGTTTTGTCTTGATTGATTAATAAATGTAGATTCTAGAGTATAAACAATGTCGAAAACAGCCGAAAATGACAATTTCATCAAATTCAAGGGCACGTAACTCTAGTCTTTTTTGTCAGATCACACTGAAAATCAAACTCATCCAAGATCTTATGGTCTCAAACATTGTGTCCAAGATTTGTCTTGATTGGTCAATAATTGTAGATTCTAGAGTGTAAACAAGGTCGAAAACAGTCAAAAACGACAATTTTGTCAAATTCAAGGGCACATAACTCTCGACTTTCTCGTCTAATCAGACTGAAAATTAAACTCATATGAGATCTTATGGTCTCCATCATTGTGTTCAAGATTTGTCTTGATTGGTCAATAATTGTAGATTCTAGAGTGTAAACAAGGTCGAAAACGGTCGAAAACGGCAATTTTGAAAAATTCAAGGGCACATAACTTTTGACTTTTTCATCTGATCTGACTGAAAATCAAACTCATCCAAGATCCTATAGTCTCCAATATTATATCCAAGTTTTGTATTGATTGGGCAATAATTGTAGATGCTAGAGTGTAAACAAAGTTAAAAACAGCATTTTTCGTCATTCAGGGGCAGATAACTCCACACTTTCTGGTCCGATCTGGCCCATAATCGAACTCATCCGAGAACTTATGACCATACTTGTTTTGACAAAGTTTGGTCAAGATTGACTAATATTTGTGGATGCTAGAGTGTAAACACCAAATTGTGGACAGACGGACAGACGGACAGACGGACGGACGACGGACAAAAAGCGATCACAATAGCTCACCTCGAGCACTTCGTGCTCAGGTGAGCTAAAAACCAAAGTTTAATGTGTTTTGGTCAAATTAATTTTTCACCTTTTTTGGTGTAGAATAGGGGCGGGGGCCAAGCGTATTTTAGGGGACTGTGGATAAAGATTTTAGGTGGGGGCCAAGCTACCCAGGCCTTGGTAGCTTGGCCCCCGCCCTTATTCTACACCAAAAAAGGCAAAACATTAATTTGACCAAAACACATTAAACTTTGGTTTTTCTTTTCATCTAACAGTAGGTGTAACATTTACAGACATTGTTTTGTATTTTGGGGGACTGTGGAAAAAGATTTTAGGTGGGGGCCAAGCTACCCAGGCCTGGGTAGCTTGGCCCCTGCCCCTATTCTACACCAAAAAAGGCGAAAAATTAATTTGACCAAAACACATTAAACTTTGATTTTTCTTTTCATTTAACAGTAGGCGTAACATTTACAGACATTGTTTTGTATTTTGGGGGACTCTGGAAAAAGATTTTAGGTGGGGGCCAAGCTACCCAGGCCTGGGTAGCTTGGCCCCCGCCCTTATTCTACACCAAAAAATGCGAAAAATCAATTTGACCAAAATACATTAAACTTTGGTTTTTCTTTTCATTTAACAGTAGGCGTAACATTTGCAGACATTGTTTTGTATTTTAGGGGACTGTGCAAAAAGATTTTAGGTGGGGGCCAAGCTACCCAGGCCTGGGTAGCTTGGCCCCTGCCCCTATTCTACACCAAAAAATGCGAAAAATTAATTTGACCAAAACACATTAAACTTTGGTTTTTCTTTTCATTTAACAGTAGGCGTAACATTTACAGACATTGTTTTGTATTTTGGGGGACTCTGGAAAAAGATTTTAGGTTGGGGCCAAGCTACCCAGGGTGGGGCCAAGCTACCGGCGGGTGCCCAGGGGGGCCAAGATAAACTGTTACCGGCAGTCTGTGTCATGGTTGTGTCTACCAAAAATGTATGTTGCATATGCGTGCATCGCACAACTATGCCTAAGTTTTAGAAACAGACCGCATGCAGGAGCAAGGACTACCGGTTGTAACAGAGGCTTAAGTCTTCATCTTTTGGGTTAAAAAGTATCAACATGTGGGAATGGGCTAAATAATGACTTACCGGCTCACCATTCCACCATCTTGAATCATGCTCCGTAAACTCGTTAAATTCTTTGTTTATTTCCGGGTCATACATGTAGTTCTCTACTATACCATGACTCTCAGGATACAGTCCCTGTAATGAAATGAGAGATGTTTGTAAAACATATATGTCCCCTGAAGGGCCTACCTTTAACAGGTTCACCATTCCACCACCTTGAATCATGCTCCGTAAACTCGCTAAATTCTTTGATTATTTCCAGGTCTTACAAGTCATGTAGTTCTCTACTATACCGTGACTCTCAGGATACAGTCCCTGTAATGAAATCATCTACCATTTTATTCTTCCCAAGCAATGCCTTCATTTAGAACCTCTAATAATGACAACAACAAGAGCTGTCTAAGGACAGCAAAAAGTGCTGGAAAGTGATTTTTTTTTTAAATTTCAGAATAAGAAATCCTTGCCTAGAGGCTGATATATTAGTAACTGAAGCATTTGCAAAGTTTGAAAGCAAAAACTGTTACAAACAAGAGTGCCATGGTCACAATATACGCCGCCACTTATAAAACTTAAGACAAAAAAATGACATTGACAAGGATTTATAAATATTCACAGAAAAACCTGTAAAAAATTGTGTTCACAAAAAGATTTTTATAAATATCCACTGAAAAACCTGGAAGGAATTGCGTTCACGAGGCTGAAATATCATTAAGCCCCAGAGACTAAGATTGAAGGGGGCATAATTCAGGCAAAAATCGACGAACCATAAAATCCTTCCTTCATGCACATCTACCAATTGAGGTGATAACATTGACCAAGTTTCAAGAAGATCCAGCCAGAAACTTAGGAGGAGTTGCGTTGACAAAGCTGCAATTTCAATAAGCCCCAGAGACTAAGTTTTTAAGGGGCACAACTCAGGCAAAAATCAAGGAACCATAAAATCCTTCCTTCATGCACATCTACCAATTGAGGTGATAACATTGACCAAGTTTCATTAAGATCCAGCCAGAAACTTAGGAGGAGTTGCGTTGACAAGGCTGCAATTTCAATAAGCCCCAGAGACTAAGTTTTTAAGGGGCATAACTCAGGCAAAAATCAAGGAACCATAAAATCCTTCCTTCATGCACATCTACCAATTGAGGTGATAACATTGACCAAGTTTCAAGAAGATCCAGCCAGAAACTTAGGAGGAGTTGCGTTGACAAGAAAAGTGGACGGACGTACGGACGGACGGACGGACGGACGGATGGACGGACGGACGGATGGACGGACGGACAGACGGAGAAGATGACGCCAATATACGTCCGCCTCCGGCGGCGTATAAAAAAAGTAACCACTGATATATGCAAGTTGTGCGCAAAAACTTAACCATGAATTTGTCCAAAAGGGAAAAAAATCCATTAAATTCAATGTCAGAGTAACAAATCTTTGTCTGGAGGCTTATATTATGGTCACATACTTATGTGCAAAGTTTAAGAGCAATAGCATTAGTAGAAACAGAGATTTAACAAACTTGCATGTAAAAAGTTAATCAAAGCATTATGCTGTGGCCAATGCTGTTGACTAGAGTAGCCCCCCCCCCCTTTCCTATGAATAGTCGCCATAAAAATGAGAAGAAACAAGATGTGTTTGTGAAACACAAATGCTCCCCAACACTGCAAATGTTAAGTCATCATGTTAAGTTTTTGGAATGACTGACAGACCGGAGTAAAACAATATGCCTAAGATCTTTCGATACAGGTACAAAAAAGAACCTCACTGATTTCAGGACACTAACACAAGACATGCGAAACTTTAGGCTCATTAGGCTTCATTTGCCTGCCTTAGAATAATAGAAACTATAAGAAAGTTTATATAAAGGATATGTAGGTAAAATAAATGAAGATGACATTGGCTCAACAATACAATTCTTATAGCCCTTTTCCAAATGATAGCATTTTATAGTCGTAAAATTTGAATGCTGCTGCATAGGATAAAATAGATTTTACTACAAGTAAAATGTGTGATTAATACAGCTCACAAAACATTTGGGACAAAAGGAGAAAATGCTAATCATCAGCATTTTCTTCATTAGCCTCAAGGTTTTCCCAGACCTATTCTATCATGGATGTCAAAACCAGGTCTTGTTTGGAAAAAGGTTGGATAAAGGGTTCAATAAAGTTGATACTAAAATGGAAATAGTACATGACCAAATTGCACAACAAAGTCAACATTACCGTGATCATTGTGTAGTGATTGGGGTAGGTCTCTGTTGGAAACATGGATCTCATGTAGGGGGTTTGAACCCCACACTGGCGCAGCTTCGATATGGTCTTGGTCAAATTTCTCTTCACATAGTCGGCCCTGAATCCATCAAATGATATCAGCAGAAGAGGTCTGTAGCTGTAAATAAATTTTGTTTGTGAAAATATATAATTATTAACCCATACCAAACGACAAATTTTGGACTGGTCCAAATTAAAAGATGTTTCAGAAGACAATTCAAAGTCAATGAAATTGAAAATCTTTTGGTCTTTTTTGCTAGAAAACATTGTGGGAAATGAAGAAATTGCTTGTCACAAGCAATTTCTTCATTTTCCACAATGTTTTTTCGAAGGCTTTATCTTTGGAGTAGTCAAAAAGAGTCAATGTGTGGTAATGGGTTAATTGTCCCACAATTAAATGTCACAATGTCTTTTGCAACACTTTTCTTGTGTAAGTATACTACATTTTTCAGATGTATTTCGTAGAATTTATGATTCAAAATCCATTTTTACAAACATTGATCGCTGCTTATCTAGGAAATGAATTTTCTGTAGCAAAATATAAATACAGATGGATGCAATAACACATTTTTACTTGTATAAAGTTGTTATTTGGCTTATATACATGACAAACTTTGTAATTACTGTTTAAGCTGCAAGCTAATTGCTGACAAATTAATAAGCACTTGTGTTTGTCCAAGTTCTTTTATGTTTGTTTTATGTTAAAATCAAAACGTTCATGTTCTGCTGTTTGACCACTGTTCTGAGCTAGTCTTCTCAATAAATAACCAACTCGGTCCGTTGTTTATTGTGCTGCCTTTGAAATCAGCACCGTGGTTAACCCATACCCAAACAAGACCTGCTTTTGACGCCCCTAACAGAAAATTGGTTGGGAAAACATTTGAGGCAAAAGAAGAAAATGCTGATAATCAGCATTTTCTCATTTTGCCTCAATATTTTCAGTGCTATAATGTATGCAATTCCCATCTTTATCAACACCTATCTTGTCATTGGCAGAAGCTTTAACATGGGAAAAGTCCAAATTTTGCTGTTTGGGAAAGGGTTAAATAATAATAGACCACCATGGAACATGGCTTGTTTCTGAAGTAAAAGAATTTTCTAATACTTACTCAGAATTACAAACATTCCGGTATCACAAGGTAAATCCACCCAATGTGCCAGTAGATTTGACAGCAAACTGTTTCTAGTACCAGTGTTACCCATATTTTGACAACAAAACATTTTACATAGGCTGCTTTTCAACAAAAATCTCGTAATTGCAGCTAAACATAAGCTGCAGTTACGAGGTTTTTGATGAAAAGCAACAGTATTGACTATTCAAGATATAAGGAAACAATAAAAGACCAGAATAGTAACACTTACTCAGAATTACACACATTCCCCGTATTGCAAGGTAGATCCACCCAATGTGCTAGTAGATTTGACAGCCAACTGTTTCTAGTACCAGTGTTACCCATATTTTGACAACAAAACATTTTACATAGGCTGCTTTTCAAACAAAAATCTTGTAATTGCAGCTTGAAATAAGCTGCAGTTATGAGGTTTTTTTATGAAAAGCAACGGTATTGACTATTCAAGAAATTAGGAAACACAAAAAGACCAGAAAAGTAACACTTACTCAGAATTACACACATCCCCTGTATCACAAGGCAGATCCACCCAATGTGCTAGCAGATTTGACGGCCAGATATCTGTAGGTAAAAATGTCCTCTTTCTGGCTCCGACGTCATCAGTTAACTTTGTAAAAATTCTCATGCATGTAGAAAAATTCCTATAAAACTTACTCAGAATTGCACACATCGCCAGTATCACAAGGCAGATCCACCCAATGTGCCAGCAGATTTGACAGCCATATGTCTGTAGGTAAAAATGTCCTCTTTCTGGCTCCGATGTTGCCAGTAAGCTTTGTAAAAATTCTCATGCATATGGAAACAATCCTGTAATACTTACTCAGAATTACACACATCGCCCGTATCACAAGGCAGATCCACCCAATGTGCTAGCAGATTTGACGGCCAGATGTGTGTAGGTAAAAATGTCCTCTTTCTGGCTCCGACGTCATCAGTTAGTAGTACTTACTCAGAATTACACACATCCCCCGTATCACAAGGCAGATCCACCCAATGTGCTAGCAGATTTGAAGGCCAGATGTCTGTAGGTAACAAGAGCCGTCAGAGACGGACAATGCTCCCCCAATAAGGCATTGTCACAATAAATGTATGCCATGCAGAGCTAACATAAAGCTAGCAAATGTTAAGCCCCCTTTTTGCATGACATAATTTTTTATAACCAAATTTCACATAGTTTATTATCAAGGGTATCTGATTTACTACTCAAATATGAAATTTCATCAAATTCTGACCATTAGACTAGGAGAAATTAGAGAAAAACTATATTTTACCTTAAGTCCTTTTTTCCCATGACGAGGCCTCAAATCCAAAAACCGGGAAAGGCACATCGGCATTTTGTCATAGGGAGTTCACATGGTAAGTTTCAACTGATTTGGTCCAAGGGTTATGGAGAAATCACTTCGGACGGACGGACGGACAGGACGGATGGACGGACAGACAAAGCGGCAACTATATGCTCTCCCTTCGGGGAGCATAAAAATGTCCTCTTTCTGGCTCCAATATTGCCAGGAAACTTTGTAAAATTTCTCATGCATATCGAAACAATCTTTTAATACTTACTCAGAATTGCACACATCCCCTGTATCACAAGGCAGATCCATCCAATGTGCCAGTAGATTTGACGGCCAGATGTCTGTAGGTAAAAATGTCCTCTTTCTGGCTCCGATGTTACCAGTAAACTTTGTAAACATTCTCATCCCAGTCAATAACTCAATATCTCGTACCCTGGCCATGTTACTCCGTAAATAGTCTGCATCGTCCTAAAGTATTACCAAACGACAAAGTATTAGGTTGATCCAAATTTGAGGATGTTGCAGACAACAATTTCAAATGAATAAGATTCAAATTTTTGTTGTCTTTTTGGGTAGAAAATATTGTGAGAAATGAAAAAATTGCTTGTCACAAGTAATTTCTTCATTTTCCACAATGTTTTCCCAAGCCTTTTCTTGCGAGGAGTCAAAAGGCATCACTTTACAGTAATGGGTTAACCCTTTCCCAAACAAGACCTGGTTTTGACGTCCCTAATAGAAAAGACTTGGGAAAATATTTAAACAAAAGAAGATACTGCTGATAACCAATGGTTTCTCCTTTTTTCTCAATATTTTCACTCTAAAATTTTGTCGTTTGGGAAAGGGTTAAAGTAGACAAGAATGGTGTTTTATCTATGAACAATGACCTCACGCAGACTAGAGCAACAGATAGGAGGGGGTGAAGGCACTCTGAATTTGTTTTTTTTAAATCCAAGCTCTATGCTGTGGGTACTCATTTAAATTGTCTCAGCGAGACAATTCCAATGAGTATCCACCACTTAGGGTTTGATGAACAATAAAAGAACTTTTTCATTTTGAAAAGCCATTGTTCCCTCTTATCTGGACTTCTGGCTTTACAGAATGGCCCTATAAATGCACTTGGAAATAGTACAAGTACTTGTTGGTGAAAAAAGGCTTTATTTTTTTTAAAAAAAGATCAGATATTTCAGACAGTAACTTGCAAATGGACCAGATAGCCATACAACCAAGGCCATAAAATATGACCATTCCGGCATATTACAAGCAGCTTATTTAACCCTTTCGCGAACGTCAAAAGATAGGATTGTTGGAATCAAAAGCTGCTCCTTATGTCAAAATAGATGTTAATGAAGATATGGTTTGGGTACAATACAGCTAAGAAAAAATTGAGGCAAAGGGAGAATATGCTGATTTTCAGCATTTTCTTCTTTTGCCTCAATGTTTTCCCAAGCCAAAATTATAAGGGACGTCAAAACCAGGACCTGGTTTCTCGAAAAAAATTTAAGCATATACTCATGAGAACATGCTCAACTTTAAAGGAATACTCTCCAACTTGAAGGGTATTCCATTGAAGTTCACATGGATTTCGTGCAATTTGAGCTAGGTGCTCAGATTTGAGCATGAGAACATACTTAAGTTTTTTCGAGAAACCGGGCCAGGTCTTGTTTGGGAAAGGGTAAAATGTATTTTGCCGAGTTCATTGTGTACATTCTGGATTGCAAACACCAAAATCTGTTGGCTTTGCTTGATTAGCATTCACCTGAAATTGTTGTCTGCGACTTCTTTAAATTTGACCAGTCTAAATTTTGTCATCTCGTAATGGGTTCCCAGATGACAAAAATTTAGACTGGTTCATAATCAAAGATGTTGCAGACGGCGATTTAATGAACGAAATTCTACATTTTTTTGTCTCTCTGGAAGGTAACATAATGGGAAATGAAGAAATTGCTTGCCACTAGGCTTTCCAAAAGCATGTATCTTGTAGGATGTCAAAAGTTACCATTATGTGGGAATGGCATTACTTACTTCACAGTTTGACTTTTCTTTAACATGAGGAAGCACAAATGACAGAATATCAAGCTGATCTTCAGTACAGTCATGCAAGTTTGTCTCTCTGTCATTACATTTAGTTAGGATCATGTAATAATGGCTGGGCATTGGTATGTCACTGTTGTTACTAACATAGCTGGAAAAGGAAAACATAAACATTGCGGGAAAAATAAATGACAGAATATTAAGGTGATCTTCAGAACAGTCATGCATGATTGTCTCTCTGTTATTACATTTAGTTAGGATCATGTAATAATGGCTCGAGATTAGTACATCACTGTTGTTACTAACATAGCTAGAAAAGGAAAACATAAACATAGGTGTAAGATAAATGACTATATATCTAGGTGATCCTCAGAACAGTCATGATGTAAGCTTGTTTGTCTGTTATCACATTTAGTTAGGATCATGTAATAATGGCTGGGAAGTGGTACATCACTGTTGTTACTAACATAGCTGGAAAAGGAAACACTCAAAACTTGATCAATAAGGCTGTGAAATGACCCTTTCCCAAACGACAAAATTTTAGAGTAATCCACTTCAAAAACTGTCACAAATGACAAAATGGATGTTATTAAAGATAGGATTTGTGTAAAACATGGTACAGAAAATATTGAGACAAAAGGAGAAACTGCTGGTCTCTTCCCAATTGATTCAATGTTTTCCCAAGCCTTTTCTATTAGGGACGTCAAAACCAGGTCTTGTTTGGCAAAGGATTTAAGAGCACCCTTTCTGTATCTGAGACTGACATGGCGCTAGATCAGCCTGCATAATACATGCAATCTGATCATGCAAATATTTTAAGTCTGACTTTATCTAAACCTATGTCAAAATGAATGATTATAAAGCAAAATTAAGGAAAATGTATGGAAAGGTTCTTAAACTATTTAAAAACATGCATACTCTTAAATAAGAACAAAAAATGTATTTTGATACTACATAATAATGAGTCTTTTCAACCAATGGAATTTCTTGAACTTAATTCACAGATCTATGTGAATACAAGTACAGTCGACACTCATTATGTCAACATTGGATTAGTCGAATTTCCGCTGTCAGTGTGAAAATCTGGCCACATCCTAACAAATGGATAACAAAAAATTTAAACAAAATAATTTCAAATAAATATGGCCATTGAAATTTAGTAGGTAAAGGATAGAAATTACTCATGTTGAACAATTTCCTTCCTTTTCCTATTATATTTCAATTATTCACGCACTCGATATGCAACAACAACAGTGCCATGGTCACAATATACGCCGCCCGAGAGACTAAGTTTTAAGGGGGCATAACTCAGACAACAAGGTGTCAAACTGTCACAAAATACGCCCGTAACACTGCTTTATGTCGACAGGGGGAGCAGGTTGGTAAAAGTTTAATGGTCCTAGCTATTATACTTTTCGTGATATGCCCTGGACAAAAATAAAGTATGTAAAATAACCAAGGGCAATAACTCAAAAAAGTTATGGTTCTTATGCACTGCACTCCTCCTTGGTGAGATCAATACACCCATGAAGTTTCATGATCCTAGCTATTATACTTTTAGAGATATACTCCGGACAAGATTCAAGTATGAAAAACAACAAAGGGCAATAATTCAAGAAGTAAGCCAGGTAGAGTTATGGTTCTTGTGCACTGCACTCCCCCTTTGTGATATCTATACACCCATGATGTTTCATGATCCTAGCTATTATACTTTTAGAGATATACTCCGGACAAGATTCAAGTATGAAAAAAAAACAAAGGGCAATAACTCAAAAAATAAGCCAGGTAGAGTTATGGTTCTTGTGCACTGCACTCCCCCTTGGTGAGATCTACACACTAATGAAGTTTCATGATCCTAGCTATTATACTTTTAGAGATATACTCCGGACAAGATTCAAGTATGAAAAACAATAAAGGGCAATAACTCAAAAAATAAGCCAGGTAGAGTTATGGTTCTTGTGCAATGCACTCCTCCTTGGTGAGATCAATACACCCATGAAGTTTCATGATCCTAGCTATTATACTTTTAGAGATATACTCCGGACAAGATTCAAGTATGAAAAACAACAAAGGGCAATAATTCAAAAAATAAGCCAGGTAGAGTTATGGTTCTTGTGCACTGCACTCTGTAATGATGAGAAGAATATAACTGCCAAGTTTAAAGTCAATCGGACTAAAGGTGACAGAGTTATGCTCCGGACAAAGAAGTGGACGCCGCCGGACGCCCAGACGCCCGGACGCCCGGATGCCGGACGTCACGGGTGATCCCATAATATGTCCCGTCTTTGACGGGCGTATAAAAATCAATGAACCATAAAATCCTTCCTTCATGCACATCTACCAATTGAGGTGAAAACATTGACCAAGTTTCAAAAAGATTCAGTCAGAAACTAAAGGAGGAGTTGAGCTCACAAGAAAAGTGGATGGATGTACGGACAAAAGGATGGATGGACAGACGCACAGGTGGAGACGATGATGCCAATATACGACCGCTTCTGGCAGCGTATAAAAATAATCATATGACATTTTATTCAAAATAGAACAGAATTGGATGAGTCGAACATTGGATATGTTGAGGTATTTTGACGGCCCCTCCAACTTCGACACAAGGAGAGTTGTAATATTTTCTTGGTGTACTCTCAAAAGCAAACATTCAGAGCTTTTTTTACTCTTGTAAAATAAAAATTATGTTTGCTTTCTTGATGAAAAATAATAATTTACTCACACACTGAAGTCATTATTAAGATCTGCTTTTCCATCAAAATTTCTGTCAAATATTGGTCCCACACTCACATGTATCTGTTTGAACATTATAGCATACTCCTTCACTAACTTCCACAAAAACTCCCATGTTTCTGCAACAGAATGAAACAGCAAACTCCATTAACCCTTTCCCATACAAGACATGGTTTTAATGTGCACACAGCAAATGATTCAGGAAAACATGGAAGGAAAAGAGAAAAATGCTAATAATCAACAAATTCTCCATTTCTCTTAATATTTTGTGTGCCAAAATGTACACAACTTTTAGTTACTTTTGATATCAAATTTTTTCACCTGCAACTCCTTTCAACTACAGTCTCAAATTGAAAAACAGAGAAAAATGTATATAAGAAAAATATTCCAGGGAGTTCATGAATGCAGTTTCATCCAATTTGGTCCAAGAGTAAAGACCTTTGATCCCAGAACATTCAGGTTGCTTTGGCAGGCAGAATGGAGCAAGATAAGTCTGCACAAACATGCAGTCTGACCAAACTCTATTTTACAAACCTGTATGAATTCAGCATGAAAAGGGTAAACAAGATATGTTTGTGAAACGCAAATGCCCATAAATTGGCCAATGATGAGTTTTCATGCAAGTTTCAGACTTACAGACAGATGGACAGAGAGACAGGTGGACTATGGTAAAACAATAATGCCCCAGCTTGTATAAATTCGGCTTGTAAAGGGTTAGCCCCTTCTCAGGTAAGAGAAAGGGCTTGGGAATTGGGCAGTTTCTCCTTTTGCCTCTGTATTTTCCATGCTACAATGTATGAGTACACCAAACCTATCTATATCACTAATCATTTTGTCATCTG
The DNA here is from genome assembly GCA_963680895.1 of Fragum sueziense. Classification (NCBI taxonomy): domain Eukaryota; kingdom Metazoa; phylum Mollusca; class Bivalvia; order Cardiida; family Cardiidae; genus Fragum; species Fragum sueziense. The sequence continues at coordinate 42,762,237 of OY804594.1, forward strand.
CAAAAGTTTTTAAACTGGACCACTTAAAAATTTTGCTATTTGGGAAAAGTTTTAACCCTTTCCCAAACAAGATCTGGTTTTGATATCCCTAATAGAAAAGGCTTGGGAATACATTGAAACAAAAGAAGAAACTGCTGATAACCAGCAGTTTCTCCTTTTGTCTCAATATTTTCTATGTCATATTTTACACAAATTTTATCTTTAATAACTTCCATTTTGTCATTTGTGGCATTTTTAGAAGTGGATCGCCCTGAAAATTTTACATTTGGGAAAGGGTTAAAAATCACTATACATACCCTCCTTGAATTCAGTGTACATGGGCACTATATTGGAGGACAATCTGGACTCGGCAAGTTCATTGGCAGTCGTCGTAAACCCTGAAATATATCATATGTGACAACGTAATAAGAATTTTCCCATATACATCAAAGCTCACCTTTATGTTAGCTTTAGATATAGTCAAGGTTAAAGTTTTTTATCTCTGGGTTAAACTCAAATGTCAAGGTCAAAAGGTCAAATATATGGTTCCAAAATAAAGGATACTGGCAGAAGTTACCGGTAACGATGTGTGGAATATCTTGGCTCTTTGTCTTATACTTCATATGGTTGCGACTAGGTTATGGATTTTGTATTGGCTTGGGTCTAGTTTTGAATTCAAAATTAAAGAGGTTTGAGAATAAAGAACAAAATCCTGTTAATCATGCATTTAAATCAGAACAGACTAATTTTTGTCCAGATAGGAAAATGGTAAATAATTTACCTGGATCAAACAAATACACCAGTTCTATTCCCTGTTTCATCCCCTGTTCTTCTGCTTGGTCCTCATTCCTATAGGCCTCACAATCTGGGTTTACACTGTCTGTCAGTCTTCTGTCTGGTATTATGCAAACAGACTCGTCTAATTTGTAATTTTCAGCCTTGAAACAAAATATAACAGTGGAATACAAAAGTACCTAATATGGATTTTACCCATAATTTTTTACCTTCAAAATTGACTAGGCCCTGGTTTCTCAAAAAAAACTTAAGTATGTTCTCATGACAATATGCTCAACTTGAAAGGAATACTCTCCAATGTTGAAGGGTATTCCATTGAAGTTCACGTGGATTTCGTGCGATTTGAGAATGATGCTCAGATTTGAGCATGAGAACTTACTTAAGTATTTTCAAGAAACCAGGGCCTGGACTTTAATGAATGAGCTTGAACTTGGTACATATTTACTTTAAATAGACCGCAAAAAATCTCTCTTGATTCTGCTTTACCCTTTCCCAAACAACAGCAGGGTGCCCACCCTTCATCTGGAATGAAATTCCCTGACTTTTCACTGACTTTTCACTGACCAAAATTCATTTTTCCCTGACCTTTTTTCGCGCTAAACGGCCTCATTCTCCCCCTAAAGCCGTCCCATCCATCCGCTATTTATCAAGATTTCTTACAATAATAATTCAAATGTGATTGTTGAACTTACATGTATTAGTAGAATCCTTAAAATGTCCAACTTTTTAAACATGATGAAAAGAAAAAGATAATTTGTCCTGCTTGAAATAGTTTTAACCCTTTCCCAAACAGCAAAATTTTAGGGTGATCCACTTCAAAAACTGCCACAAATGACAAAATGGATGTTTTTAAAGATAACATTTGTGTAAAATTTGGCCCAGAAAATATTGAGACAAAAGGAGAAACTGCTGGTTATCAGCAGTTTCTTCTTTTGCCTCAATGTTTTCCAAAGCTTGTTCTTTAAGGGACGTCAAAACCAGGTCTTGTTTGGGAAAGGGTTAAAGTACACTTTCTTTGACAACAGTTGAAATGTAAGTACTTAGTTATGGTTGAAAACTTGAAGTTATGACTTGAACTAGTAGAACTTTAAAATGTACGCCTCAATACATAAGAGAAAATGAGAAATTCTTTCAAAGAAATACAAACGACTTTCTGTGAGCACTATTCTCATGAAAGGTGTTTAAAGAACAGGATATGCTTCCACTCAAACCTTTTCCATATCAAGTTTTTATTAATTGACCAATTCATAAGGCCCTTACTTATCTAGATACATTCCAGTCAAAATTTCCTGCACTGATAGCCTTTTAAATTTTTCTTTGCTTTAAATATATCCTATTTAGTAGTTATTTTCAGTCATTTTCTGGTCAAAAATGGATACCTCTGTGCATGTGTGAACAGTTTATCATTAGCACAATTCAATGTACATTTTTGACATACTGCATGCTCAAGTGTTGTAATTTTAGAGCATTTTAAAACCAGCTTTGTGCTAAAATTGATTATCTATCTATCAGGTACAAGTGCAACTAATAAATGTTTGTAGCAACTGGTGATAATGGATATATTTGAGGGCCTTATCCATTCGACATCAAAATGTCACTTGAAAAAAGACAATGGTAATATCTAAGTGATTTGGAAGGAGAAGGCATATAAATTATGACCTAAATCATGTTATACTCATCATCAAACCCATTTTTAACTCAAAAGTAATTAAAACCAAATGGCCCATTTGTCCTTGCAGCTGTGCAAGTATTAATACATATACCACACCACATAATGAAACTACCCTCTTCACGGTGGGGATTGTGCATGATGGGATGGATAACGACTACCGACAATAGGGAACGATTTTATCAAGTAAACCGTGACGTAATTTCGGACAAATAAATAGTATTTCGTTGGTCTTGTTATAAAATCTCGTAACTACGGCTTGAATCAAACCGTAGTTACGAGATGTTATAACAACACCGACGGTTTATCAAAACATAACGGTTTAACTCAGTCTATTTTTTGCACAAAATTTGATGCCAACTCGCCTCGCTTCAGGTAAGACATTTTGCAATAACTCTGTTATTTCTGTATCAATTTTCAAGCGGTTTGCTGCATGTACCCCGCCTTATCGAGCTCTTTCATCGGATGTATGACATATTAGATAACTCATGATACTTTTTCCGAAATATTGTCCCAACCGACCAGAAAGCGAAATGGTAACGACTACGGCCAAATTAACAACGCTTCAGGTAAGAATTTGTGCAATAACTTTCTTATTTCTGCGTCAATTTTCATGCGGTTTGTTGCATGTACTCCGTCTTACTGAGCCCTTTTCTCAGATGTAAATTATTTATCTGGAACTTCCCTGTACTTTTCTCAAAAACCGATCCCAACCGACTAGAAAAGTGGCCTGAATTTTTTGTCGTTTTTCTGGTCGGTTGGGATCAATTTTTGGACAAAGTACAAAGATTCTATAAGCAAGTCATATACCCGAGGAAAGAGCAAACTAATGCGGGGTACATGCAACAAACCGCTTGAAAATTGGAGCAGAAATAAGAAAATTATTGCACAATTTCTTACCTGAAGCGAGGCAAAATTTGTCCGTATACTCCAAATTCGTTATCCATCCCATCATGCACAATCCCCACCGTGCTCTTAGTATCAATATTTCTTCAACCTCTTCTGAAGATGTTCAATATTCTTCTCTTCATTGTCAGCTTCATTCCTCTTGCTTACAGATTTAGCCCTCAGAGCATTAGATTTCCATAGAACATCCATGTCAAATGGTAAGCCTTAATTCCACATTAAAATGATAAAATGATTAGAGCAGAGTCATGTATAAAAGAACAACTGGTTTGTTAATTAAAACATGTAAAATGCTATAGAATATTTATGATTATCTGTTTTACTTTATTTAATTTTCTTCTATTTGTTTTGTTTGAACAAAAGAAAATTTCAAAATTCCCTGACTTTTCCCTGACCTTTTAAGCTTTTCAGATTTCCCTGACCATTTTTCAAAATTCCCTGACTTTTCCCTGACCTTGAAGAAAATACAAACTTCACTGACTTTTCCCTGACCAGTGGGCACCCTGAACAGAATTTTAAGGTCATCCAATTTGAAAGCTGCTGCAGACAACAAAATTAATGTTGATAAAGGTAATATTTATGTAAAATATAGCATAGAAAATATTGAAGCAAAAGGAAAAACTGCTGATCATCAGCAGTTTCTTCTTTTGTCTCAATATTTTCCAAGCTTTTTTTATCAGGAATGTCAAAACCAGGTCTTGTTTAGGATAGGGATAATGGAAACTGAACCAGTACTTGTAATAATTGTGTGAGCCAATGAAAAGGCCAAACTACCTCCGCTTCCAGGGATTTAACCCATTACCAAACCACAAAATTTGAGAGTTGTCCAAATTGAAAGATCCTGCAGACGACAATTTCAAAAAAAGGGATTTTTTTATGGAAAACAGTGTGGGAAATGAAGAAATTGCTTGTCACAAGCAATTTCTTCATTTTCAACAATGTTTTCCATGGTCATTGTTTTGGGGGGAGCCAAAAAGAGTTAGTGTGTGGTAATGGTTAAAAAGTGACAAGCATCCTACCTGACTATCAGATAACTGGTATGATGAAAGTACAGGCTGTTTTTTGTCTTCACTATAGAATAATGTAAATTGCCGTCCATTCAGCTGACACATAGATGAACCATCTTGTAACGTCGGCTTTCCTAGTGGAAATGTGTCTTCATTTAGAGAACTTGGAAGTCTAAAACTTTGTCCCTGTGAAACAGAAATTACAGATCTAGATATTGAAATTTGTTATTTTAGGAGTTTCATGAAAGATAATATAGTACACAGTACAGTAAACAGATGTTCATTCAACTGACACAAAGACAATTGAGTTTATTGGGGTTTTACGCCGTTTTCAACTACCAGGGTCATATCGCGGCGGCTGGAGCACCTAGCCGTGGGTTCCTGGTATTTCTCGCACCAGTACAACCACAATATCCAAACCGAGCCTCCAGCTGCTCTCTCACATAGATGATTCACACCCATTGGTGAGAGACAAATGACTTTTGTCATATGTCAGAATGGATACTGGCCGAGCCGGGGTTCGAACTCGAAACCCCTGGATTGACAGACTCCGACGTAACCGACTGAGCTATCCGGGCTCGGCCGACACAAAGACAAACCTTCTTGTAACATTTGCTTTCCTAGTCACGGTGGATAATCACGTGATACAATATTTTCAGAAAATCTTCAATAACTTTGTAAATACTGGACCGATTTGAATTCGGTTTGAAGCAGAGAATGTGGACAGACGTCACGCATTAGATGGACGTCGTTGATTTTTGAACAAGAGGCCCAGGAGGGCCTGAATCGCTCCACTGGCTAAAGTGGAAGAATTATCACATGATTTCTTGTAAGCCTTACACAGCCAAATCTTGAAATTTGTGAATAAATTTTGAAGAGGGACTCAAAGAACATTCTTGCAAAGTCTGGTTCAAATTGGCCTAATGTTTGATTTTTAAAAAAATTTCTTATGATTTCTCTAAGTCTGATAAGCCCCTTTCTCCCTGCCATGGCCACACTTTTTGACAAATATAAAAATTTGTGAACAAATTTTTAAAAAGAATGACTAAAGGCACAATCCTGGAAAGTTTGGTTCAATTGGGCACACTGGTTGATTTTTAAAGAATTTTCTTATGATTTCTTTAAGTTCGATAAGCCCCTTCCTCCCTGCCACGCCCACTTTTTTGACAAATATAAAAATTTGTGAATAAATTTGGAAAGATAGACTCAAAGAACATTCCTGCAAAGTCTGATTCAAATTGGCCCAATGGTTGATTTTTAAAGATTTTCTTATGATTTCTTTAAGTCTGATAAGCTCCTTTCTCCATGCCACGGCCACATTTTTTGACAAATGTAAAAATTTGTGAACAAATTTTGAAAAGAATGTCTCAAGGCACATGCCAGGTTTGGTTCAAATTGGCCCAATGGTTGATTTTTAACTAATTTTCTTATGATTTCTTTAAGTCTGATAAGCCCCTTTCTCCCTGCCACGGCCACATTTTTTGACAAATGCAAAAATTTGTGAACAAATTTTGAAAAGAATGACTCAAGGCACATTCCTGCCAGGTTTGCTTCAAATTGGCCCAATGGTTGATTTTTAAAGAATTTTCTTATGATTTCTTTAAGTCTAATAAGCCCCTTTCTCCCTGCCACAGCCATTTTTTTCGACAAATGTAAAAATTTGTGAACAAATTTTGAAAAGAATGACTCAAGGCACATTCCTGCCAGGTTTGCTTCAAATTGGCCCAATGGTTGATTTTTAAAGAATTTTCTTATGATTTCTGTAAGTCTGATAAGCCCCTTTCTCCCTGCCACGGCCACATTTTTTGACGAATCAAAAATTTGCGAATAAGTTTTGAAAAGGGTCACTCAATGAACATTCCTGCCAAGTTTGGTCAAAATTGGCCAACTGGTATAAGAAGAGAAGATGTTTAAAGAAAAAGTTAACGGACGCACGGACGGACGCACGGACGCACGACGGACACAACGCCATGACAATAGCTCGCTGGCCTTCGGCCAGTGGAGCTAAAAATCAACTGATAAACAAGGTGTCAAACTGTCACAAGATACGCCCGTAACACTGCTTTATGTCCACAGAGGGAGCAGGTTGGTAAAAGTTTCATGGTCCTAGCTATTATACTTTTCGAGATATGCCCCGGACAAAAATGAAGTATGAAAAATAAGAAAGGCAATAACTAAACAAGAGTGCCTGAAAGGCACTGATATCGCTCACCTGAGTTCTTCCTGTATTTGATGGTGTACAATATAAATTTTGTTGTAAACAAATATGTATGTCGTATAAAATTATTGTAAATTAAGTTTCATAATTTCCAATGAAGACAATGAAGTCACATCAGTATTCAATCATATTGCATGTAGTAGCATTTGCATAATTGAATATCATGTGCTGTTCTAGTTTGATTTTTATAATCAGGTTTAAACTTTTACAATTAACAATATACAATTTTGAAACATCAGAATGATACATTACAGGCATTAATACGCTTAATATGATAAGCCCCTCCTTGCCTCATCAACATTTATTATCCTATCAAAAATTTATAACCAAGTGTTTGAAAAGAGTAACTCAATAAGCATTTTGTTCTCTTGGTTTAAATTGGCCCCATGGTTGATTTTTGAAGAATTTCTTTATGATTTTTTGAAGGCTGATAAGCCCTACCCTGCCACACTCAAATTTTTTAACAAATCAAAAATTCACAAACAATATTATTGTTAAAAAGAGTCACTCAAGCAACATCCCTAGTTCAAATTGGCCCAACAGTTGATCTTTAAAGATTTTTCTTGTCATTTCTTCTAGTCGAATAAACATCCTGCCATGCCCACATTTTCAACCAATCAAAAATTTGTAAAAAAAATTAAAAAGGGGAACCCAAGGAATATTGCTGGATAATTTGATATAATTTGTCCAACAGTTAAGGAGAAAAAAATTTTCAAGGATTTGTTTAATAACTTCTCCAAGTCTGATAAGCCCCGCCCTGCCACGCCTACATTTTTTGACCAAAAAAAAAAAATCCATGAACACACATTTAAAACAGTCACTCAAGAAACTGATCTGCCAGGTTTGGTTTAAATTTGACCAATGGTTTATTTTTAAAGAATTTGTTCATGATTTCTTTAAGTCTGATAAGCCCCGCCCTGCCACGCCCACATTTTTTGACAAATCGAAAATTTGAAAACAAATTTTGAAAAGGGTCATCCAAGTAACATTTTTGCCAAGTTTGGTAAAAATTGATCCATTGGCCAAGGAGAAGGAGACTTTTTAAGAATTAGTTAATAATGTCTCCAAGTCTGATAAGCCTCACCCTGCCACGCCCTCATTTTTTGACGAATTAAAAATTCATTAACAGGCAGTAAAGACAGTCACTCAAGGAACATTCCAGCCAAGATTGGTACAAATTGGATCAACATTTGATTTTTAAAGAATTATTTAACAATTTCTCTAAGTCTGATAAGCCCCGCCCTGCCACGCCCATGTTTTTTGATGAATCAAAAGTTTGAAAACAAATTTTGAAAAAGATCACAATCGGAACATTTCTGCTAAGTTTGATAAAAATTGACTCAATGGTTAATGAGAAGAAGATTTTTGAAGAATTATTTAACAATTTCTCCAAGTCTGATAAGCCCCACCCTGCAACACCCTCATTTTTTGACGAATCAAAAATTTGAAAACATTTTGAAAAGGGTCACCCAAGGAACATTTCTGCCAATTTTGGTAAAAATTGACTCAATGGTTAAGGAGGTGAAGATTTTTGAAGAATTATTTAACAATATCTCTAAGTCTGATAAGCCCCGCCCTGCCACGCCCACATTTTTTGACGAATCAAAAATTTGAAAATAAGTTTTGAAAAGGGTCACCAAAGGAACATTTCTGCCAACTTTGGTAAAAATTGACTCTATGTTTAGGGAGAAGAAGATTTTTGAAGAATTATTTATCAATTTCTCTAAGTCTGATAAGCCCCGCCCTGCCACGCCCACATTTTTTGACGAATCAAAAATTTGAAAACAAGTTTTGAAAAGGGTCACCCAAGGAACATTTCTGCCAACTTTGGTAAAAATTGACTCAATGGTTAGGGAGGAGAAGATTTTTGAAGAATTATTTAACAATTTCTCTAAGTCTGATAAGCCCCGCCCTGCCACGCCCACATTTTTTGACGAATCAAAAATTTGAAAACAAGTTTTGAAAAGGGTCACCCAGGGAACATGCCTGCAAAGTTTGGTAAGAATTGGCCCAGTGGTTAAGGAGGAGAAGATGTTTAAAGAAATTGTTGACGACTTCCGACGCACAACGCACGACGCACGACGCACGCCGGACACAGGGTGATCACAAAAGCTCACCTTGAGCATGTTGCTCAGGTGAGCTAAAAAATAGGCCAGGTAGAATTATGTTTCTTTTGCACTGCACTCCCCTTTGATGAGATCTATACACCGATGAAGTTTCATGATCCTAGCTATTATACTTTTCGAGATATACTTCGGACAAGATTCTAGTATGAAAAACAACAAAGGGCAATAACTCAAAAAATAAGCCAGGTAGAATTATGTTTCTTTTGCACTGCACTCCCCTTCGATGAGATCTATACACCCATGAAGTTTCATGATCCTAGCTATTATACTTTTAGAGATATACTTCGGACAAGATTCTAGTATGAAAAACAACAAAGGGCAATAACTCAAAAAATAAGCCAGGTAGAATTATGGTTCTTGTGCACTGCAGTCCCCTTCGATGAGATCTATACACCCATGATTAGTTTCATGATCCTAGCTATTATACATTTAGAGATATACTCTGGACAAGATTCAAGTATGAAAAACAACAAAGGGCAATAACTCAAAAAATAAGCCAGGTAGAGTTATGATTCTTTTGCACTGCACTCCCCCTTGGTGAGATCTATACACCCATGAAGTTTCACGATCCTAGCTATTTTACTTTTAGAGATATACTCCGGACAAGATTCAAGTATGAACAAGAGTGCCATGGTCACAATATACGCCGCCACTTATAAAACTTGAGACAAAAAAATGACATTGACAAGGATTTATAAATATTCACACAAAAACCTGTAAAAAGTTGTGTTCACAAAAATGTTTTTATAAATATCCAGTCAGAAACCTGGCAGAAATTGCGTTCACGAGGCTGAAATATCATTAAGCCCCAGAGACTAAGATTGAAGGGGGCATAACTCAGGCAAAAATCAATGAACCATAAAATCCTTACTTCATGCACATCTACCAATTAAGGTAATAACATCCACCAAGTTTCATTAGGATCCAGTCAGAAACTTAGGAGGAGTTGCGTTGACAAAGCTGCAATTTCAATAAGCCCCAGAGACTAAGTTTTAAAGGGGCATAACTCTGGCAAAAATCAATGAACCATAAAATCCTTCCTTCATGCACATCTACCAATTGAGGTGATAACATTGACCAAGTGTCATTAAGATCCAGCCATAAACTTAGGAGAAGTTGCGTTGACAAGGCTGCAATTTCAATTAGCCCCAGAGACTAAGTTTTAAGGGGGCATAACTCTGGCAAAAATCAATGAACCATAAAATCCTTCCTTCATGCACATCTACCAATTGAGGTGATAACATTGAGCAAGTTTCATTAAGATCCAGCCAGAAACTTAGGAGGAGTTGCGTTGACAAGGCTGCAATTTCAATAAGCCCCAGAGACTAAGTTTTAAAGGGACATAACTCTGGCAAAAATCAATGAACCATAAAATCCTTCCTTCATGCACATCTACCAATTGAGGTAATAACATTGACCAAGTTTCATTAATGTCCAGCTAGAAACTAAGGAGGAGTTGCCTTGACAAGGCTGCAATTTCAATAAGCCCCAGAGACTAAGTTTTTAACCCTTTCCCAAACGGCAAAATTATAGGGTGATGCACTTCAAAAACTGCCACAAATGACAAAATGGATGGTATTAGAGATAATATGTGTGTAAAATATGGCATAGAAAATATTGAGACAAAAGGAGAAACTGGTGATTATCAGCAGTTTCTTCTTTTGTCTCAATGTTTTCCCAAGCCATTTTGATTGGGGACGTCAAAAGCAGGTCTTGTTTGGGAAAGGGTTAAGGGGCATAACTCAGGCAAAAATCAACGAACCATAAAATCCTTCCTTCATGCACATCTACCAATTGAGGTGATAACATTGACCAAGTTTCAAGAAGATCCAGAGACTAAGTTTTAAAGGGACATAACTCTGGCAAAAATCAATGAACCATAAAATCCTTCCTTCATGCACATCTACCAATTGAGGTAATAACATTGACCAAGTTTCATTAATGTCCAGCTAGAAACTTAGGAGGAGTTGCCTTGACAAGGCTGCAATTTCAATAAGCCCCAGAGACTAAGTTTTTAAGGGGCATAACTCAGGCAAAAATCAACGAACCATAAAATCCTTCCTTCATGCACATCTACCAATTGAAGTGATAACATTGACCTAGTTTCAAGAAGATCCAGCCAGAACTTTAGGAGGAGTTGCGTTGACAAGAAAAGTGGACGGAAGTACGGACGGACGGATGGACGGATGGACGGACAGACGGAGAAGATGACGCCAATATACGTCCGCCTCCGGCGGCATATAAAAACAACAAAGGGCAATAACTAAAAAAATAAGCCAGGTAGAATTATGGTTCTTGTGCACTGCACTCCCCCTTGGTAAAATCTATACACCCATGAAGTTTCATGATCCTAGCTTTTATACTTTAAGAGATATACTCCGGACAAGATTCAAGTATTAAAAACAACAAAGGGCAATAACTCAAAAATAAGCCAGGGAGAGTTATGGTTCTTATGCACTGCACTCCCCCTTGATGAGATCTATACACCCATGAAGTTTCATGATCCTAGCTATTATAATTTTAGAGATATACTCCGGACAAGATTCAAGTATGAAAAACAACAAAGGGCAAGAACTCAAAAAATAAGCTAGGTAGAGTTATGGTTCTTGTGCACTGCACTCCATAATGATAAGAAGAATATTACTGCCAAGTTTAAAGTCAATCAGACTTAAGGTGACTGAGTTATGCTCCGGACAAAAAAGTGGACGCAGCCGGACGCAGCCGGACGCCCGGACGCCGGACATCACGGGTGATCCCATAATACGTCCCGTCTTCGACGGGCGTATAAAAAGTTATTGAAGATAAACCCAAATTTTGGTTTATCTTCAATAACTTTTCTATCAGTAGATTTTTCAAAAATTCAACAGGTCCAGTTTATTCCTGGCATTTTCCCACCTTCTCTGCTTCAAACCGAATTCAAATTGATCAAGTATTAAAAAAGATATTGAAGATTATCGGAAATTCTGAGTCACGTGATTATATACCGTGCTAGTGGAAATGTGTCTTCACTTGGAGAATCTGGAGGCTCAAAACTGGGTCCCTGTGAAACAGTAATCAAGAGCTCTAGATAAGCATTTGTCATTAAACACTATGTTGTGTGTACCTATTGGAATTGTCTCATCTAGACAATTCAAAAGAGCACCATAAAGATAGAGTTTAGATTGAAATAACAAATTTAGAACGTTTTTATCTCCTCTTATCTGTTGCTTAAATTTTATGTTGTTGTTTTTCATTAGAATTGTGCAGATGCCACATTCACAATATCTTCAAAATATATTTTTTTCAACATACATTGTTTTTCGTCAAATGAATTCATCTTTGAAATTCAAGGTCTCTTTTTCCCAGCTTTGATAAAATAAATTAATTGTTTTGATTTAACCTCCTATGACTTTCATTCGTGTAATGAAAGTCTAAGGAGCATAAAAATAAAGAAGGTAGGTTAATCCATTACAAAACAACAACATTTTAGCCTAGTCCAAACTCTAAGGTGTTGCAGACGACAATTTCCATTGAACAAAATTTAACAATTTTTGGTCTATCTTGGTAGAAAGCATTGTGTGAAATGAAGAAATTGCTTGTCACAAGCAATGAAGAATGAAGAAATTGCTTGTCACAAGCAATTTCTTCATTTTCCACAATGTTTTCCAAAGCCTTTATTTTGTGGGGCGTCCAAAAGCGTCAATGCGTGGGAAAGGGATTATATGATCCAAGTCATAGGTACAGATAAGAGGATGTGGCGTCCATTCAAAATGTAATATTTCATTAACTGTTTCCCAAACGAAAAATTTTTAGGATTATCTACTTCAGAAACTGCTGCAAACGACAAAATGGATGTTATTAAAAAAAGATAGTTTGTGTAAAATATGGTACAGAAAATATTGAGACAAAAGGAGAAACTGCTGGTTATCAGCAGTTTCTTCCTTTGTTTCAATGTTTTCCCAAGCATTTTCTATATGGGACTTCCAAACCAGGTCTTGTTTGGGAAAGGGTTAAATGTTCATCAACCGTTATGTTGTGGTTACTCGTTGAAATTGTCTCATTGAGACGATTCCAATGAGTACCCACAACATAGAGTTTGGATTTGAAATGAAAATGTTTTCACTCCCTCTTATTTGTTGCTCTGATCTAAGTCACACTTACCTTTGAATCACATTGACAAGTAGACTGTCTATCATAGCTTCCCAAACATGTTTTAGCTTCTACACCTCCTTCAGTTTCTATAGATTTTCCATTCTTCAATATATGACTCAATGTTCCTTTTGTTCCATTGTTATCTGCAGGTGTTATTTGAAGGAGTTCTGAAATAATCAAAAAGTAACTTATAAGACTGAAGTAAATACATTCTAAGTGTGTTATTCTGAATCCAAACACTATGTTGTGGATATTCCTTTGAACACCTTCCAGGAGGCGATTCCAATGAGTACCCGCAATCTAGGGTTTGATATTTAGTGATATTTTGTATTTTGAAATGCCTTTACCCCCTCTTATTTGTTGCTTTTGATCTATGTAAGATTCTTATTCTAAACTCATTATTTATAGTTCTAACTCATACTATTCACAAGCTAAGGTTGAAAACCATTATGTAATGTCATATTTATTCACTCTTCGGGATTTATTCTGATTTTTAGGTACCATAATATTTAACCGGCCTTACAGCAAAATTTTGGAATTCTCCAATTTGAAAGGTGGTTTCAGACCACACCTTCAAGTTTATGAAATTTTGAAAATATTTACATTTAGAGTCAGAAAACATTGTGGGAAATGAAGAAATTGCTTGTCACAAGCAATTTATTCATTTTCCACAATGTTTTACAAAGTCTTTTCTGGTGAGGGAGTAAAAAGGCATCACTTTGCAGTAATGGGACAAGTAGATATATCTGGTAGCTCATCTTTGCAAGCCAAGGCTGAATCCATCTACATTTGAGCCAGGATCTGGAAAAACATCCCTTATAGCATTTGAGAACAACATACACGCAGACTGACCAGGAACTATGTTGTTCTACAATAGCTTCTTCATGGTCTGTAGCAACCATTTGAGAGTAATATGAATGCTGGCTACACTGCATCTAGGCACGGCCTGATCTTAAAACCTGACTGTCTCAAATGCTATAAGGGACGTTTTACCAGATCCTGGCTCATTTATATTCTATATCTGTGAATACAGAAACGATGTTTTGTCATAGACCTCACCATTTTCATGACAAGTACTTGTTGGGGAAAAGGGTTAATTTTAAATATTTACAGTTGAGACATCATGAAATTGACATTCTGAATGGAATGGCAATGTTTTATAAGCGAATGAATGGACAAATGGAATGAGCGTTTGGAATGATTATGTAGAATGTTGTGAGCGTTTTGAATGATTTTGTGTATCTAAAAAATTGATAACACACCCACGATAACTTTTCAACCAATCAAACATGAATTTAAAATATTAACAGCCAGATATTGGAAATTTACCAATATTATAGGTAAGAAGATTTATCGATAATACGCCCATGACAATATTTCAGCCAATGAAATGCCTTCTTTTTATAACAACCAATTTAACCAGTGAACGTTTTGAACATTTATCGAGCGTTGTGAATGTTTTTTTAGTGTTTTGAATGTTTTTGTGATTGGAATGAATGAACGCTTGAGGTGAATGAAATGGAATTGATGTCAATTTCATGATGTTCTTGACTGTACCTGCCATTATATTATAGAGCTCTATATTGTCAAAAGGCTCTGTAATAATGTTGTGTTTCAAATCTGGTCCATAGGCAAGGAAAATAGCCTGCAAAATAAACCAAAAGTACATTAATGCTACGGTCACAAATCACTAAATGTGAAACTGCCACCGCGCGATTTTTTTACTTCGGCGAATTCCTAAACTCGAATGCCACCGGGCGATTTTTTTACGAATCGCTGCGAGTGGTCATAAATAACTGCCACTAAAATGCCGCCTGACGGGGCCCGCGCGGCGGCAGACGGTTTCAAAGGTACAAGGTGTGCGTGTCGTCATCAGGATGTCGGCCGGTGGCAGTCAAGCGGTAGGCAGGTGGCAGGCCTGCCACTGTCAGCTTTAAACTGCCACCGCCGGGCGACCTTCAATATTTCACGTGCCACCGGCCGGCAATCGCACGTTCTAACTGCCACCGCCCGGCGCCCGCCCGATAATCTGACGGCGGCAGGCTAGTTTCCGAGGAATTTAAAATCTTGACTGCTCTCAAAAGTTAAGATTGTTCTCAAAATAGCTAAAAGCCTACAGTAGGAATTGTGAAAATGCCGCTGCTGTTCGGCACGCTGTTCTTCTTCCAGCAGTAGGAAAGTCAAAAGCAACTGTTGTCTGGGCTTGATTCTCCCGAGTCGCCATCTTAATTCGGCGATTCGAAGGTCTCTAAGTCTTGGAGCTACTACAACCGCCATGACTGTAATATTTTGTATCGGATGAATGTTTCCTAATTTATATTCAGGGTCCGAGCCTGCACTCGGTAGATCGCCGTCCTGCCACCTTCAAATACCAACAGCCGCCTCCCTGCTGCCTTTCGATCTCCGCCCTGCCACCGGCAGAAATTTAGAAATCGGACGGTTGCATGTCAATGGCATAACGGCGGCAGGCCGGGTGAAGGAAAGTGGCAGTTACAATTTTCGAAGGCATTCAAGCACCAAGACCAAGTAAAAATCGCGCTGCGGCCCGCCTGCCACTTGACAGCCACCGCGCGACTTCGAAATGCACCCGGCCGGTGGCAGGGCGTCTTGCAAAATTGAAAAAAATCGGGCGGTGGCAGTTAGAATTTTAACTTTTTGTTAAAATTGTAACTGCCACCTAGCGGCGTCCTAACTGTCAACTGCCGCCTGCCGATGCTGCCTGCCGCAGGGCTGCCACCGGCCGAATTTGTACAAAAACTGGCAGTTATCACGCCGGGCAGTGGCATTTAGTGATTTGTGACCGTAGCATAAGGTAGTCCATCCCTTATGAAACTTGCATGGTTTTGCAATTATTCGGGTGACTAAAGCTTAAAATATCAGACGGCCGACGGAGAGTGAATGACTACAATCGCTCACCTTGACTAAATTTAATTCCTGCTCAGATGAGCTAATAAATGAAAAAAATCCTCCTAAGACAGAGGTTTGTTAATCAATTACTAATTCATTGTATGACATAGTTCAGTCAAGAGCTAAAGAATCTATACTCACATGCATACTCTCATAAGCTTCATCATATCCACTGCTGCCTTTGGGACAGGTACTCTCCTCATCTGGCCTGCAGGAGAGATCATTCTGTTACAATCGAGAGCATAAACCCATTACCCCACAGTGACTTTTTTTGACTCCCCACAAGATAATGAAATGGCTTTGGAAAACATTGTGGAATGTGAAGAAATTGCTTGTGACAAGCAATTTCTTCATTAACCACAATATTTTCTACACAAAAAGACCAAAAAATGTAAAATTAAAAATTCCATTTAAATCTAACTGTCATCTGCAACATCTTTGAATTTGAGGGAGTCTAAACATTAAGCTGTTTGGTAATGGGTAAAGAAAGTTATTGATCCTGTCGGAAACAAGGCTTGATTCTGACGTTCCTATAGATTGACTGGGAAAGGTGAGTACAAAATTCCATCATTTTGGAAGAGTTCAGGGTAAAAAAAAGGGTGTTCACTTCAAAGAAAGTTTTTTATTTACATAGATAACAATAGTTTGAAGTTTAAACAAGCTTGTTTTTTAGTTTGAAAAACAATATGTGCATGCAAAATAAATTTTAAGCCTATCCCTTCTCTTACATATATTATAAGAGATTTATTTTTCTGCCGCCAATTTATTGATTGAAGTTTTACGCCCCTCACAATAGCTAAGGTCATAATGTAGACGGGACCTTGATTTAAAGTCTTATCTGAATGACTGTAGTGGCGGGGCTCAAAGCTGCAACCTCTGTGTCCAGGGTATTACCACTGCACCAAAAAAGATCTGCCACTTTTTGGCAGTCAGATAGCTATAGGCTTGCATATCTTAACAAAATCAAACATTACTTACAGTAA
>OY804594.1:42779157-42992450 GCA_963680895.1 Fragum sueziense
CAACAATTTTTTCTACCCAGAAAGATCAAAGAATGCCAAATTTCATTCAATTCATATTTTCTTCTTCAGCATCTTTGAATTTGGACAAGTCCAAAATTTGTCGTTTGGTAATGGGTTAACCATTACCACACAGTGACTCTTTTTGACTCCGTACAAGATAATGGCTTTGGAAAACATTGTTGAAAATGAAGAAATTGCTTGTCACAAGCAATTTCTTCATTTCCCACAATATTTTCTATGCGCAGAGACCAAAAAATGTACAATTTCATTCAGTATAAATTGTCTTCTGCAACATCTTTGAATTTGGAACAAGTCTACAACTTTGCTGTGTGGTAATGGGTCAATACCGAGAATTTTTGAGCATTAAATTTTTCCCATTTCGAAGTAACAAAACTTAAGACTGGTCAAATTTGAAAGAAGCTGCAGGACAAAATTTTCAATTTGACGATAAATT
The DNA here is from genome assembly GCA_963680895.1 of Fragum sueziense. NCBI lineage: Eukaryota > Metazoa > Mollusca > Bivalvia > Cardiida > Cardiidae > Fragum > Fragum sueziense. Next base: position 42,779,612 of record OY804594.1, read on the forward strand.
TTTGATGATAAAGATTTTGTCCAGAAAGTATAGTGTAAAATGGAGAGATTGCTTGAGATTAAATAAAGCGGCCCATACAGGATTAATATCATTGACAATATTATTGAGTCATAATATCGACAATATTTTTCTAGCCCCCCATACACGATCAATATTATTGACAATATTAATTTAGAGAACGTCAATGAAAATATTGAAGAAAATATTTCAGTGATCGCAGATATTCGTCAATAGTATTGACAATCCTTCAATATTGCCCATTTACGGTCAATATTATTGTCAATACAAAATATTGACAATAATATTGTCAATGATATTGATCGTGTATGGGCCGCTTTAATATATCAAACAGGGTTCAACATTAACTTTTTTGGTTACCAGATAGTTGTGGCTTACAAGTTGCTGCCAGATGCTGCTGGCCCTGACCAAATATTTGTATCAGAAGGATAATTATGGAAAAGATGTAAACAATAAGAATTAATTAACCCTTTCCCAAACAGCAAAATTTTAGAGTGATCCATTTCAAAAACTGCCACAAATGACAAAATAGATGTTATTAAAGATAAGATTTGTTTAAAATATGGCACAGAAAATATTGAGACGAAAGGAGAAACTGCTGGTTATCAGCAGTTTCTTCTTTTGTTTCAATGTTTTCCCAATCCTTTTCTAATAGGGACGTCAAAACCAGGTCTTGTTTGTGAGAGGATTAATAAGCTAAAAGGCTAGTTTTGGATCACAAATGAATGACCATTTTAAAGGGCTTATGTTCTCGTTGTGTCACATATCTTATATTTTCATTATGGTAATTGCGGCTGAGATTTGGAATGAGGCTGACCAGTCAGTCCTGCATCCTAAGGATCTAACCAGACCTGACTTTGCAAGAGGCAGGAGGTAAAATCCGTCAGGCACAGGTTAATGTTGAACCCTGTCACTTTAAAGATCTTGTCTGCATAAGTAAAAAGATGCTGGACAGGATCCAAGCTTGCTAGAATATTACCTGACCGTGATTGTGTAATCTGAGATCCATGTTGTTTATAATTCACAAACAGGCTTCCCGTTGTTCCATCGAACCATAACAGACTTTTAGCGTCGGACATTTCTGAGTCTTCCATGTAGTAACCGAAGTCTAGACGTCGACGTAAACAGTCCGTCTCACTCATACCTGTAACATACAATCATAAAGTAGCCCCATGAACCCTTTCCCAAACGGCAAAATTTTGGGTGATCCACTTCAAAAACTGTCAAAAAAGACAAAATTGAAGTTATTAAAGATAGAATTTGTAAAAAATATGACATAGAAAATATTGAGACAAAAGGAGAAACTGCTGGTTATCAGCAGTTTCTTCTTTTGTTTCAATGTTTTCCTAAGCCTTTTCTACTAGGGACGTCAAAAAAGGTCTTGTTTGGGAAAGGGTTAACAGATGGCAAATTCTAAACTTGTCCAAATTCAAAGAGGATGCAGAAAAAAAATGAAATTGAAATAGTTTATACCTTTATGTGTTTCTGTGTAGAAAACTTTCTGGGAAATAAGAAATTGCCTTTTTTAAGTATTTTCTACATTTCACACAAGGGCTTCCAGAGCCTTCATCTTGTAAGTCAATAGGTGTCACTGTGCAGTCGTTACCAGACATACACTTAACACGGTGTATAATCATGTGACTTAGAGTTTCCGATAATCTTCAATAACTTTGTCAATACTTGACTAATTGGAATTCGGTTTGAAGCAGAGAAGGCGGAAAAATGTCAGGAATAACCTGGACGTAGTAGATTTTTGAAAAATCAACTGATAAAAAAGTTATTGAAGATAAACCAAAATTGGTTTATCTTCAATAACTTTTTTATCAGTTGATTATTCAAAAATCCAACATGTTCATCTATTGCGTGACGTCTGTCAACCTTCTCTGCTTTAAACTGAATTCAAATCGGTCCCATATTAACAAAATTATTGAAGATTTTCAAAAATTGTTGCATCACAGTGTTAAGGCTGGTCAAATTTACAAGCTCCTGCAGACAATAAAATAGACGTTGATGCAATAAGCAATAATAAATAAGTACATAAACAATTTGGTTTATTAGAGTTTAATACTGTTTTCAACTACTATGGTCATATTGTGGCTGCTGGAGCACCTAACCATGGATTCCTGTCGTTTCTCATACAGTAGCAGTACTACCACAACACCCTAACCAAGCCTCAAGCTGCTCACCAACATAGATTAATGATATCAAACCATTGGTGGGTAACATTTTTGTCAGAGAGGATACTTGCAGTAGACAGGGATCAAACCCAGGACCTCACAATTGAGATGCAGATGCACTACCATCTACGCTATTCATAAGTAAATAAATGAATAAGAACAAGAGGCCCAAGAGGGCCTGAATCGCTCCACTGGCTTTTTAATTAAAAGAATTATCTAATGATATCTTGTAAACCTCCGACTGCCATACCCCTGTTTTCTGACGAAGTTTGGTCTCAATTGACCCAATGGTTGACTTTTAAAGAATTATTTTGCAATATCTGTAAGTCCGATAACCCCCCCCCCCTCTACCATGTCCACACTAATGGAGCAATCAAAATGTCATGAACAATTTAAGTAAAGGGCCATCTAAGGAACATTTCTATTAATTTTGGTCATAACTAGCCCAATGGTTGATATTTTAAAGAATTAATTTGTGATTTCTCAAAGTCTGATAAGCCCGGCCCTGGCAAACCGACATTCATTTTTCTTGTGCCATTTAACTAAAGGGCCACCAAATAAAATATTTTTGTAAAGTTAAGACGAAATTGACCCATTAGTTGATCTTTAAAAAATTATTTCGTGATTTCTTCAAGTCTGATAAGCCCCACCCTGCAAAAACATCATTTATTGACCAATCAAAGTTTTGTTCGCAATTTAAGTGGAGCACAACCGAAAGAGCATTCTCTGCCAAGTTTGATCAAAATTGGCCCTATGGTTTGAGAGAAGAAGATATTTGAAGAATTCTTTTGTGATTTCCCCCAAGTCTGATCAGCCCCGCCCTGCCATACCCACATTTATTGACCAAACATAATTTTACAATAAATTTAGATAAAAGTCTACCCAAGGAACATTTGTGCCAAGTTAAATCTAAATTGGCCGAATAGTTGATTTCTAAAGAATTATTTCGTGATTTCTTTAAGTCCAATAAGCCCCACATTTATGGACCAAACAAAATTTTACAAACAATTTAGATAAAGGTCCACCCAAGGTACATTCATGCCAAGTTTGGTCAAAATTGGCCCTCTGGTTGATTTTTAAAGAATTATTTTGTGCTTTCTCTAAGTCTGATAAGCTCCGCCCAGCCACGCTAACATTTATGGACTAATCATAATTTTGTTCACAATTTAAGTGAAGCACCACGGTCCACCCAAGGAACATTTCTACCAAGTTTGAGCAAAATTCGCCCACTGGTTTGAGAGAAGAAGATTTCTAAAGAAACGCAGACCGACAGTCACACGGATGCACACATGCACGACGGCCACAACGCCATGACAATAGCTCGCTGGCCTTCGGCTAGAAGAGCTAAAAAATTGTATTTGTATTCTCTATGTGTAAAATTAAGTAAAAGTAATTTGGAATCCATACAAAAAGTTCTGATTGGAAAAACAAACAAACCAAGAAATAGAGAAGCACACACAATAAAGTTTATAATACGTTACAATTATCACCATTTTCTTCTCAGTGTTTTCCGAAGCCTTTTCTACTAAGAGCGTCAAATCCAGGATTTGTTTGGGAAAGTGTTAAAACCAAGATCTTACCATGATCAGAAACAATAATAACATTTACACAGTGATCCAAATGATTCCTATATAACTCTGTCATCAGTGTACCAATAACACCATCCATCTCTCCAACTTTCAGCAAAGCCTATAAGGGAGTAAAATAGATCAAGATCAGAATGACAGTCTAAGTCAAGATCAGACTTTCAGTAATACGTCAAGATAATCGAACATCAGTCATAGTGACAGATCCAGAGGGGGTTCAGGGGGTTCAAATGAACCCCCTCTGTAGCCTTACTATTTCATTTTCATGAAGAAATTTGGTCAAAATTATATAAAAATAGAAAACGAACCTACTATTTGTATATTTGTATATTCACGGTGGGGATTGTGCATGATGGGATGGATAACGAATATGGAGTATACGGACAAATTTTGCCTCGCTTCAGGTAAGAAATTGTGCAATAATTTTCTTATTTCTGCTCTAATTTTCAAGCGGTTTGTTGCATGTACCCCGCATTAGTAAGCTCTTTCCTCGGATATATGACTTGTTTGTAGAATCTTTGTACTTTGTCCAAAAATTGATCCCAACCGACCAGAAAAACGACAAAAAATTCAGGCCCTTTTCCTAGTCGGTTGGGATCGGTTTTTGAGAAAAGAAAAGGGAAGTTCCAGATAAATAAAACATCTGAGAAAAGGGCTCAGTAAGACGGAGTACATGCAACAAACTGCATGAAAATTGACGCAGAAATAAGAACGTTATTGCACAAATTCGTACCTGAAGCGTGGTTAATTTGGCCGTAGTCGTTACCATTTCGCTTTCTGGTCGGTTGGGACAATATTTCGGAAAAAGTATCATGAGTTATCTAATATGTCATACATCCGATGAAAGAGCTCGATAAGGCGGGGTACATGCAGCAAACCGCTTGAAAATTGATACAGAAATAACAGAGTTATTGCAAAATGTCTTACCTGAAGCGAGGCGAGTTGGCATCAAATTTTGTGCAAAAAATAGACTGAGTTAAACCGTTATGTTTTGATAAACCGTCGGTGTTGTTATATCATTTCGTAACTACGGCTTGATTCAAGCCGTAGTTACGAGATTTTATAACAACACCAACGAAATACTATTTATTTGTCCGAAATTACGTCACGGTTTACTTGATAAAATCGTTCCCTATTGTCGCTAGTCGTTATCCATCCCATCATGCACAATCCCCACCGTGATATTTGAACCCCCCTAACAGAAATCCTGGATCAGCTACTGAGTTACAAAATCATGAATAGATAGATGGAAAATGTGGATGCTTCAAAAAGCAACTTGCATAAATGCTTCTTTGGCCTCAATATTTTCTGTTCCATATTTTTCACAGAACCTATCTTTTTCACCATCCATTTTGTTGTCTGACTCAGCTTTCCATTTTGAGCAATCAAAACATTTTCTAGGAAAGAGTAAACATATTCAGGGTTGCCAGTGGTCAAAGGAAATGAAATTCTTTGACAATTCCCTAACATTTCCCTGATTAATTGGAAAATTCTCTGACATCACGGCAATTTTGCAGTAACTCGCAACATTTCGAGACAATTTTTAACCCATTACCAGACGGCAAAATTTTAGGGTGGTCCAAATTCAAAGATGTTGCAGAAGACCGTTTTAGGTGAATTAATTTGAAAATTTGTTTGGTCTTTTGGGGTAGAAAATATTGTGGAAAATGAAGAAATTGCTTGTCACAAGCAATTTCTTCATTTTCCACAATGTTTTCCAAAGTCATTATCTTGTAGGGAGCTAAAAAGAGTCGTTGTGTGGGAATAGGTTAAAGGTGATGTTGAAAGCATTAATTCTATGGCACTGCATCTTATTCTTTTCAAGATCCTCTGACAATTCCCAGATATTTTCCAGTATTTTCAAATTTCCCTGACAGTTCACAAAATTCCCTGACAATTCCCTGACCTTGAAAAAAAAATAAATTTCCCTGATATTTCCCTGACGCGTGGCAACCCTGGTATTAGTAATGTGCCTACCTCTGCGCTATCTGGACCTTCCTTTTGAGCAAGCTGACCTGGTTGATCAAAGAACAATGTTATAAAGTCTGGTCTTTCTGCCTCAGATAGTTTTAACCAGCCTATAACCTTTTCCACCATGTCTTCATTGGTCAACGATCTGAAAACAAATACAGAAAATAATCTCTTTTGTCAAAAACCAAATCATTGTGACCTTGACAGTTAGCCTACATGGCCCAAAACAAAAGGTCACCTCCTTGGGTGGGGCAAATAACTGTGGAAATTTTTATAATCCTAGTTCAAACATATTTTGAGTTAGAGCATGGCATGGCATTTTCAACAAAGTCCAATTAAAGTCCAATTACGACCTTGACCTACATGACCCAAAACAACATGCCACCTCCTTTATTCAAGAGCAACACCTACATGTATGTAGTTTCATAATCCTAGGTCAACAGCATATCTCCTTGGGTAAAGAGCAACACCAGTTTTTTGTGAAAAAAATCATGGTCAAACAGTTCTTGAGTTAAAGCATGGAAACAAAACAAACTATACACAGTCAGACTGATGGACAGACAAAGGCATGGTAAAACCAAAATACCCCCCCTCTACTTCATGGGTGGGGGTATAGATCGAGGATATGCTTGTGTAATCTGAAGTAAGAAGCACTTAAGGTAGATGACCCATCATTAAAAACACCACTTTCTAGCCATGGGACATGCATCAAATTACACACACTTGTAAATACACTTCAAATAAGTTGATTCACCGTGCCGGATTTAAGGATTATGCTTCAAGAAAATAATTTACAAATATCTATTTACTCTATATTCATGTGCAAAGGAGGTAGTTTATAACATTTTTGTCAAATATTTCAATAATTATGCATTAATTCAAAATTCCAAACCGTTCAAAATGCTTATAACACCCATTCTCATTTTTTCGGCCGAAAACCACCAGCAAAATTCCAAAATTCTGACTTTACAGAATTGCAATATTTTTATTACAATATGATAGTATAACATCTATATGGTGAAAAATAAATAATGGCCACTCCTTTAAAGGTGTCTGTCTTTACCTGCATCAATGATTTGAAGAACCCCCAAAACTTCCATTTGATTTTACGTGACATGACTGCATTATACCAAATCTGGTAAAAAAACCCATAAAAGTAAGTTACAAAGGACGTAATGTTTTGGTAATTCAACAGGCGATATATAGCTGTATATTAGAAAGTCAAGTGACTTGCATAAACTCGAGACATGTAAGAACAAGAAGCACCGCAAGTATGGGATTTATTAGAACTAATGTGCAAAAACAGTCAATATTTAAAACACTTGCTTCTAATTCCTCTCGTAACTTATGATGGCAACAAATTAGTTTATAAGACTAATTATTTCTTTAAGCAATATATGTTCTATCGAACTCAAAACAAATTAGCATGTATTTGGTAAAAATAAAAAAGATATGTCGACCTAACGAAATTTGATCCTTTGTCACGTAATATTCAGTGAAAGTAACTGCTTTAGAATCAAGTCCTGTTTTTTAATTGTTTAGTATTATTTGAAAGTAAAATTAGTTAAAAATTAAAAGACAAACATTTGTTTGATTTGAAATACATACTATTTACATGAAATGAAAATTACCCCTACATTGTGGGTTATTGATATTTACATAGAAGTTAAGAAAGAAATCCAATTCAATCTTCTCCTAAAGCATTAAGCAAGCCATTTGGATTTCAGAGTGCGATATCGCCTCTTCCAACAATAATATTTCAAATTATCACTATGCAATGAAAACTTACATAATGATACGGGTTCTCGTTTTTTAAATAGAAACAAAGGCATAGATACCAAGATATAAAGATAAAGATATTTTGTCTGCTACCCGCGTTACTATCGTAATATTCACTGTCTATCACTATTCGAATTTTTAAGATATAGATCCTTCAGGAATCTTCTATCTGCATTTGGGTTAATGCATTTAAATTTTGCATGTAGCGTGGACCGCTGGCTCTATCACAGGTCACTGCTAATAGAAATGTGGTTTTGTGACAAGCATGTACGGTATGGGGGTATACTGCCCGTCTCTGGTGCTTCTTGTGTCTCATTTCTGTCTTTAAAGCTGTCCAAATTCTTATTTTCTATAGATATGTCAACGAATTCATGGAAAGAATAGTGAAAATTGTTTCAATGTCTGAAAGGTTGAGAAGCGGATGTGTAATTTAACTTGACGAGACAGTGAATATTACGTGACGATCCTGATTGCAGCTAAAGGCCTGTTTAAAGGGATAAACATTCAGAACACGCAAGTGTATCAGAGAAATACTATTTTTGAGTCTAAATGCAAACTTTAAATATCACACCTGTCAGGAGATTATGATATTAAACCAGTAATGTACATGGCTGTAAATCCAGCAAAAACTTCCTTCGTATTCGGATTACTGTCGTTGAATTTCAAAATGAATGGAAAAAACCTTAAACTTGACGCCATAGTACAAGTACAGGTCATGAATAATAATTAGGTTGTTGTCAAACGAAGTTATAGTCACTTTTGTTATTTCAGTGTCACGTTGTATTCAGTCACGTAAAATTAAAACTTACTTTTAAATCAGGATGACTTAACGTGGTTTCAAAATATATTGTCGTACTTTGTGTCAATAGTGTGTATATACTAAAGGCTTTGATATACTTAAAAAGATTTAGACATGGTCTTTACCATAAATGAAAGATCGCTGTCACGTACATATTCAAGCAAAAAAGTCCGACACTTGGTGGAGCTATTTCAAATGGCAACCATGAAGTAAATACTTCCATTATTTGGATACACATGTTCTGAGGCAATAGCTATATGGATAATTGATTTAAAAAAGCGGTAAGTGGCATGAATTTGCTTCTGTTGTTAATTTAGTGCCCATACAAAAAACATAGTCACATAGAATTCGCCTGAGTTGTGACAGAGCAAGAAAAGACATTTTTTTCAAAACAGCAAATTTATTTTATGATTCCAGGTAATTTTATCATATTCTTATACACCACGTGTCGAATGAAACATATTCTGCGTATATCGCTTTCTGGACAGAGATTTACCAACCTTTTGAAATTCGGAAAATTGGGTTGTGACACTGATTTTTACGGGGGGTCGTGTTATATAATCGCTGGTTAAGATCAAACGGAAGTTTAGATTGCCGTTGTTTGATATGAATTTATCAGATATATGGTTAAGCAAAAATATGGCATGCAGAACAAGTATATTTTACACTGACAATGTCCCTTTCCAATGGTTAGAATGCTTGTGACATGTTTTCGGCCCAAAAAATGAGAATGGGTGATAAATGTTTGTTTTTGGAATGAAACTATAACACAGTTTAGGATTTTCTGGCACTTTTCAAATTTCACCTCTGGCTCTTTGGTGCTAATGATGGGTTGTATACGTTTAAGTGTAAAGAGTAAATATCTACCTATCACATGTCAGTTCAGGCTGCCCTTCTGCTTCCACATCAGTACCAGGCCACTTGCAGGAAGCAGACTTCTTATTTTGTTTGTTTGCTGTTCTCCACAACTGAAAAAGAAGGCAACAACTATAAACAATTTTACATAAGGCCAAATAAAAAAATAGGTTTGTTTCAGGTTACCCTACCGACCCTAGCAAAATGGGGCCTACCCTAAATTTTTTATTGCTCTCAAAGGAAAAATACAAAAGCAACAACGAAAGCAAGAAAAAAAGGTAACACAACCAAAATAAAATGAAAAATAAAAAAATTAAGCCGACCCACCTACCCTAATTTACCAAAATAAAATGAAAAATAAAAAAATTAAGCCGACCCACCCACCCTAATTTTTTTCAACATGTAACCTGAACCAAACATATTTTTTTATTTGGCCTGATGAAATAGTACAAATCAAGAACTGTTGCTTAGCATACTAATATTAAAATATCAAAATTATCTCCCTTGCTTAACATCAAAGATAAAAAAGAATTCTTCATTAGAAAGTCCATGTGACTGTCATGTTCATCATTCCTGTGAATTTTTCTAAAAAAAATGTACGGCCGTTGGGGGGATGGGGGTATGATAAAAGCTCTAATCCTATATTAACCCATTACCACACAATGACTCTCTTTGACTCCCTACAAAATAATGGCTTTGAAAAACATCCTGGAAAAAGAAGAAATTGCTTGTAACAAGCAATTTCTTCATTTCCCACAATTTTTTGTACCCAGAAAGAGCAATTAATGTGAAATTTCATTCAATTCATATTGTCGTCTGCAGCATCTTTGAATTTGGACAAGTCCAAAATTTTGTTGTTTGGTAATGGGTTATACAGAACTAAAGAGAACATGGTGTAGGGGGCGAGGGCGCGGGGGATAACAATTAATCATATTTCGCTTTTTGAAAAGTCTTACCCAATCTTAGCTATAGCTATGATATATGTGAAAATTTAAATAAGAGCTACCTACTGGTTCACCACCCCACCAGCTTGGATCTGTCCTTGTTTGTGTAAACAATTTGTTATTCCTCACATCATACATCTTGTCATTTACAATACCATGAGATTCTGGATATAGGCCCTGAAATTTGATTTATGAAACCAAGTAGATCTAACTATAACATTCAGGGGCGGATCCAGGATTTTTTTCCAGGGGGGTCCAAGCCCAAAATTTTTTCCAGGGGGGTCCAAGCCCAAATTATGGCTTAAAATGTAGTAAATATGTAACATTAAACTAAATTTATATAGTCAAAATTCAATTTTCGGCGAATGCCAGGGGGGGTCTGGATCCCCCTCTAGATCCGCCCATAACATTGCATCAAAGAAAACCAATACAGTCAAAACTGTGTTAGCAGCCACCTGTGTATAGCAGCCAAACTGTCGTATGCAGCCAGTCCAGGTCCTCCCATGCAATTTTACTCTTTAAAGTAACTGTGAATAACAATATACTGTCTAATGTGGTCAGTGGCCAGCTTTAATTGTCCCAATTATTGTTCTTTACTGATATCCCCTTAAGCAGCCATACACAACTAATTGGTGGCAGGTAAGGTGTGAAATATTGATAATACATCTGGCAATTTGCCTAATCATGTGCATAAACCGTGAAAAGGTGTGATAAACAGTTAAATGTCATATAAAAGTGTGTAACCTTTTCGCTTTACACCACTTGCCTTTTCTTCATATTAATAGGGCCAGTCATACAAGTAGACATTTACAACCAGATTTATATAACAAATCTAGAATGGCTTTATCACCTCTTATCTGTAGCTCTGTAACTTACTGTAACTATTGTGTACAGGTTTGGTTCTGTCTTGGTAGGGTACACAGGCCTCATGTAAGGAATTTGAACCCCACATCCCTGTAACTTGTGAATCACTGGTGTGAGGTCCTTGTGTTTGAGTAGATAATCTGCTCTCAGCCCACTCAAACCAACAAGCAACAGGGGTTTTCCACTGAGAAAAAAAAACAGGTTTATCAACCATCAGACCTAGATATTTTCTAGTCCTTTCTTTGTTGCAATAATAAATTGTAGATCTAGATCAAATGCGAAACTTTCCTTGAATCTCAATCAATAGATCTAGATCTATGATCATCAAGTTTGTGTCTACCATATCGCTGCTAGACATATCTATCCATAGGTTTCGGTTTCTAGAGAAATCAAATGATAATAATCGAACTTGAGATAAGATTTAGGGATGCTAAATCTTCTAATCTTATAGTCGTTTATTATCATTTGATTTCTTAAATATATCTAACCTGTGCCTGTCGATCTAGATCTACCCCCGTCGATCTAACCCCGTCTCAATATTTCCAGAGGCTTTGCCAATAGAAACCTGCTCTGGATGTGTAAGTCAATATTATACACGAACTCTCTCTTTGAAACATGATTGAAATGATCAAATCACAAGATTAAAAATCATTAACATTTTTCTACCAAATCCAGGCGCGAAAACCCATGACAATTACATTTAATTTGTGAAAACTGCTTGTTATTATTCATCGTACATTCTAAACACAATGTAGATCTCTATAAATAGACGATTTTACCATTTTGCTCCCGTTAATGAACCGAAAACACATTGATCATTCAACACAGATTTCTAAGATGACGATAAAATCATGATAGATAGATTCAACTTGGGAATCGAAGCTGAGGTCATGTGACAGAGTAAATTTCCCGCGCTACATCCGGGTATTTCGAGTTCACAGACCTTGCGCGTTATTTGAAAACTTTTTTTCGAAAAGCAATCAAGATCTCTATGTGCATTTTACTGGAAATTTAAAAAAAATGAAAATGAATAGATATAGATCTAGATCTTTTTGTTTGTAAACTTGATTAGTAGATTCTAGTTTCTTCTGTTGGGCATAATCCATTGCCAGAGGGCAAACTCTTAGACTTGTCTTAGATCTGGATCTAGATACTCTAATTCCAAGTTGATGAAATTTTACATGTTTTGGTCTTTTGGGATAGAAACCATTGTGAGAAATAAAAAAAATGCTTGTCACAAGCATTTTTTTTTTTTTTTTTTTCATTTTCCAAAATGTTCGGAAATTTCAAAAGCGTACGAGCCAATATTTTATTTTCGTAGTGTTGTGCAAATCACTGTACGCTTACTGGCTCATTTTCTCAGAAACGACTTTTCATACACATGTTTTAGGTAGGCCTACATCGTGTAACGACAATCACTACCAACAATAGAGACAGTTTACTGGACCTGACACATGTTTTCTATCTTGAAGAGCGTCAAAAAACGTCACTGTTTTGTAATGGGATAATTTGAAAGAGTAGATCTACCCACCGAGTAGATGAACAGGTTGACGTGTCTGTGTTAGCGCACGATGTCTTGAGCCAGTCTGCAGTGGTGGCCTGTGTTCGAGACTCATTCTTGCTCTTTATGTATAGACCCACTGATAGACCGATAATTATGATGATAGCTGCAACCGCTACCTGAAAACAAATGGTGGAGTTTTTATTATCAATTTTCCAACAATCCACTGGTGTTCATAATTTAGACTGAGAAAATGAACAGAACATGAATTCTGTTGTTATATCTGACGTGAAGACTCTAGACTGGATCTAGATCTACTAGTTCTATACCTATTCCTACAAAGACACCGTCAAAATGCATCGTCACATTTCATTAACCTAGATCTAGACCTAGTCTATAGATCTATATCTGTTTCGATTTTCCAAATAAAAGTAGGTCTACATAAGATCTATAGATCTACTTTAAATAGGCCTTTATCTCGGGTTTGTTAAAAATTGCCCAGTACAAGAGGAATAGATCTAGATATTAGTGTGATGGCTATGTCATTGTCAAAACGCATGAAAATTGAATTAGCCTAATGTTCAAACACGAAAAATTGGAAACTGGCAATTGAAAAAAAAAAGTTGGAAATTAGCCATAAAATTCAAACAAACGCTAGTCCACACCTTTCATATGGCCGTCTTGACCTTGAACATATTATAGTTCACGATAATTTGTCCCTCAGAGCATCTCTAGCCAATAGCTTGGGATGCTTTGCCAGGTTATTCATCGTGAGCTATACTGGTACATAAACTTACCCCGCCTATACAGATGTGACGTAATCTTCTACTTCGACGCCTTTTTCCTCTTCGTGTTCGAAGGAGCTAAATTAGAATATAACCCAAACTACATGCCTCATCCTCGGATTCCCCGGGATCTGCTACGCTACGTGATGTAGCATAACATACCCCGTGGTATTCGATGATGACATGCCTGGTCACATACATTATTCCGTGTCCACATTATGGCCTTAGCATGTCCAAAAATGGTAAGCAGTCGGCCCTAAAGCATAGTTTTGGACACGATTGTAGAGGTGATGGCGACGTGGAAGTGCATGTGTTTAGGTATTTAAGGCCTGGTCCCAATGACAAACATGCAAAATACTGCGCCCAGAATATTACGTCCACATCGCGTCCAAAATTATAATGTAGGACTGACCATTTTTGGAAGGATATGGACGTGACGTTGACGTCGAATGGTGTGTGTGACCAGACCTTAATACCTAGTATTGATCATGTTGGTATTGTTTCTTTCTTACTGTAAATGATGGGCTACAATACCACGTCCACACCATGTCCGCATCGCGTCCAAAATATCGTAGGCTTTCAACAAAAACCTCGTAACTGCAGCTTGTTTTAAGCTGCAGTTACGAGATTTTGTTGAATGCGACGATGTGATGGTCTTACTGGTCATTTTTCGACTGGCTTGGACCGTGATGTGGACACGGAACTGTGTATGTTATAAATAAAGGTGAAAAACTGAGAAAAATGGGACCGTGACAGACCGAGCCCCAGCTACTTTCTCACATAGATGATTCCCACCCATTGGTGAGAGACAAATGACTTATGTCAAATGTCAGAATGGATACTGACCGAGCCGGGGTCCGAACTCGCAACCCCTGGATTAATAGACTCCGACAGCGACTGAGCAATCGGGGCTCGGCTCTCAAATCTACGAACAAGTACTTTTACTTTTATACTTTGGGGCATTGAACCCTTATCTTGTAAGATAAATAGCAAAACATATTCGTATGAAATCAGATATAAGAGTTTGAAAAATACAAAAGTATATAAAAACACAAAATGCAATTACAGAAAAAACACAAGTGACGTGCAGTCATGTGAGATATTTCACACACTCATGTGTGACTATAAATCTATGGGGGCATCGTACGATAACGAGCCATAATTTGGATAAAAGGGGCCTTAATTACATTGGAGACTGAGACTTAAGTAAATCCATGCCCTGGTTTCTCAAAAACTTGAACTTGAACTTGTACATACTCATGAGTACATGCTCAACTTCAATGGAATACTCTCCCACGTGGAAGGGTAATCGATTGAAGTTCACGTGGATTTTGTGTGATTTGAGTACGGTGGTCAGATTTGAGCCAGAGAACGTACTTAAGTAGGCCTATTTACGAGAAACCGCGGCCCGATCTGACTGTGCATATGCACAGTCTAATTCAGATCCATGTTATTCTGCTATAGCTTCTTCGTTAGCTGCACCAAATGTAAAAAAACTGCATACATCAGGCCCCGGTTTCTGGAAAAAACTTAAGTACGTTCTCATGCTCAAATCTGAGCAACGTGCTCAAATCGCACGAAATCCACGTGAACTTCAATCGAATACGCTTCAACGTTGGAGAGTATTCCTTTGAAGTTGAGCATGTTTTCATGAGTATATACTTAAATTCTTTCGAGAAACCGGGTCCAGGCCCGTAGGAAGAAATTTAATGGGGTTAGCAGGGCTAATTAGCCCCTGTCCAATGTCTGATTATTTGAGGGCCTAAATCTTTAAATAGCTTGAAATAAGGAAAATTTGGTATTTTTGGCAAACTTAGGGGTTGGGGGGTTAGCCCCTTAGTCCCCCCCCCTTTGTTCCTTCGGGCCCATCCTTTTCCATACTCTATCTATGAGCAGAATATATAGCACAGAAAAATGAAACAGAAAAGAGAAGAAAAGAAAATGCTGATTGACGAGATTTTATTCTTTTGTCTCAATGTTTTCCTAAGCCTAATTTTATAAGTGATGTCAAAACGATATTATATATATTTGGAAAATGGGTATTTTCACAGTTTGCTGCTCATCTGCATCGTTCAATCCAACTAATAACGTATAAAAAGCTATTTAACCCTTTCCCAAACGACACAATTTCAAATTGCTCTAATTTGAAAGCTACTGCAGACGACACAATTGATGCTGGTAAAGATAGGATATAGCGAAGCAAATATTGAGGCAAAAGGAGAAAATGCTGATTATCAGCATTTTCTTCTTTTGCCTCAATGTTTCTCTTTCTATTGAGGACGTCAAAACAATTAGGCCTTGTTTTGGAAAGGCTTAAGATCGATTAATCAAGTACTGAGTAAAAAAAAATATAAAACAACAATGCGGTCAATTCGGCAAAACTGCAGTCTGATCAGGATCTTTACTGAGTTCAGACTACTGCTGCTGGTAGTAATGAGTTGCGAGAGAAAAACATGGACTCTGATCAGACCTGCATCCATATTGACAACAAACCAATTAACCAGGGGCTCGTTTCATCAACGATCTCAGACAACGTTTTTGTTTAAACTGTGTAAGAAGACATCTGATTGCACGAGAAATCAGATTCGGCCAATCAGGTTTGCTTTTACAAGTAATTACGCAAAAATAATCGCACAACCGTTGATAATACGGGCCCAAGGATCTGGAAAAGGGGTCCTTAAATAACATTTTAAGCAGTCTGATCATAATCCATCTTGTTTCATCACTTATGTACATTCATAACTGTGAGACAGCAGCACAGATCCTGACCAGACTCCACCTGGGTAGGCCTACGTGATGATCTGGAACGGGGCCAGAATTTTCACTTGACTTTTAAAATCAGAAATTCGACTTAATTATCCGATGTCGACATAACGAGTGTCAACAGAATTTCGTCGGTGTTATTGCAAAACCTCGTAACTCCAGCTTGATTAAAGCTGGAGTTACGAGGTTTTGCATAAACGCAAACGCTTTGCTATTTGGGAAAAGGTTAAAAGACTCACCTCCGACTCTGATCCGAAATTCGCATTCCACTCGGAATCCTGCATAGAAATAAATCAACCGTGACCCGTCACGCTAAAAGGGACCTTTTCAGAAAATCCATAGAACCAATTTCGAGAAACGAATGATACATATCAGGCGTCAACCAGATGTCACATTTCGCCAGTGTTATTGCAAAAACATCGTATCTACAGCTTGATCAAAGCTGTAGATACGGGGTTTTGCAATAACACCGACAATTTGGAAAATGAATATACAATGTAGATCTATAGGAGTAGATCTATAGGAGAAACAATCTAGATCCAGAAAATTGATTTTTTTATCTTTTTTTCTGCAATCCGAGCAGACAAACTAAGGTCGATACTTTTCATATTGCCCAGAAGGTCTCTTTAACGGGAAGACCTATCATGGTCAAATCGCCGCGGATGGAGCACATAGCCGCGGATTCCTGATATTTCTGTCAAATGTACTACAATAATATCCATCCAAACCCCCAGCTGCTCTCTCACATAGATGATTCACACCATTTGGTGAGAGACAGATGACTTAAAATTGCAAAATGTTAGAATTAAATGGATATTGGCCTAGCCGTGCTTGCGACAAACGATTTGTTCATTTCCCACAATCTTTTCTACACAGAAAGGTAAAAAAATGTGAAATTTAACTCATTTTGAATTGTCGTCTGCAACATCATTGAAATCCCTTCACAAACAGTACTTTGTTTTGACATCTCTAATAGTTTCGGAAACATTGGGACAACAAGAACATGCTTTAATAACCAGCATTTTCTCTTTTTGTCTCAATGCTTTTTTGGTATAAAATATGCACATACCCAATAGACGCCAGTTTCGTCGTCAGCAGCTTTGAATTTGGACTAGTCTATTTTCCCGTCTGGTAATGGTATAATTCTGATCACTTACCATATTCATTGGCTCCATGTTCACCTCAGAAGACATTTGATCTCAAGATGTTCACCTTCAATGGACAAAACGCGGAATTGAAATATGACTACGAATAGTCCGTTTACGAAATTATGGTACATGTTTACAAAAACAATTTTAACGAGGTCCAAACCATTGTAATTTTGCATGGATTGGTCTCACACCTGCAAGATTCGAACCAATCCATGCAAAATCATTGAAAATAAGGAAAACCTTTTCTATAGTCAGGGTTTTTTCCCCTTAAGAAAGTGACACTGGTTTCCAGCGTCTTCCCCTCCAGAAATAATGCATTTTTTCCCCCAAAAAGTAAATTTTCCCCTAGATATATTTTCAAAAATCACACTAAAAACCCAAATAAAATAACAGGGAAAGCTTTTCTACACTTATTCCAGCTTTACAAACTAGCTCTGCTTGTTCTCAAGTCTACAGTAGTGGGTATAAGAGGGGTTTAGACTATAAAATGTACTTTTTCTATATTATACAATTTTCCCCAAAACTACGATATCGCATGTGATTTTTCCCCTTTCTACCAGCGTCCTGTGTCTTCCCCCAATCCTAAAAAAAGTCCTGATAGTGTACATCGTTAAAATGTGTAAGCATGTGATATAACATCGTGACTGGGCAATAGCTGTAGAAAATGATATTCACACAGTGGACCAACGTACAGTCGATTGAATTGGAAGCGGTAGGCCCCACCCAAAGTCCGAGAGAAATCACTTAGCACCGACATATTTTTCTACTTTCTCTGTGATAGCCTAATATTTTGTTGCCAATCGAACAAAATATAAGGAAAATGGCTCTTACATTTAAAAATTAGTTACACACAAATCAGATTGAAAGTGCAGCAAGTTACAAGCAGCTAAGTTTAGACCAATGCAAAAGTGGAGGTAAAGTCATTCTATTTTTTTTTAAAATCCTAACACTATGTTGTGGGTATTCATTTGAATTGTCTCGCCGATACTATTCCTATGGGTACCCACTAAGTAAGGTTTGGCGGATGATAAGTGAAAATTAAAAGTGTATTTTGAAAAGTCATAACACACTCTTATCTGGAGCTATAATTGAGTTACTCCTTTCGGACAGTAGTCACAGCTTCCGATTTAACCGACCGTCCGTTGATCCACTGTGTTAATTTATAAACAGGCGTAGCACTTGAAACAAGGCTTTTTATGGTAAAATTATCATCTATACTTTGTACAGTATTATGTAATTCATGGATGACACCCTTTATAATAGCCACTGCACTACTAGGGGTCGATTTTATCAAGTAAACCGTGACGTAATTTCGTACAAACAATAGTATTTTGTCGGCGTAATTCTAAAACAGTACATTAAGCTACAGCTTTATCGTGTCCATTGAAGATGTATAACTCATCGGCTATAACTGTAGACTTGTATTCAAACACTTTACTTCTTGTCTTTGACAAATGGCCCAACACAAACACTTCTTCTTTTGGGAATAAACGAGTTAGGACATTAATTCGCTCGTATTGTCCAACAAGGTTAACCCGGGACAACTTAATTTTCGTGCGCAAAGTCCGTTAGTTCAGCGTCTTAACAAAACAAAGCCGAAGTGGGGTCATTACATATGCAGATGTCCCGGGTTAATCTTGCTGGACAATACAGCTCACGATAAATGGTTTTGGTAAATGTTAAAACTATGTATTTGTTTTTAATGTTTGTATACAAGTCTACAGTTACAACCGAAAGACTATAGTTACCAAATTTTATAATAACACCGACGATAAATCACTTCATAGCGGCAAACACAGGCTATTCTGGCAATTATAGTAATTTGATCATAAAATAATAATAATGGTAAAAAACATAAAAATGATAATAAAATTAATTCTTAACGAAAGAGTTAATCTCTCCGATATTTTCACTGGCAAAAACAGTAAGCAAAATTCAATTTTCATAAGTAGGCTAATGCAAATATTGTCACAACGAAAAAACAAGATACATTTATCACATACTGTATCAATATACTTCACAAATCATATTTTCTCACTCCAATATCACAATTTCTAGTCCAACTGCATTGCAAGTCCTTGAAGTATAATAAAATAGATCAAGCGTATATCTTCGCCATTTTCATCGAACCATTTAATCATCATTTTAATGAAGGTATTCGACATCTTCCAATGATTTTTACTGATACTTAGATATGATTTATAGTTTTAACTTTAAAAAAATGTTGCAAAAACTGTTGTATCTAACATACTACGTATCAAACTAACGAAGCACTGACTTGAACAAAATGGGTCTTGATCAGACTGCGTGTAGGCTATACACAGGCTGATATAATCCGAGTTTTCTCTGATGAAATTCGCTCTTTGATATGTTGATGTCGCTCATTTAAATGAAAATCAAAGAGCGAATTTCATGAGAGAAAACTCGGATTAAGGCTGATAATGATGCATTGAAGGGCCGTGTTTCTAGATTCAGGCTCATAATGATTTGGTTTATTGGGGTTTTCGCCGTTTTCAACTGGTATGGTCACATCGAGACGGCTGGAGTACTCACCTTACCATGGATTCCTAATGTTTCTCATACCAGTACTACCAGAGCACCCTTACCGAGCCTCCAGCTGCTTGTCTACATAGGTTCACGCCGGCTCATATTGATTAATACCGTGTATCGATGCCTTAGAAGGAAAAGGGCGTAAGTGAAAAAACATAGTTTTGAGAAAACTGGAAAAACTGTTTTATTTCATAAAGAAAAAAGAATAAACGACCTTTTTCTACAGCCAAATTGGTCAGCATGACAAGTTCAAATGTCTATGAAATTTACACCATGTCTAGAGCTTGAAATGCCCTTTCCAAAAATGTATGTATCATAAAAGGTCATAAGTACCACTAACAACCTTATTCTTCCTTAACCCTTTCCCAAACGGCAAAATTTTAGGGTGATCCACTTCAAAAACTGCCACTAATGACAAAATGGATGTTATTAAAGATAAAATTTCTTTAAAATATGGCATAGAAAATATTGAGACAAAAGGAGAAACTGCTGGTTATCAGCAGTTTCTTCTTTTGTTTCAATGTTTCCCAAGCCTTTTCTTATAAGGACGTCAAAACCAGGCCCCGGTTTCTCGAAAAAACTTAAGTATATTCTCATGAGTTCATGCTCAACTTCTATTCAATACCAATCAACGTTGATTGGTATTCAATTGAAGTTCCCGTGGATCTCGTGCGATTTGAGCACGATGCTCAAATTTGAGCACGAGAACATACTTAAGTTTTTTCGAGAAACCGGGGCCAGGTCTTGTTTGGGAAAGGGTTAAAGCATCGATATCTTATCCCATTAGTAAGTATCCAGGACTTTTCACTTTTTATTAACCCTTTCCCAAAATGGCGTAAATTTTGGACTTTACCAGTTTGAAAGCTACTATAAATGAGAAAATTGTTGTTGATAAAGATTTGCTTTGTGTTAAATATGGCCAAGAAAATATTGAGGCAAAAGGAGAAACTGCTGGTTATCAGCAGTTTCTTCTTTTGTCTCAATGTTTTCCCAAGCAATCTTTATTGGGGACGTTAAAACCAGGTCTTGTTTGGAAAAGGGTTATTTAATGGAAAACGTTACTCTTTTTATCTGTCTGCCAATATCAATCTTTTTTCCAATGTCCGTTTTGCATGAAAGTAATTTTAAAACATTAGAAACAATCGAGAGAAAAGAAGGACATGATGAAGACCGGATTCTCTTCTCTTCTCGCAATACTTCCCCAACTATAAGGTTTAGATATTGTGTTTTAGTAACATTTACTTTGTCGTCTGCAATCCCTTTTAAAGGGACATTTCATTCCAATTTCAATTTTTTAAAGTATGTCTTGATGTCAAGATTGGTTATTCTAATGAGTATAAATACTATTATGGCTTAATTCATGAAGCTTACTCTTACTTATTTGAAGCTACCTCAAATAGACTTGCACGAGTTTCTTACATTTTATCGTGCAGCCTGCACGATGTTTTCATGAGAGTTCGCTCTTGAGGACAGGTTGGTATTCAAAGACATAAGGAGGGTTCGAAGCGACTTAACTAAGTTAGGATTTCTCGAGGCAAGAAGGTCGGACCTTGAGCTAAACTCATGCTTATTTTCTCCTACATTTTACGGATTTTTGAAAGAAAATTTGCTGGAATTCATGTTTTTGAAACATATTCTTCCATTAAATCAAGTTTTTGTGATATGAAAGTTAAAATTTACTTTTGAAAATGCCAAAAACGCTTCTTCTTTTGACACTTTTTTTTTTAAATTTTCATTCTAATTGTTAAATTTTAGACAAGTCCTATTTCAAAAGTGCGGCAACTAACATTATGAATAAGACAAAAATGATATCGGAAAACTTTAAGAGAAAATGGGAAATTGTTGATGATCAGAAGTTTCTCCTTTCCATCGATATTTTCTATGCTAGATCTATAACCCAATCATTTTCTTTTTAATGCATCATATATCTTGTCATCTGTAACAGCTATAAACATTCAATTGAATGATTCTAACGTTATCAGTGGAGTTGTGATATTCGGCTATTTTGTAAAAACATATAAGAAAAGACGCGTTTTTTAAAGACGCATAATAATTCTTTTCCATTGAAGTTTTCAGGAGCATTGGTCAGAGGATTAAAATTTCGTATTTTGCCCAACGGATTTATCTATGATGACATGAACAACCTTTCCTAAAAAATAATTTATCTATGAAAATCACTTGAATCAAGCGATGTTTCGACGAAACGGGTATGAAGGGTTGTAAAAGATTATAACAAATTAAGAAAAGGGTTAAGAAACATTTCCTCAATAAAGAAAAGAAAGATTTTGACTGTGAATACTACTTTGTTACTGAGTCTTTCTGGTCCGGGGATCCCGTGCTAACGGCATAACCAGTAACTTCAGGCGTCCTTTGTTGAGTTTGACTGAAGTTTGGGTCAAGTAAATGTTCATGAATTAAGCCATAATAGTTTTTTTAAGTTGTTGCCAATAAGCGAGAAACACGCATTTAAAGTTGACACATAATCGATAAATAGCATATAAATCCGAACTGTTGTCCACAACAATTTGTTCAATTTTTACACAAAAATATAAATTTCTCGTAAACTGCGCAATATTTTGGCTTGAAATTTTCTGAATTTTCATAAGGAAATATGCTCTTTCAGATAAGAATAAAAGTAAAATTTATGACAAAAAATTCTGAAATGTCACTTTAATCAGGACCGAAAACCCGGAAAAGCCAAAATATTATTATTGGGTTAAGTAAGTCTTAGGTAAAAGGTGACCTATCCAACGGTGATGAATCTCGTGACACAGAAAATCAGATACAAACGTCAATAATTTTGTTGATAAATGATGAACTCGGTTTGAAGCAGAGAAAGTGGAAAAACGACAGTGATAAACTCGATGTGGTAGCCTAGATTTTTTACAAGGATCGACTGATTTTGGTTGGTCGTCTTTTTAGTCAGCTGATTATTAAAAAAAATATCCATCGTATTAGGCATATTCCTGGCATTGTCCTGCCTTCTGTGTGCATTTTTCTTTTTCAAAACAGTCATATATATTAACAGAATTATTGAAAATTATCGAAAATGCTATAGCACGTAATTCCCCGCCATGTATCCATATTTACCTTGAACTGGAATGTGTCGTTTTTTTTTCTTTCGACGTTGATCGGATCAAGGACATGCTAATTAAGCGTAACTGGATTGACTCTATCATTTACACTGTACCAAACCACAGGCGTCCGTAATTTGAGCCTTGGCACCATCTAGACTATTCTTTATCACCGATAAAGAATAGTCTAGATGGTGCCAAAGCTCAAATTACGGACGCCTGTGTACCAAACAACAACATTTTTGACAGGCCCATAATCAAAGAAGTTGCAAGTAAGAAAAGGTGGATGAGAAAATATTGGCATTCAAGATTTTCTTCTTTATTTAAAGTGTTTCCCAACTGGTTTAATTTTTTAAGTCTTAAAATCATTTATTGTTCGACCGTTTCCAAAACAAGACCTGATTTTCTACTTTTGTCTCAATATTTCATTGCTATTTTGTGCACTAATCCCGTCTTTATCAACACCTATTGTGTCTTGCACATGATACCGTGGTATTCAACTTGGGACAGTCCAAATCTTGAACGTTTGGGAAAGAGTTAAGAAATAGTTGAGGGCCTTTCTCCTTTAATCTTTAACGCTAGCAGGATCATCTGGTCACCAAGTTCGTGTGTTCGTCACGGTTAACCCTTTCCCAAACAACAAAATTTTAGGGTGATCCACTTCAAAAACTGCCACAAATGACGAAATGGACGGTATTAAAGATAGGATTTGTGTAATATTTGGCACAGAAAATATTGACACAAAAGGAGAAACTGCTGGTTATCAGCAGTTTCTTCTTTTGTCTCAATGTTTTCCATGGCCATTAATCAATTAGCTCTAGACGTCAAAACAAGGTCTTGTTTGGGAAAGGGTTAAACCTTGTTTGGGAAAGGGTTAAACCTTTCCCAAACAGGGTCGGCTTTCGACGTTCTGATCAATAGAAAACACTTGAGAAACATTGAGGTAAAAGAGGAAAATGACGATACCCAGCATACATTTTCTTTTTTAGTATCAAATTTTATAGAACAGAACAGAACAATGACAAACATGTGCAAATTCATGGTTCTGCACTGAAATGTGATGGTATCTCGATCTGATTCTCGGTTTTAATCGGTTTCAGAATCTCGAAAGTGTTTACTTGATTATTGAGAATAAAATGTCATTGAAGATGGCCCCTTTATTAATCGACTGTTAGATACTAAGTACTGTCATTTAACACCGGATTTCAATCAAATTGTTTTGGATGTATGGATAATGTTTATGCTTTAAAAAAAAATACAAAATATAGCTAACGATAAATAACCTGGCAGAGCAGCCCATGCTAAACAAATGAGATGCTCTGCCAGGTCATTTATAGGGAGGTATACCACGCCCAAAATGATTTCGATTCATTTCTGCGGGCGTCAATGGCAATACATTTTGTGCTAAAAATAGACCGGGTGTACTGTTATGTTTTTTTAAACCGTCGGTATTGTTTAAAATCTCGTAACTACGGCTTTAATCATGCCGTAGTTACGTGATTTTATAACAACACATATGAAATACTATTGTTTGTCTGAAATTACGTCAAGATTAACTGGATACAATCGTTCCCTATTGATACCCGTATCACGTCTGAGACACTCTTGCTGTACATTCAACAACGTCTGTTTCATAATAAATTGGCTCTTTGCTAGCCACTCATCTACTCACGACGGTTAATCAGGCGACTTAGACTTTCATAAAATCGTCAATATTTTTGTCAATACTTGACCAATTTGAATTCGATTTCAAGCAGAGAAGTTGGGATAATGTCAGAAATAAAATGTACGTGGTAGATTTTTGAAAAATCAACTGATGAAAAAGTTATTGAATATAAACCAAAATTTTAGTTTATCTTCAATAACTTTTTTATCAGTTGATTTTTCATAAATCCAACACATTCATCCGATGCGTGACGTCTGACCACATTCTCTGCTTTAAATCGAATTCAAATCGGTCCCGTTTTAACAAAATTATTTAAGATTTTCTGAAATTGTTACATCATGTAATTATCCTTGGCAGGCGAAGATGGACGTCAAGTGGACGCGATGAAGAAGCGAGATTGTATGTGACAGAGCCTTTAACCCTTTCCCAAACAAGACCTGGTTTTGACGTCCCTAATAGAAAAGGCTTGGGAAAACATTGAGGCAAAAGAAGAAACTGCTGATTACCAGCAGTTTCTCCTTTTGCCTCAATATTTTCTTAGCTACAGCAATGGGGAGAATCACGTGATTAATAATGGTATTGAACACGAAAAAATGGCGACAAAATGACCGCTTCGGCGTGAAAACTCAAACTTTAGAGAGGCATGTATTCAATCTCCGTAATTTCTCAGACAAACCACCTATCCCAAAGTACCCGCTATTATTTAAGGTTTTCACAAATGCCCAACATTCCACTACCCGGTCTCTGTATTCAGAGAACACTCAAAGAATATTTTCGAAATTGCGAAAATTTTGGATGAGTGTTAAGCACGTCTCATCATATTTATAGCTTTACTTCTTGCCCAAAGCATTCTCTGTTCACACAGTATATTCCAAGAACCTTTTTTATCGATGGCGTTTCATTCTTGTCCATTTACATGGACCATGTTGTCTTTGTTAAGCGTATTTACGAAAAAGATGTTAAACACACGTACATTGCTGTAGTGTTTGGCACGCCGAGTTCTTGTGAGCGTGATGTTAAACACGCAAGAGTACCGTAGTTATGTAGAATGTGTTCACTGATTTGTGTTTACGGAGATATATTCTGTGGATTGAAATACATGTATTTTCAACATTTAAGAGATTACATCTGAACAATTGCACAATTAAAGTCTGGCACATTATTGGGAAAATGCACATTTGAGGGTGACAAAATAATGTTTCAGTAAGGTTTGATGTACTTTACACTGTCGGTATAGAAATGAGACAATTGCACATGCAATACAATGATATGATAGAATAGGGATCAATTCTATCCAATAAAGCGCGACGATAGTTTTGTCACTATCTGTAAGAGAACCAAGACTGTCACTTAAATGGGTTTTTGAAAGATTGTTTATAACATCACCAACTTCTTTCTTGTCTTCCTTTTCGAAACCTAATAGATCCACTATTACAAATTCTTCCGTCAACCCCTGTTTAATTTTTTTGTCGTCGAACGCAAGACACGCTGATTTCCTTTGAAGATTCTCCGCCAAAATTGCCGTAAAGTCCCCATATACCTGTTGTTTTTTTTCTCCCGTGACATTATACGGATTGATTGATCGGAGAATCTTCGGATTTAGAACGGCAAAATCAATATCTGCAGATCTATATGAAGGAGAGCACTGACAACGCCAACAAACTTTCATGACAGTATCGCCCTGACTCTTCGGACTACTCATAAAATTTATTAACCTTTCACCAAAGAGTATATATTCCAGTTTCCAGAAGGGTTTCGTCTGTTTTTGAGTCATTTTCAAACCACTTTAATGTGTCTGCAAACAAGAGCAATGAAATATTTTAAAAATAGGAAAATTCCGTCTTTCACTTGTTTTTCACTTGTTTGAAAAACAAACAAAAAAAAACCAATAACGTCCTGTCCACTCCTGACGAAGGACGGAAGTAATTCACTGATCTGTTCAAAAACTCCGGTTGAGTCATTATTTTCAGAATTTTGATCAAGAAATCCAAAGTCTGGCACGGTTTCAGCATTCTCAGTTGTTGTTTCTGAAATGTATAACTTCGTTCTGGTATGTTCTTTTGAGAAACGTTTCTGCAATGGTGAAGCACTATATAACGATGATTTACCAGATGAAGCTCGATACAATGGAGATTTATAAGGATTCTTTATCCGAGTGTCCGATTTTTAAAGGATTGTTTGCTTCCTCTTGATTCTAGACTGTGTATTTCGTCTAACTTTTGGCGTATGTAATGAAAGCAGGGACTTCTTTCGAGTCATCTGGAAAAAAAAAAGAGAAGCAAAGTGTAATGGTATAATTTATGTTGAAAGCAGTTGGAAAGGTAACCGTTTTATCAATAAATGTCATATAGGTTATGAACAATCCACTTAAAGTGACATTTCACAATTATTTTTTTCATAATTTTTTCTTTTATTCTATCTGAAAGAGCATCTTTTCTTATGGAAGTTCTGAAAATTTCAAGTCAAAATATTGAACCGTTTACGAGAAATATATATTTTTGTGCTAAAACTGGACAAATTGTTGTGGACAACAGTTCAGATTCCTATAGAAATTGTCATTTCTGTCTCAACTTTAAAGGCGCATTTTTCGCTTATAAATAACAACTTCAAAAAACTGATAGCATTTCTACGCATTAGAATAAACAATCTTTGCATCAAGACATACTTTTAAAAAATGAAATTAATGTGAAATGTCACTTTAAATCTGGTATTGGTATGACAGTAAAATCTGACAGGGACAAATAAAGGATCATCTTCTAAAAGATTTTCTTCTGACCAATTAAATAAACACTTTCAAGATTCTGAAAGCGATTTAAACCGTAAACTAGGCAACGAGGACATCACAATTCAGTTCAGACTCATTGTGTTTGCACGTATAAAAGATTGCCCCTAACGATGACTGTCGTATGTGTCTGTAAGTTAACGCCAGATTTCAACCATATTGGGTCATGAATAAAAAAAAAAACAATTTGTCCAATTTCCATGGCTTTCCTAGTACACGAGCAATTGTGTGTGTGTTTAACATCACACTCACTAGAACTCGGCGTGCCAAACACTACAGCACTGTACGTGTGTTTAACATCTTTTTCATAAATAAACTTGAAAAAGACAAAACGGACCTTGTAAATGGACTAGGATGAAATGTCATCGATCAAAAGGGGTCTGGAAGTATAAAGTGTGATCAGAGGGTACTTTGTGTAAGAAATAAAGCTGTAAATATGATGCGACGTGCTTAACACACATCCAGAATTTTCGCAATTTTGGAAATATTCTTTAAGTGTTCTCTAAATACAGCGACCGGATAGGGGAAAGTTTGGTATCTGTGAAAACCCTAGACAACAGCGCGTACTTTAGGATATATGACTTGTCTGTGAAACTACGTAGACTGAATACATACCTTTCCAAAGTTTGAGATTTCACGCCGAAGCGGTCATTTCGTCGCCATTTTTTCGTGTTCAATACCGTTGCTAATCACGTGATTCTCCCCATTGTACAGTGTACACAAATCCTTTCTTTTTTCAATGTCCATTTTGTCGTCTGTAGTAACTTTCAAATTGTGCCACCCTGAAATTTTGTCGTCTGGGAAAAGGTTAGGCTTTCACTGTCAAAGCAATCAACAATTTGTACTTTTCATTAAAATTTCGCCGTTTGGGCAAGGGTTGTGAATGTAATGGTTCATAAACTGTTCAAATTGGAGTCTGTGTTTTTGCTTTAAAATTACTTTACTTTAGATCTAGACAACATCATTAAGCTGTGGTGGATGTGCAAATCAGGCTTTTACGACTTATCCCTTAACCCATTACCACACAGTGACTCCTTTTGACTCCCCACATGATATTGACTTGGGAAAACATTGTGGAAAATTTCCCACAATGTTTTCTACCTAAAAATACCAACCCATTTGAAATTTTATGCACTTAGAATTTTCGTCTGCAACTTCTTTGAATTTGAACTAGTCTAAAATGTTGCCGTCTGGTAATGGGTTAACCAACTACAAATACCAAGTACAAATTTATCGACTGTTTAACAATCAAGGAGTTGCAGACATACACGCATAACACGTTACTGTCACCTTGAAAATAGGGGAAAAACACTAGCATACAATTCTTTTAAAAAGTTGGGATTTTCTTACTAAATCTACTCATAAATACGGGAACTTGTAAAGCTGGGCCCATCGTTTTAGGGTGAAAGAATTCTAAAATTCATTAGCTGGACACATAATTATACGGATTTTCTTAGCCCTCGATGTTTTGTTACAGGAGCGTAAAAATAAGGCAATTTTTTTTTGTTGTTTTTTTTAAGTGATTAAGACCCATGCAAAATAAAAATGTCGCTTTTGAAATAGGTTAATTAAGAGAAAATTACTGGATAAAACATTCGGTTCACGCTAACATCTGTCGCATGTTATTATCCAACTTCTGTATTCATTTGGACTAGATTTAGGTAATACTCCAGCTTCCTCAATCCTTTCCTTAACCCATTACTGCACAGTGACGCCCTTTGACTCCCTCACTAACAAAAGCATGGGAAAACAAATGTGGGAAATGAAGAAATTGCTTGTGACAACCAATTTCTTCATTTCCCAAAATATTTTCTACACAAAAAGACCAAAAATGTAAATTTTCATCCAGTTTTCATTGTCGTCTGCAACATCTTTGAATTTGGAGCCACCCAAAATTTTGTCGTCTGGTAATGGGCTAACTTGCAAACGGCTAAAATGGACTTCTCCAATTTTAGAGCTGCTTCAGACGACGATATGGATAAGATTTGCGTAACATATATCAGAGAAAATAATTGAAATTAATATAAAAATAATCAAAGAAAAAAAAACATTGTTTACAAGCATTTTCTTCCTTTCTCTCAATGTTTTCCTACGTGTGCGTTTTTTCGCATTGGGGACTTCGAAACCAGGGCCGCGTTTTACTAACATAGATTTTTGCAAAAACCTTGTAACAACACATCTGATTGAAAGAGAAATAATAACAGTAATTATTCGGCCAATCATATTTGTTGTTGTTTCAAAAATGTTCGTAAGTTTGTTAGTAAAACGGGCCCCAGGTCTTGTTTTGGACATGGTTTCAATACCAGAATTTGGCTCCTACAACATCAACATAAGTACTAGTCCTCAAATAACAAGAGTTGTCCGCGGACAACGTAGCTCGCCTATACGGGAGCTTGTCACAAAAACAGCAAATAAGTGGGTCAAACTCCACGGTCAAGGTCACAAGATCAAGGATAATGGTCCCAAATGAAAGGTCTTGTCGAGATGTATCTATGTATGAAATATCAAGGCTGTATCTCTAATAGTGCCTGAGATATAGGCCAGGTTAAAGTTTTTCAAAAGTAGGTCAAACTCCAAGGTCAAGGTCACTAGGTCAAAGGTCATGGTCCCATATGAAAGGTCTTGCCGAGATGTATCCATGTATGAAATATCAAGGCTGTTTCTCTAATAGTGCCTGAGATATAGACCAAATTAAAGTTTTTCAAGTGAAGACGGGACGGGACGGTACGGGACGCGGCACTAGGGCTGTGACATTAGCTCCCCAGACATAAATTCCCGGCTCGCTAAAAAGTATTTGAAAACATTTATACAAAACCGGACAAAGTCAAAAACCAACCTGCATTTTTTATGGATTTCTCTTCTTCTTCTTCTTCTTCTTCTTCTTCTTCTTCTTCTTCTTCTTCTTCTTCTTCTTCTTCTTCTTCTTCTTCTTCTTCTTCTTCTTCTTCTTCTTCTTCTTCTTCAGACGTTCCTTTGAACGTATTTATTTTACATCGATTGGGAAGCAAGTTTTTTTCAACTTATTTTAATCCCTCTCGATTCCCTCTTATTCTCACTTTTCCAAATATTTTCTTTGCGATAAATGTACAATAATCATTTTCAAAACGTTCATTTTGTCGTTTACAAGCATTCTCAAGTCTTTTATCACCTCCTTTTCCCCTGAATATAATTATTTTATTTCATACGTCAACTTTCGTTTGAATTCAGATCGTCGTCTGTAGCAGTTTTTTTATAATATAAACCAAGACAATTTTTTCGTAATGGTAAATGGTAAAGAGAAAAGTCTAAAACATCTGTCGTAGGTTATTACATTTGTTTCTATCCAGGACTTGAAAAGGCCTCAATGCAATTAATTACGTAGATCTTTGTAATGTACTTTATACATGATACCTTCATTAGAGCTACCGATAAGAGAGGTTGAAAGTATTCTTAATGTTATTTTCAATCCAAACCCTATGTTGTGGGTACTCATTTGAATCGTCTCGGCGAGACGATTCCAATGAGTACCCACAACAAAGTGTTTGATGAACAATGTGTGAAAAATTGTGTTTTGAAAGGCCTTCACCCTCTCTTATCTGAAGCTCTGCCTTTATGAATATAAGAAAATGGGCAAAGATCTGCAAAATGGGTTCATTTATGTATTTGAGATGAACATTGATCAAGGCTAGCATGCGGGTAGACACGCAGTCTGATCAAGATCCGCATTTTTCCTGACCCGTAGCAAATGTAAGGATAGCATGGATCCTGATCCGAATATATACCGGTATAATTCTAAGGAAACACGGTGCTCTTTTTTTTTTTGATAGTTCTGACTTTGTTCTGAACCTTTTCTAAAACAAAATCCTTTTCAGCCTAATTAACAACTGTTACAGACGCCAAATGAAAAATACGCACACGAAATGTTAACTAAAAATACAGAAAACTATTAATTAAGGAAAATAGGATATTGTGATTACCAAAAAGTTTCTTCTTTATCAACATTGTTTTTAAAGGTTCTCTTGATCGACTGATTAGTACGATTAAGACAAGCCGGCAGCCAGGCAGTCGGCAAAACAGTCAGTAAATCATGTAGTCATTCACTCGGTTAGTTTAACCAATTACCAAACGACAAAATTTTAGGGTGGTCCAAATTGAAAGAGTCTGCAGACGACAATTTCAAGTGAATGGAATGCTTAATTTTTAGGTCTTTTTGGATGGAAAACATTGTGAGAAATGAAGAAATTGCTTGTCACAAGCAATTTCTTCATTTTCCACAATGTTTTCCAAAGCCATTATCGTGTGGGGAGTTAAAAAGAGTCATTGTGTGGTAATGGGTTAATGGTAAGCCAGTCAAGAAGCCAAGAAAGCAATTAAGAAATCAATAAAGTAATCGGTCAAGAAATAAATCAAGCAATAAATCAATTAATCAGTAAAAATCAATCAAGTAATCGGCTAAGAAATCAGCCATAAAATCAATAAAGTAGCAAATATATTAATCATTCAAGTAATTAATCCATCAAGTAATCAGTCAAGAAATAAGTTAAGTAATCAGAACAATAATCAATCAAGACAATAAGAAAAGGTCAAGTAATCAATTAAATAATCAGTCAAGTTATCAACCAAGTAATCAGTCAAGTTATCAATGAAGTAATCAGTCAAGTTTTCAATAAAATAATCAGTCAACAAATCAATTAAGTAATCAGTCAAGAAACAAATAAACCAATCAATCAAGTAGGCCTAATCAGTCAAGTAACAAATCGATCAATCATTCAAGTAATCAGTCAAGTAACAAATCAATCAATCAATCAATCAATCAATTAATCAAGTAATCAGTCTAGTAACAAATGAATGAATGAATGAATGAATGAATGAATGAATGAATGAATGAATGAGTGAGTGAGTGAGTGAGTGAGTGAGTGAGTGAATGAATGAATGAATGAATGAATGAATGAATGAATGAATGGATCGATCGATCGATCGATCGATCGATCGATCAATCAATCAATCAATCAATCAATGCAAAATTTCAGGCATTTACACATCTCATTTTCTATTTCCCCATCTTCACCAAAACTTACGATGCAGTAGTTCTCACGGAGTTGTCGATTTTGGAAAAATCGGGCCATGTCCAACAAATTCAAGCCAAACGAGGGGGACTGGATCTGCCCAGACACTAAGTAACGATATTTTGTTTGTTTTAACATTTTGCAATCATGATATACGAGTTTGTATCTCGTACATACTTGTAAAAACAAAATCATTCAAAATCAGAACTCTTAGCCATTTCGGACGGAAGAGTAGTCGGACAACTTAGTTTATCTAAAGAATCAGTCGGCATGACGTCATAGCCTCACTTTCATTTTTTCATCGAGGGTACTACCTCTGTATCTGTATATCTGTCTGTATATGTTGCGCCAAAAGTAACCTCTTCAGGCTTTAACTTGACGGGGGAGTGCGCGATTTGATAATTATCCTGTTTTCTCCGCGATTCGTGCATGTTATTCATAATGTCGGCGCATGCGCATTACTTAATGGAGTAATCAAAATATTTTTTTGAAATCATTGCATAGAACTATCGCATTTAATGGGGAAACACGCAAAAATAAACAAAAACAACGAATTCGCAAAATTTTCATGCCCGAAAGGTCATTGGGGTTAGACTACATAGCCTGGAAGCTTTCTCATTAGATTCGTGCCTCTAATTGGTTGACGAATTTTTGGACTCCCGATGAGAAGTTTCTCTCATTTCCTTGCAGTTTACAATTATTTGACTTCTTTATATTATTGATGAGCAGAAATAAATAATGAATACGTAAGATAAACTGATATTTTGCCAATTTACAATGGGTGCTACGGCGTCGATTATTGTGAACTGATCCCGGATTTCTCCGGGTTTTGGGGTTTCCCATTTCAATCAATCCATGCGTCTTAAAACTTTAACCAATCGTATTTTTACTAATGTGAAAGCTTTTAGTAATCACTACGCAATACACAAAACCTCGTTTTGATAGTTTGTTAATTGATTTTCATTGGTTATCTGTCGAAAAAGTTTGACCTAATTAACCATCATACTGTAAGCGTCA
The DNA here is from genome assembly GCA_963680895.1 of Fragum sueziense. Taxonomy (NCBI): domain Eukaryota; kingdom Metazoa; phylum Mollusca; class Bivalvia; order Cardiida; family Cardiidae; genus Fragum; species Fragum sueziense. Next base: position 42,812,939 of record OY804594.1, read on the forward strand.
TTCAAAATGGCGGACTTCCGGTCGGTGATCTTCCAAAACAAATCTTCCGATCAAGAACTCGCCGGTAATTCGTCAGATTTCGAAGAAATTTTTTCTTAATACAATGAAAGAAATAATGATAAAGATGATTTTATGATGAAATGGTCGGTTAGTGGTCGGGATAAGTAAATTTTGCCCTTGACAAGTAGGCCGAGGATCGATCCGAAAATTCGTCTGCTAAAAAATTCAACTCGCTGGATTTTTGCTATCTTTTCATCGCCGATGGTAGTCCGTACCAAATGAATTTAAATGCGATTTTCTGAATATTTAACAAACAATGCATCAAAGAAACACTCTATGAAGTTTCGAGCGGAATTGTATGGCGTGCGCAATAGATATTTGGAATTTAAAAGAGAGCACGAATCCAATGAGAAAGCACGAATCAATGAGAAACAGGCATAGTCACCAGCGTTTTTTCTCGCCAATTGGGAAAGGTACCTATACCCCTACGATTGGGAATTTTTCGCGTCGTGAAATCTTCAAATTGGGAAAAGATTAATTCGCAAAATTGATGAATTGGGAATCTTAGAGGTGCATCTTAATCTATCATTAGCAGCTAAATTTTGCACCACATATCATTGTAAGGTCTTATACCTGTGACCATATATTTTGACCATTTATTATATCTCTATATATTTAGAAATTGTTGAAAGGTAGATAATACTGAAATCCAGCATTCACTCCAATTCTCTCAATACTTTACAGGCATTTAAAGTAACATTATTTATGTTGTCTGCATAAAAAATTCCTGTTATTTTCACAGTGACACCATTCCAAGACATTGTGGAAAGGGTTAAGAAATCATTGGAGCTAAACACAAAATGTTTGTAGATGTAAATTCTTCTATATGTTCTAATCTAAATCTTTTCCTAGCTACTTTGGAAGTGTTTCTATTTTCGGAAATGATGCTTTGGTCTGTTGAAAGCTTAGAACTTTGAATTTGGATCTGTCTAAAAAGAATTCAACTTCTCAGTAACCCATATAAACTGTTTGGATCAGATATTTCTAGTCAAACTAAAATGTATGGCATGATTGGCCATTGGGAACGGCACATAAGATCATTGGGAACGGTAGCTATGGAGATTGGGAAACGGCCTGTACTAAAATTGGGAAAGAGCCTGTAGTCATTGGGAAAGGTTCCTTTTACAGGTACTAATTATAGTAGGGGAAAAAACCCTGGTCACAGAGTCTTGATTTGAAAGTTGCTATAGTGTCAGAGTTCACCACATTATCACTTAGCTTGTTCCAATCTGGTATTGTTCTAACAAAGAATGAGTTTTTATAGTTCTCTGATTTAGCGAAAATGGGTTTGAAGCACAGATTGTTGTTAGTCACTGAATTTTCCACAATGTTTCTAGTTTCACAGTTTGCGAAATTCCGAGCCCTGATTGAACGTTTCGGTCGTTGCGTAGATCTATAGGTAGTGTTCCGGGTTGATAGCTGGCACGTGCCCGTTCACCACCTTGTACATGAAGGCGAGTCTGTGGTGCTGCCTTCTCTCCCGAAGTGGCGGTAGTTCCAGCTGTCGTAGCATGTTGGTCACGCAGCCCTCCTGTCTGGACCTGTAGTCTTTGGTTATGAACCTGGCAGCAGATCTTTGTATCTTTTCCAGGCGGTCAATGTCTCTTTGTTGGTACGGGTCCCAGACGATGCAACCATATTCGAGTTTAGATCTTACTAGAGCTAGGTATGCTGTTTTTCTACATGGTTTAGGACAATGTCGCAGGTTCCTTCTCAGAAATCCCAAGGTTGAATTCGCTCGTTTTGTGAGGCTGTTGATGTGAGTGCTCCATTTCATGTCTTCTGAGAAAAGTATTCCAAGGTATGGGTTTTCTTGAACTTGCTTCAGGATAGAGTTGTTAATACGGTAGAAAAATGATGATCTGTTTTTGGAGCTCAGTAAGTAATATTTTTTGGCATTGAATTTCATCCCCCATTCGTCAGCCCATTTTTCTAGGTTCGAAAGATCTTTTTGGAGGACTTCATGGTCTTTGAAGGAGTTGATGGGGCGGTAGAGTAAACAGTCATCAGCAAAGAGGCGAATGTTTGAGCTAACTCTCTCTGGCAGGTCGTTGATGTGACACAGAAACAGGAGAGGGCCCAGCACTGTGCCTTGAGGGACACCAGAACCAACAGGGACTTGGCGCGACTTTTCTCCATCGACGACTACGCACATGTGACGTTGGGTGAGGAAATTGCTAACCCATTTTAGAAGACTGCCTCGGATGCCATAGTTTTCCAGCTTCTGTAAGAGACGTTTGTGGGGTACGGTGTCGAAAGCTTTACTGAAATCGAGGATAATGGTGTCTACTTGTTTGTTGTTGTCGTGATACTGAAGAAGATCGTGGGAGGTGACAACCAGTTGTGATTCACAAGAGTAGCCAGAGCGAAAACCGTGGTTTAGTGAAGTAAGTACTTTGTTCTTTTCTAGATGACGGAGGAAGTGACGACATATGATGTGTTCTAACAGTTTGGAGATAACGCAGGTCAAGGAGACAGGTCGGTAGTTCTCAGGCAGGTGTCTATCTCCTTTCTTGAATACTGGTGCGATGTTGGCGTTTCTCCAGTCTTCCGGTGATTCTCCAGTGTCAACAGATCGTTGAAATATGGTAGATATAGCTGGAGCAATTTCGTCGGCACAGTTCTGCAAAACACGGTTTGGAATTTCATTAGGGCCGGCTGCCTTGTTTACCTGCAGTTTCTTCAGCAGTTTGCTTACACCTTCTGTTCTTATATTGAGTGATGGAAGGTCATCTGCTATACGGCTGGTCAGGGTCGGGGTAAGTGTTGGATCATCCTGGGTAAACACAGACTCGAATTGGTTGACGAGAATCTCGGCCCTGGCTTTTGCATCCGTTACAAGTTGGCCGTGTTCCCTTAGTGGAGCGATGCCAATGTTGTCCTCCTTTCTGGATTTGACATACTGCCAGAAAGGTTTTGTGTTGTTGTTTTGCAGGCCTTCTGATATAATATTGTTGACATGGGTCCATTCTGCTTGTCTGATTTTGCGCTTGCATTCCCTTTGGAAGTTTCTAAATTTGGTCCAGTCCTTGGATTTTTTTGCCTTTTTATAAAGTCGGGCTTTCTTTCGTAGTGTTCGTTTGACCGATCTGGTGATCCATGGTGTAGAGTTCTTATGAAGTTTCATTTTTGATGGGATGTGGGTTGAGATGGCTGTTTGGAGGTCTTCTTTAAAGGTGTTCCATAGTATGTGTACTGGTGATCCTTCTCTATATAGATTTTGTATCTTTATAGAGATAGATTTAATGTTTGTTTTGAGGTCTTCCCAATTTGCTTTCGAGAATAAGAGGCAGCGACGTGGTTTTTTGTTGTTATAGTAGGACTTTGTGTCCGAGTCAACAACGACTATGTCATGGTCTGATATTCCAGGTGCGCTTGATGTCGACTTTATTAGTGACGGGTTGTTTGTAAATATTAGATCCAACAGGTTTTCGCCTCTGGTGGGTTTGTCATGGACTTGGGTAAGGTTGAATTCAATAGCGAGGTCTAATACCGCTTTTTGGACTGCAACGTCTGGCGCGCCGGAACGTACTGATTGGTTGGTCCAATCGATGTCTGGGCAATTTAGGTCGCCAGCAAGGATGGTGAGTTTCTCTTTCTGACTGTTGATCTGCGTAAGAGATTTTCTGAGTTCTGCAACATCGTTGAGGTTTCTATGTGCCATGTAAAAAGACGAGATTAGAAGGTTCTTCATGCCTTTGAGTTTGACTTGTACCCATTCGATTTCGCAGTTAGTGACTAAGTCAGCTTTTTCCTCTGCGACCAGATTTTCATGAACTAGAACAAATACTCCCCCTCCGAGTGTACCGCGGTCGTTTCTGAAGGCCTTGTAGTGGCTTGGAAAGACTTCGCTTGAGCTGATAGCATCTGGAGATGGAGATTTGCCAGGGGTCACTCCTTTCAGCCAGGATTCCGTACCGCAGACGATGTCTGGTTTAATATAGTTTAGAGCTGTCTTGAGTTCGGCACTTTTACCACTTCCTAGGCTGCGGCAGTTTACATTCATTATTCTTAGGTTGCGTTTCTCAGATACACAAAAGAGAGAGGAGATGTCACTTGCTGAACTTGAGGATGTTAATGAGGATCGGCTTCTAGATCTATTTTTAAAAACCGGGCTACTGACATGTAGTGGGCTAAAAGCACCAGTTGAGGTAATTGAGTCCATGGTAGTGTGAAGTTCCGATAGTGGTTGGTAACTGTTTGATAAGTTCAGTTCATAGCTTTTGAATGTAAAAGAAGATATATTAACACTGTCACACTTACAGCATAGCCATTGGATGTGTTTGTGTTTGGCTAGTAGGTCATAATCAGCTGAACATAGTTCAATACACGAGCGATGGTGCCATATATCACAGCCGTCGCAACAGAGGCCGTCAAAATGTTCCCAAGTAACAGGCAGTTGGCAAAGGCCACATGGGTAGATTGATGCTTGTCTATGGGGTCCGGGGTTACATTCAATATCTCCGCTGAGTAATAGGATGCATATCAATAACGTACATGATTTGACGGGCGTTGACTGTTCCGATAATCCAGGGTGGAAGCGATGACGTAGGGATCTAGTTGCAATTCCAACAATAAGTTGTTTCTGGTTGTGTATTTCTTGTTTTTGTTGTGATGTGATGTTCCAAATTGCAAAGACAAATAGGTCTTTATCGTTACGGGACACCATTTTTGAGGCAGAATATTTCATAAATCCATCGTTAAAATTCATAAACAAAACTCTCTTTTTAAACAATGTGATTTAAACTTTCTAACTACCAATGCATTTTTAATAATCGGGTGTAGTTCTCGAAATATTAATGATGAAAGTTGGTAATGCTTTAAGGAAAAAGACCGAAGCTTTCACCTCCACTGAATGAGTGCAGGTGCGCGCTGTATGACTGACATCGTTTTTGATTGGCTGAAGGGATTGTGCCGACCGAATCAATCATTGATTCGGATATTGTTGGCGGTATTCATAGAGGGCAGATGATTCCTTTGATAGCAGATGACCCGCAGTTTCACTTTTTCCATAATACACTGTGGTTTGGTCATTTTGCTTATCAAATCCACGTTTTTTTTACCAAGAAATTGGGGCTGAATTCGGCCCATTACCATCTGGGAATTTCCTAGTCTAAATTGTTATTTCCCTAAATCAATGTTTCAACTTTTATAATGTACTCCCATGGGATTATTTATGTAAAGAGTCAAAGATCTTCAGTTTATCAGCTTACAAGTAAAGTTAAGTAGAGAAGAAAAGGTGCACCAGACGTGGGACTCAACCCAAGACCCCTAGATAGTCAGACGCTTTAACCCCTGAGCTTAGATTGCTTTCAAAATCTATTTTCTTTGTGTTTTCTAGAACATTTTGAAGCATTTTCAGAATAACAATTCAAGCAAAGAATATGCTGGAAAAAATTCCCTTGTAACAGCTCATTCGAGATTTTTTTGGCAATATTGGGAAGGTGCCCTAGGGCCTTTTCAATTGGGAAAATTAGCGGCGTAAACCCTAAAATTTGGAAATTTTCAACCATTATACACTTAAAGTTACCTCTAATAAGGTGTTAGAATAAGTGAAATTCTTTTATAAACCAAAAGCAGGGATTTTCTTCCTTCTATTACAGAGGCCAATATTCGGTGGCTTCCCAATTTGAAAAGGTCTCCTTTTTTCCCAATTTCAAAGTGAGAATTTCCCAATTTTGAAAACTGAAATTCCAAAAATTGGAAAATAACTAATGATCATTTACATATGGGTAATTCTAGTCACAATAAGGAGCAGTGTGTCTCCTATAATTCAGTTATTCTGATTATAAAGTGTTGTTTAAGAAAATGTATTTTCATTTGTACATTAAAATGATTTATTCTCCTCTACCTTTTTTCCCAATTTGACCAAAATCGCTTTAAAATTTCTTAAAATGACTGAACAGGGCCCCTTCCCAATTTTTGGAAGAAAAGCCCTGAAAAGATTGATTTTGATATGGAGATTGAGTAGAGAGTTTAAGTTTGTTCTCAAATGACTTATAAAAGCAATTTTACTAAGGTTTTGGTAACTTCTTTTTACTTTTTAGCTCGACTTTTCGAAAAAAATGAGAGCTTATACTGTCACTCGGGCGTGGGCGTTGCAACAAAGGTTAAAGTTTTTTCAAACATCAATAACTTCCATACTATCAAAGGGATTCAACCTAAACTTGGAATACTTATTCACCATCACACCCTCTACCTTACTACTAGGGCCCATGACCCTAACTCCACTATATTTGGAGTTATGCCCCCTTTATACTAAGCAACTTACAAAGTCGAGCGCGCTGTCTTCGCCTCTTCGGACAGCTCTTGTTCTAATTTGTGATTGGGATTTTTTTTATCCAGGTTATAAAAAAGTAAGCTAAATTCCATGGGAAAAGGGGCCAAATTTCGGCCCCTGAGACACCCTAAAAAAATCACTGTCATTCTATGCCCCCCCCCCCCCACACACACACACACACGCACACACACAAATTAAGGGTCCTGGGCCTCTTCCTCTAACCATAAAAAGAAGCCCTGAAATTTGGCTTTGGTAGTGTGGAAAGCTGCTGACATGTCAGAGAAGATTGATAAAGTTGAAGCCCTAGATCTTTTATTTTCTCCTCTCTCAATGCTTTACATACTAATTCCAAATTGCATACACAAACCGAAAGTCAAATTTATTCTGTTGTTCCAAATCTTGTCATTTTGGGATAAAGTTCAAATATATATATGCAATTATTCTTAACCTTTTTCCAAATTGAACGGTCATATTTTTTTCCTCAGGTGTGGAAACGTGAACTTTGCCAGAAGGTCAGAGTGTAATAAATGTGGTAAAGGTAAGAACAATTTATAAAACAGGAATTTATTGAATACATGTACTTCTATTTCATTTGATACAATTACATGATCATTGATTTAAATTTTATCCAAGATAATGGTAAATCATATATATAGCTTCTTTTCATTGAAAATCATGTCACAGGTGGTAAACGGAGAAATTTAGCTCCAAAAAGAGTCAACAGTATTTTGTTGCCTCGTGACATCCGGCTTCTACCGAGGTAGTTGCATAGAGCGAAAATCTGTAAACAAAGGTAGGTCACGAACACATTTTTCTACAATTATTTCTTTTACAACGTATTTTTGAAAAATCCGGCAATGCTGTAATATGAAGAAATGGTCGAAGTTTGTTGCACACGAGAATATACGGTGTTAGTAAGCAGGGTTTGAATACAATTGATGAAAAACATTTCAGATTCGAAAGTAAGAACTGCTCTCGGCAGAATTTCAACATATTTCTATTATTTCGAACAACAAACATACCAATTCTGTAATATTTCTCTTTACTTTGTGCTTGCAAGTGATGCTTATGTTGTAATGATATACTATAGGGCTATTTTTGGGAGAATGGTTGGTAAACCCCTGTGTTAAAATTCAAAAGTTTTTACTTTCGATTTTGAAATGTTTTCAACGATTGTATTAAAACCCTGCTACTAACACAGTATATTCTCGCAGGACCGTAGGAAGCAATTTCATTTTTGGGGGGGGGGGGGGGCTAAAGCCCCTTTTCTAAATATATGGGGGGTTAATTTGGATTTCCCAAAATTTTCGGTGTAAAATTAAGAAAATTTGGCAATTTTGGCTTAGCTCCCCCTAGCCTCCCTTGTTCCTATGGGCCTTTTCTCGTGCACAACAAACTTCGACTATTTCTTCATATTACAGCATTGTCGTATTTCTCAAAAACTCGCTTTAACCCTTTCACTGCCATAGGCGACTTTTGTCGACGAGGGGTTCCCTGCCATAGGCGACTTTTGTCGACAAAGGGGGTGTCTCAAATCTGCCCACGCTTGAATTTTCTTTTAATTCTGCATGGTGATTAAGGACCATATACAAGCTGTTAAAGTGCATTTAGTTTCTTAGATAATCCAAACTGGATTCCAAAAAGCCACCTTGACTTATTCCCACTATGACATGAAACATGGCCTCTTTTTCATGTGTCCCAAAACTTTAGTTTTGTGTATTTTCAAGATCTTTCAATTGAATTTGATCCGAGACACATAAGGCATTACATTCACACCAGAAAAGGTATTTGAGGAAATTATTACGAATGTTTTTTATTGAATTAATCATGAAAAAATGCATATTTTTCAGCAAAATTTTAGAAAAGAGTAAAAATGAATTCCAAAGTTAAGTATGTTGGAGTCTTTGTCAAGATTCCATATCATCACAAAAACATGCTACATATTTCCTCTTACTTTGAGCTAAATTACATAGAAATCCAAAACCGGTAACAATGTCATATAATACATATTATTGATGAAGGTGATGTTTTGGTCCAAAACTTGTATTCAGTAATAATTTGATTGTTCTCCTAAAAACATTTTTATATTCAGTAAAATCAACTGTAGCATACAGTACAAAGCTACAGTAATATTCATGCCCAAAAACTCATTGGAAAAAACATGGAATTAATATAAATATTACTTTTATTTACAAAATTACATGTATGGAAGCCGAGATAGGCATACATATACAGTTTGCAAGTTTTCTTTACTATTTGGTCACATTGTCTATGCACCATTTTTAGTGAGACTATGACATGCAATAAATGTCAAGCCAAATGTTATGAAATTGAAAAGACGCTTAGAACCGGTACGGTAAAGCATCAAAAGGTGCCCTTCCGGGTAACCAATACATAACCAAATATTTTTGCTCTAAGCGCCCCTAATGAACTAACATGATATGGAAGGCCCCCTATGATTCAGTAAAAGACTGTTACAGCATTATATCTTTTCAGTTACACAGTTGAAAATGTGCTTGTTTATTTCAAAACGTGGCCCTATTGGGATAAAACAGGGTGCAATTATTTCCTCAATTTTTTTTCTGACCATAGCTTAACCTGTATTGATACACAATTTATACACATTTCAATGATGTCATATGATTAACATGTTGTTTGGCCATCAATAGCCCTTAATAGTCACATGGGAGCTGGATTATCTGTTTCTGATGCATTACAACAATATTTTCACTTTTGCACGATTGTCAAATGCCATTAAAGAAATCGGTGCTTTTTCTTATTTGCTTTCTTATGTTTCAAAAGATATATAAATAACTCTTGCTGTTAGCTTTCATGAATCACGGCTGACTTGAATAATTTAAAATGATTTTTATAGAAAATTTCCTCTCTTTTTTGTAAAGTAGGTACACCTGGGACAAGATCTAATGTGACCCTGGACAAAAATATTGTAACCAACTTTGAAGTCTACTCCTTAGCAAACTTACATACAAAATTTAAAACCTCATGGCTGTGTAAAGCTTTATAAAAAGAGCTTATTTTTATTATATGAAAAGTTTCCCCTTTTATGCCGCCACAGCAGCAAAAGTTTATGACAAAAAGAAATTCTAATACACAGAGTTGTACTCCTTTAACCAAAGGATACTTTTTATCAAGTTTCAAAAAGATTTACATATTAGATTGGGAGAAAAAAGAATTTTTGAGAAAATGCCAACAGACAGACAGACACACGGACAGATGACAGGAAATAACGGGAAAAATGCATTGCATCTTGATTTATCCTCAGGTAAACTAAAATAACCAAAAAAATAAACAAAACATTTGAAAAAAGTCATTTTTAAAAAATCTTAATTTTGTCCATTCTTGGAAATGTGCACTATTCAGGGGGAAATTCCAAAAGCAACATTTTACCGGTTTTATTTTTTCTCGATATTTCACGATAATTATCACTATATTTGTGCGCAACTTTTACATAATTTTCAAATCTTGACAAAAACTGGAACAAAGAAAATTTTTGAACAGAATTCGCTTAAAATATTTAAAAACAATGAATTTTTGGGTTACCCCCTTACATCAGTTGATATAAAACAAATTTTTGTACATAACTATATATATTTTTGTTTCATACATGATCACGGACTACTGGGCATTATTTTTGGAATAAATTACGCGATGAAACTAACAACCAGAACGCTTGCACACTGTTCTAATCAGGGTACCCTCTTTTTTCATGGTGAAAACTTAAAATTCCGAGAAAAATTGTTTTCTGGAATGTGCGATTTGAAACATTTCATGAATATGAACCGTTATCTAGTGTACTAACTTCATGCCAAATTTCATCAAATTACGAGCGTGGGCAGACTCCCATGTTATTTTTCCTATTCGTGAGACACCCCCTTTATGGGGACGAGTACCAACAACATAAAAAAAAATTATTTTTTTTTATTTCATAAGTTACCTTGAAATTTTGGTCACATATAGGTGCTTCATTTGTCTCTATGTGCTGAAAATTTGAAAGGAATCCATCCAATGAGTCAAAAGTTATGCATGTTTTTGTGAACAGGGTATCGAAATTTCTTCGAATTAATTCAGCGGTGAGAAACACGTCCGAAAAAAATATTTGGCAGTGAAAGGGTTAAAAAAGTAATTTTAAAAAAATGTGTTTGTGACCTACAAATTTTCGCTCTATGCAACTACCTCTTTTTGGAGCTAGTTTCTCCGTTTACCACCCATGCATGTAAATGCAGCTGAAAACAGGCTGCAGTTCCGTGATTTTCGTCAAAAAATGACAATATTGAGAATGAATAACACATTTAGACTGGTTACTGCCCCTGATTCTACTTCATGTTTTTGGAAACCAAATGATTGAAACGGTTAAAATTGTTTTGTGAAAGAGTAGTCTAAGACTATAAAGCGTCTAGGCTACATTGGTTGCCAATGAAAAAATTACTTTTTATTCATACCCAAAGTAAAAAGCTTGAATAATTCTTCACTTGAGAATCTGTAGGACTAAAAAAATAACAGTTTACCAGTGGTTTATATATAACTACAAAGAAATTAATTTAGTAAAAATAGGTTGAAAATTATTAGATGAATTAGTGTAATTTTTATGCCCCTGTATCAAAAGATTGGGGACATATTGTTTTACCGTTGTCTGTCCCTCCTGTCAGTTTGAAACTTAAGGTAGTACACCCCTAATGAGATTCGCGCAACGTCAGAATTATTCGGGCGTGGTCAAATTTTTACAACCACTTCCGAATAGGCTCAGATACGTAATGACGCAGCTCGAAAAATTCTGATATTTAATTAATCTCAAAATGGCTTCATTACGGGTATTCTACCTTAATGTGAAAACTCAATATTAGCCTTTTTATGGGCATCAGTGTTTCAAAATCACATCTTATTTTCAGGAAGAAAAGATGGGATCATATACAAGAAAGGGGGCACAGAAATCGGGAAGAACATGGCAGAGAAAAGCAAGGGACTGTTTAGTGCGGATGACTGGCAATGTAAAACGCAAGTATTAAGAATCTATATGGTATTGTGCTTTTGCCCTGTCATTCTGATCTCAGAATATTTCAGCTTTTTTCATAGTAAAAAATAAGGGGGGAACAGTTGCGGATCAAGAGGGGGTTCAAACAAGTCCCCCTCTTTTGCTTGATTATTTAATTTTCATGTAGATTTTCAGCCAAATTGTGTGATAAAAGGAAAATGAACCCCCATATGAATACTAGAACCCTCCTCACAGAAATACTGTATCCCCCAAGGGAAAGAATTATATTTTTAGCTCACCTGAGCACGAAGTGCTCAAGGTGAGGTATTGTGATCGATCAATGTCCGGCGTCCGTCAGTCCGTCTGTCTGTCCGTCCGTCTGTCCGTCTGTCCGTCACGGCGTCAACAATTTCTTTAAAAGACATCTCCTCCTAAACTACGGGGTCAAAATCAACCAAACTTGGCAGAAATGTTCCTTGGGAGGTCCCTTTTAAAAATTGCTAAAAGAATTGAAATCCATGAAAAACTCTGGTTGCCGTGGCATCGGAAAATGGGAAATTTCACAAAAGCTCAACAATTTCTTTAAACGACATCTCCTCCTAAAGTACTGGGTCAAAATCAACCAAACTTGGCAGAAATGTTCCTTGGGTGGTCTTTTACAAAAATTGCTAAAATAATTGAAATCCATGAAAAACTCTGGTTGCCGTGGCATCTGAAAATGGGAAATTTCACAAAAGCTGAAAAATTTCTTTAAACGACATCTCCTCCTAAACTACTGGGTCAAAATCAACCAAACTTGGCAGAAATGTTCCTTGGGTGGTCCCTTATAAAAATTGCTAAAAGAATTGAAATCCATGAAAAACTCTGGTTGCCGTGGCATCTGAAAATGGGAAATTTCACAAAAGCTCAAAAATTTCTTTAAACGACATCTCCTCCTAAACTACAGGGTCAAAATCAACCAAACTTGGCAGAAATGTTCCTTGGGTGGTCTTTTACAAGAATTGCTAAAAGAATTGAAATCCATGAAAAACTCTGTTTGCCGTGGCATCTGAAAATGGGAAATTTCACAAAAGCTCAAAAATTTCTTTAAACGACATCTCCTCCTGAACTTCTGGCTCAAAATCAACCAAACTTGGCAGAAATGTTCCTTGGGTGGTCCCTTATAAGAATTGCTAAAATAATTGAAATCCATGAAAAACTATGGTTGTCATGGCATCGGAAAATGGGAAATTTCACAAAAGCTCAGCAATTTCTTTAAACGACATCTCCTTAACTTCTGGGTCAAAATCAACCAAACTTGGCAGAAATGTTCCTTGGGTGGTCCCTTATTAAAATTGCTATAAGAATTGAAATCCATGAAAAACTCTGGTTGCCGTGGCATCGGAAAATGGAAAATTTCACAAAAGCTCAAAAATTTCTTTAAACGACATCTCCTCCTAAACTACTTGGTCAAAATCAACCAAACTTGGCAGAAATGTTCCTTGGCTGGTCCTTTATAAGAATTGCTAAAAGAATTGAAATCCATGAAAAACTCTGGTTGCCGTGGCATCTGAAAATGGGAAATTTCACAAAAGCTCAACAATTTCTTTAAACGACATCTCCTCCTTAACTTCTGGGTCAAAATCAACCAAACTTGGCAGAAATGTTCCTTGGGTAGTTCCTTATTAAAATTGCTAAAATAATTGAAATCCATGAAAAACTCTGGTTGCCGTGGCATCGGAAAATGGGGAATTTCACAAAAATTCAACTATTTCTTTAAATGACATCTCCTCCTTAACTTCTGGGTTAAAATCAACCAAACTTGGCAGAAATGTTCCTTGGGTGGTCCCTTATAAATATTGCTAAAAGAATTGAAATCCATGAAAAATCTGTTTGCCGTGGCATCGGAAAATGGAAAATTTCACAAAAACTTAACTTCTTAAAACGACATCTCCTCCTAAACTACTGGGTCAAAATCAACCAAACTTGGCAGAAATGTTCTTTGGGTGGTCCTTTATAGGAATTGCTAAAAGAATTGAAATCCATGAAAAACTCTGGTTGTCATGGCATCGGAATGTGGGAAATTATACAAAAGCTCATCAATTTCTTTAAACGACATCTCCTCCTGAACTTCTGGCTCAAAATCAACCAAACTTGGCAGAAATATTCCTTGGGTAGTCCCTTATAAGAATTGCTAAAAGAATTGAAATCCATGAAAAACTCTGGTCGTCATGGCATCGGAAAATGAGAAATTTCACAAAAGCTCAAAAAATTCTTTAAACGACATTTCCTCCTTAACTTCTGGATCAAAATCAACCAAACTTGGCAGAAATGTTCCTTGGGTAGTCCCTTATTAAAATTATTAAAAAAATTGAAATCCATGAAAAACTCTGGTTGCCGTGGCATTGGAAAATGGCGAATTTCACAAAAATTCAACTATTTCTTTAAACGACATCTCCTCCTTAACTTCTGGCTTAAAATCAACCAAACTTGGCAGAAATGTTCCTTGGTTGGTCCCTTATAAATATTGCTAAAATAATTGAAATCCATGAAAAACTCTGGTTGCTGTGGCATCGGAAAATGGTAAATTTCACCAAAACTTAACTTCTTTAAACAACATCTCCTCCTTAACCTCTGGCTTATAATCAACCAAACTTGGCAGAAATGTTCCTTGGGTAGTCCCTTATAAGTATTGCTAAAAGAATTGAAATCCATGAAAAACTCTGGTTGGCGTGGCATCGGAAAATGGAAAATTTCACAAAAACTTAACAACTTCTTTAAACGACATCTCCTCCTTAACTTCTGGGTTAAAATCAACCAAATTTGGCAGAAATGTTCCTTGGGTGGTCCCTTATGAAAATTGCTAAAAGAATTGAAATCCATGAAAAACTCTGGTTGCTGTGGCATCAGAAAATGGGAAATGTCTTAAAACTCATCAATTTTTGTAAACGACATCTCCTCCTAAACTACATGGCCAAATTCTTCTCTGGGACCACAATGCGTAACATATGCAAAGTTACATGTATTTGGCATTATTAAAACATTACTCAGGTGAGCGATTTAGGGCCCTCAGGGTCCTCTTGTTTTTAGCTCCACTGGCCTTTCAGGCCAGCGGGCTATTGTCATAGCGGTGTGTCTGTCGTGCGTGCGTCCGTCTGTGTGTGCGTCCGTAAACTTTTTATGCCCCCGATAGGGAGGCATCATAAATTTGACTTGTCCGTCTGTCCGTCCGTCTGTCTGTCTGTCTGTCCGTCCGTCATTCCGTCCAAAAACTTTAACATTGGCCATAACTTCCTTATTACTTAACATATTCGCTTCATACTTTACCACAACATTCCTTGGTACATTACCTTTCTGTAGGCACATACTTTGGTGACCTTGACCCCTGGATGACCTTGACCTTGAACATAGATTGGCCATAATTTAAAATCAAAGCGGTGTCGGGGGCATTGTCATCTTACAGTGACAGCTCTTGTTCTCTAAAAATCTTCTCCTCAGAAACTACTGGATGGATTTCAACCAAACTTCACAGGAATGATCCTTGGGTGACCCTCTCTCAGATTCCTACAAAGAGTTTGGATTGAACCTGAACAACTTGAGTTATCTGCCCTTGAACGTAAAAAAAAGCTGGTTTTGACTTTATTATACCCCCCCACAACAAAGTTATGGGGGGGGGGTATACTGGATTCAGGTTGTCTGTCCGTCCATCTGTCCGTCCGTCCGTGGACATAATTTTGTGTCCTCTTCTTTTCCCACAGTTTTTGCTGAAATTTTAGCAGGTTGTTTCCTATCATATGAAGTTGTGCACCTGCAATTTTCATCTTGATCCAGGTTGTAATTTCAGAGTTATATGCCACTTTGAACTTTAGCACTTTTTCAGTGACAACGCGCTAGTGGGGGGTGTTTGTCCGCTTTGCGACAGTTCTAGTTTTACTCTAAAATCTACAAATATCAACCAATCAAGACAAAACTTGGACAGAATATATAGAAGCATGATATCCTGCCTGGGTTTAATTTTCAGCTTGATCGGAATTTTACATCATGAGTTATGTGCCCTTGAATTTGACAAAATTTCCATTTTCGACTTTGTTTTCACTCTAACAACCATAATTGTTAACCAATCAAGATGATATTTGGACAGAATCTTGTTGACAACAAGATCTTGCTTTTGTGTAATTTTCAGGATGATTGCATTGCTACAATCTGAGTTATGTGCCCTAGAAATTGACAAAATTTCAGTTTTCAACACTTTTTCCACTTTTGTGGCCACATATATAGATTAATACTGACAAAATTTGGACAGACCATAAGATCTTGCTCGAGATCAATATTCAGCTTGATTATTGTGGTGTTCAAGACATAAATTATCAAGTCAAAATCATATTTTTAGATCAGAATGTCTTTATTAGCTCACCTGAGCACAAAGTGCTCAAGGTGAGGTATTGTGATCGGTCGTTGTCCGTCGTCCTTCCGTCCGTCCGTCCGTCCGTCCGGCCGTCCGTCCGTCCGTCCACAATTTCTTTACAGATCTTCTTCTCCCAAACCAGTAGACCAATATTCTTGAAACTTGGCAGGAATGATCCTTGGGTGAAGGGCTTTCAAAGTTGTTAAAAGAATTTGATTCCATAAAAGACTCTGGCTGCCGCGGCATGAGAAAAGGGGAAAATAGCCAACTCTTTTAAAAATCTTCTTCTGCCTAACCAGTGGGCCAATATTCTTGAAACTTCACATGAATGATCCTTGAGTGAAGGGCTTTCAAAGTTGTTTAAAGAATTTGATTCCATCAAAGACTCTGGCTGCCGCGGCATGAGAAAAGCGGAAAATAGCCAAATCTTTTAAAAATCTTCTTCTGCCTAACCAGTCAGCCAATATCCTTGAAATTTCACATGAATGATCCTTGGATGAAGGGCTTTCAAAGTTCTTAAAAGAATTTCATTCCATCAAAGACTCTGGCTGCCGCGGCATGAGAAAAGGGGAAAATAGCCAAATATTTTAAAAATCTTCTTCTGCCTAATTAGCAAGCCAATATTCTGGAAACTTCACATGAATGATCCTTGGGTGAAGGGCTTTCAAAGTTGTTAAAAGAATTTGATTCCATCAAAGACTCTGGCTGCCGCGGCATGAGAAAAGGGGAAAATAGCCAAATCTTGTAAAAATCCTCTGCCTTCAACTAGTTGCCCAATATTCTTGAAACTTCCCATGAATGATCCTTTGGTGAAGGGCTTTCAAAGTTTTTGAGAGACTTTGATTCCATCAAAGCCTTTGACTTCCGCGGCATGAGAAAAAGGGGAAAATAGCGAAATCTTTTAAAAATCTTCTGGCTTACTACATGTAGTGGGCCAATATTCACATGAATGATCTTTGGGTGAAGGGCTTTCAAAGTTGTTATAAGAATTTGATTAATATCAAAGCTCTTAGTGCAGTGGCATCAGAAAAAGGGTAAAAGAGCAAACACTTTTGAAAAGGCTGAATTTTGTTTCATTCTTTTGAAAAACTAAGGAAAAGGGGCTTTATTGCAAAATTCTTAATTTGCTGCTATACAGGTCAAAATGTTTATTTCAACAAGGCAAGAAATTTCAGGTGAGCGATCTAGGGCCATCATGGCCTTCTTGTTTTCATGACCACTTTGGCCGACTTCGATTGGGACGATCACTCGAATCATCCGTGACGTCATACAACAGGAAGTTGTGTACTGCGCATGTCACCAAGCGAACGCCTATAGCTCGTGATGCACAAGCCAACAAAATGGCCGCGCCCATACGGTTTTACCAACAATTAAATGAGACTCATCGTTCGTTGATAAATGGCTACATTTCAATTAGAAAATAACACTATTTCCATGAATATTAACTTTCAGTCGCATTGACAAGGACATGTGAATATATTGAAATTAATTAAAGGTGTTTTGTGGTTTTTCAACCGGACTTAAAATTCGTTTGCTTCTTTGGACGCCATCTTGGAATGAAAGGGACCACGGGTGAGAGCGTGGTCCGACCATGGCTTGGTTCAAAGGTCAAATGACGTCACTATAACCCGGGCTATCGGTGTTCGATTGGAACGATGGCTGAAATAGCTTGAGTGATCGTCCCAATCGAAGTCAGCCTTTGTTACATGCACAATCGCAACTTCTTGAACTAATTATCATAAAGAAAAACAACTCTTACTGGACTTTAAATTGCTCATATCAAAAGTTACTTCCCTTTGTCTACCACAATTATTAACTCACATATTGAATTATGTGCCCTTGAATTTGGCATAATGACAGTTTTCAACTTTATCATCACTCTAAAAATCCCCAAAATATTAGTCAATCATTTACCTTCTTTTCGCTTTGACCACATAATTGCTTCTCTTTACTTTGTTTCTGCTCTAAGAATCACAAGAATTTAAAAATATATAAGTTTAAGCATTTAGATAAATTTGTCAAATTTTTTATAGTAAACCACAAGAAATTCAGGCATGTGGAGCGACTCAAGACCTTCAGGTCTTTCTAGTTTTATTTCAAATTTGAAAAAAGCAGCAAAAGAAAGAGGCAGCCTTCAATTTTAACCGTCCCAAGATTTTACCATGTAGGAAAGATTGAAAAAAACTAATTTATTTTTTTACTGTATATAGATGTGGTAATGTAAACTGGGCACGAAGGATGACCTGTAACATGTGTAACACGCCCAAATATGGTAAACAGGAACAGAGGACGGGGTTTGGAGGGGGCTATATGGAGAGAGATGAAATTGTGGAATACAAAGACCGGCGAGATGACGATGATGCGGAATATGATGAGGTAAAATTTAACTAAGGTAGAATGCTTGTAACATGTCGTCGCCTTTCAACAAAAACCTCATAACCGCAGCTTGTTTTAAGCTGCAGTTATGAGGTTTTCGTTGAAAAGCGGGGATTTGTAACACGCCCAAATATGGTAAACAGGAACAGAGGATGGGATTTGAAGGGGGCTATATGGAGAGAGATGAAATTGTGGAGTATAAAGACAGACGAGATGACGATGACGCAGAATATGATGAGGTAAAATTTAACTAATGTAGAATGACTTGTAACATGTTGTGGCTTTTCAACGAAAACCTTTCGTTGAAAAGCGGAGATGTGTAACACGCCCAAATATGGTAAACAGGAACAGAGAACAGGGTTTGGAGGGGGCTATATGGAGAGAGATGAAATTGTAGAATATAAAGACCGGCGAGATGACGATGATGCGGAATATGATGAGGTAAAATTTAGATATAGGCTTAACCCGTTCCCAAACAAGACCGGGTTTTGATGGCCCTGATAGAATATAACTGGGAAAATATTGAGACAAAAGAAGAAAGTGCTGGTGACCAGCACTTTCTCCTTTGCCTCAATATTTTCTGGGCTATAACATGCATATTTTCTCCGTTCGATATAATTTGTTTGGGATAGGGTTAATTAATGTTATAATAATTAATGTTATAATAATTAATGTTACAAGCTCAAATAGGAAACAGAAACAGAGGTTAGGATTTTGAGGGCGCTATATATGGAGAGAGATAAAATGATGCTGCCCCACAAAATAAAGGCTGTTGAAAACATCATGGCAAATAAAGAAATTGCTTGTAACATTTGTCACAATGTTTTCTACCTAAAAAGATTTTAATTTAAGTGGACCACATGAAAATGAGTTGTTAAAGCAATGGGGAATTTTGATTAGGCAGCCAAGTGAACAAGGCAAAATGTTGGCCTAAGTGTGCAGACAATATCTTTTGGAAAAAATGCTCTCTATTTATAAAATGTGTATGTACATATGTACCAGGTATGTATGTACAAGAATTAAAATCAACTCATAACTTCAGCATATCTTTATAAATAAAGCATATCTTGAAGTGAATGATCTTTGTGTTTTTTCAGTTTGGTAGAAAAAAAAAGAGAAATAGAGGGTCTACAGAAGCAAGACAGCCAGAACCAGATTATCGAAGAAGAACAGAAAGATATCAGGAAGAGGAGGAAGAAGATGATGATGACGATGAGGGTGGTGATTTATCAGCGTATAAACTGGATTCTGATGAGGTTAGAATCAACAAGAGCTTTAGTTAAGAGGATGTGATGAAAAAAATAAAAAGAAATTGCATATTTCTTGTCAAACATGTACATGTTGGTGCTTAAATGATTTGTATCAGCCGAGCCCTGATAGCTCAGTTGGTAAAATCAGAGTATGTCAATCAAGGGGTAGTGAGTTTGAACCCTGGCTCATTAAATATCAATCCTGACATTGGACAAAAGTGGTTTGTCTCTTACTAATGGATTTGAATCATCTAAGCTAGAGAGCAGCCGGAAGCTTGGACTGGATATTGTGGGAGTACTGGTGAGAGATATAACAGGAATCCATGGTTAGGTGTTCCAGCTGTTGCAGTATGACCATACTAGTTGAAAGAGGTGTTAGATCTCAATAAATCATTGATTTCTTTCATTTAGACCATTGAAATTATTATTTGCTTGAATTTGAAACAGTGAAATAATGTGTAACGTTTTACAGAATGGTTACATGTATTTCTTTTGATGCAATAATTAGTCCTTTATGGGTCATGTGCTGGTTATGATATTGCACCTTATTTCTGCAGGGTCAAAATTCTGCAGTTTTTTAGCTCGACTTTTCGAAGAAAATGAGAGCTTATACTGTCACCCGGGCGTTGGCGTCGGCGTTGCAACCAAGGTTAAAGTTTTTTTTTCAAACATCAATAACTTCCATACTATCAAAGGGATTCAACCCAAACTTGGAATACTTATTCACCATCACACCCTCTACCTTACTACCAGGGCCCATGACCCTGGCTCAACTATATTTTGAGTTATGCCCCCTTTATACTAAGCAACTTAGAAAGTCGAGCGCGCTGTCTTCGGACAGCTCTTGTTCAAAATTAGGGAGTTTAGATTTCTGAGTAGCTTTTTCTGTGGTCCTTTACATTGCCAGAATAAGCCAAACTTGTAAAATCATTGTTGATCATGGATGAACAAAATTGTCCTAGCCACACATGAAATTAAGTTGTAGTTACACCGGCTTCAATGGACAAACACACCATATGCTATAAAATTGTGCTTTGCATTAGATGGTAACTTTATGCTGACTAAAACTGCAGAATGAAAGTGCTATACGATTAATATTTAATATATAAACAGGATGATGATGATGATGATGCTGATTTAGGTGCCTACGATGTAGCTGGGAGTGACGATAATGATAATGAAAAAGACAAAGGGAGGTCAAACAAAAGGTCAAGGTCACGGTCAAAATCCAGTGGATCAAGTTCATCCAGTAGCTCCAGTTCGAGTTCATGGTCCTCAAGGTCGTCCAGGTCGAGGTCACGTGACAGGAAGCGGGGTCGATACTCGCGATCTAGGTCAAGGTAACGGGTACAAGGGTACTGGTATAGGTTAAAGGTCAATATCGCTTTTAATCTTGTTTCTTTAGTGTTGTTTTTGGATGATTTTGGGATGATGATCAATTCTTGATTATTAACCCTTTCGTTCTATTATAATGATGCTTTGTGATGTACGATTAAGGTCTTGAGAAATATTGTTTCTTACAATGTATTTGAATGAAGAATTTAGGACCAGTCTAAAAAATTTCTGTTTGGTAATTAGTTTAACAGTTTCAGACATCAACTTTATATAGGTCTATTGGTCTACACAGAATACACAACTTGTGGCTTCGAGTGAATTACATGAATTATGTTGTTACAAGAATTAGGCTTTTGATATTTGATTGAAAATAATTTTAAAGTACTTACCTGAAGTATACATTGAAATAATTTGCAATTGAATGTATAGAAAAAGTTTAACATTTGAATGCTATGTATTGTTTCTAGAAAACAGATACATTTGTTAATATCATTACTTAACTATATGTATATTATTACTACTCACTTTTTATTTTTATTTGAAAATCAAATTACATTTAGTTAGAAAAAAATCTGTTTATATATTAGGGTATACCCACTTAATGACTAAGTCTTATTTTCGAACCCAACACACACACAAAAAAAAAAGAAAGAAAGAAGGACAATAGAATAAATTACATTCATTTGAAATTGTTGTCTGCAACATCTTTGAATTTGGACTAGTCCAAATATGTGGTCTGGTCATGGGTTAACCAATTACCAAACAACAAAATTTTAGCCTAGTCCAAACTCATAGGTGATGCAGATGACAATTTCCATTGAACAAAATATAACATTTTTGGTCTTTCTTGGTAGAAGACATTGTGGGAAATGAAGAAATTGCTTGTCACAAGCAATTTCTTCACTTTCCACAGGGTTTTCCAAATCCTTTTTTTTGTGGGGCGTCCAAAAGCGTCACTGTGTGGAAAAGGGTTAAGTACCAGTAAAACTTGAGTACTTTTAAACCTCTATTACATCTCATGTTTCAAATAGACCTCATTTCACCCAGAACTTCCCGATTTGTTTTGCAGGTCAAGGTCAAGAAGGTCATATAGAAGGTCAAGTAGAAGTAGCTCATATTCAAGATCCAGGTCACGATCGCCGAGAAAAAGATGATGATTTGTTGCCATGGGAACTTGTTGTCCAGGGTTAAGGTTTGATAGTTATGAAAAAAAAGAACATAAAAGATCTTCTAACGCGGCTTCTTTTTGTACTTTTGAGATGAGATCCCTCAGATCAATTGAAAGTTATTGTGATAATTTTGAAATATTTTGTTTTGGATACATGTATTTTATATAAGTTTTTAGTCATCTTCAACTTTTGAATGTATTTTCTTCAAGTGTTGATCTATTTATTTCATTCACATTGCAAAAATCAATTTGCCTTGGATTACATTTGCTTATCTATATACTGTTCAAAAACATATTTTCATAAAGTTTCAAACATGTTCTAATAATGCTGTGCATGCATTTGTGACACATTTTGCACATTAACCCATCCCCACATAATGGCGTCTCAAAAGATAACATTTTTAAAAACTTTACAGAGAATAAAGAAATTGCTTGTGAAAAGCAAATTCTTCATTTTTCACAATGTTTTCTACCCAAAATGGTAAGATTTGTCACCAAAAAATGTTGTCTGCAATATATGTCAAATTGGACAAGCTTAAAATTTTGTTCTTTGCTAATGGGTTAAGAAAGGCTTAAAGCTATAGTATGATTATCCTCACAAGTAAATTTTATTCCACCATTTTCTATTTCAGAGTAATTTGCCATTCTAGAAAACCATACAGACCAGACTTCAATGAAATGATTTTACAAGCAGATATTATCCTTTCTACACAATGTTTCAACCAGAGAATGTTTGTATGTGTATGTTATTGATTTATTACAGTATATTATTATGTTCAAATAAAAAATTGTTTTCATGTTTTTGCTTGCTTCTTGAAGTAGAATTCAACTGTGACTTGATTAATCCTTCCCCAAACAGCCAAAGTTTCAACTGATCCATTTTGAAAGCTGGTGCATACAACAAAATAGATGCTAAAAAAGATGGAATATGTGTATAAATATAGCAGAGCTTTTTTGGATAAAAGGAGAAAATGATGTATATCAGCATTTATTTTCCTTTGCCGTAATATTTGCTCACACTTTTTCTATTACGGATGCCCAAACTAGGTCTTGTTTGGGAAAGGGTCAAATCATTTCTGCACAGACTGACTAGGGTCAATACTTTTCACACATCCCAGAAGGTTCCTATTAGTTTGCCGGATCACAAATGTTTGTCCCAATGGGAGCATGAGATGGATTTGAAGCAGATCTATGGAAAGTTCATGTGGAAATATTACGTACCTATAATCAAAGTTTTCCCTTAACCTTCTGCATAGATATTAGTATGTCGTCAATTAACACATTTATACATTTTGTGAACCCTCAAGATATAAGCGTTGGAAAACATGGAAAATGAAGAAATTCCCTTTGAAATGTTTCTTCATTTCCCACAATGTTTTCTATCCAAAGAGACCAAAAAATGTAAAATATCATGATCTTGGAACTGATGTCTGCAACATCTTTTAATTTGTACCTGTCTAAATTTTGTCATGTGGTAATGGTTTTAGCTTTGAGCCCATTTGTTTGACAAAGATTATGTGACCTGCACTCTTTGGGGCATCAATGATAAGTGAAAGGTCTTTGTTTTTATTACCGAGATATGAGGTAATGTTTTAAATGCTTGCATTGTAATGTAGCTTAGCTTTTGTATGCCTATGCAAATGAAAAACTAGGAAATTTAGAAATACTTTGTGTGATAAGACATCAGGGCCTGGGATGTTAAAACTGTTACTCAACTGTGCACAATTTTTTACCTCCACTGGCCGAAGGCCAGCGGGCTATTGTCATGGCGTTGTGTCCGTCGTGCGTCCGTCCGTCCGTGCGTCCGTCCGTTAACTTTTTCTTTAAACATCTTCTCCTCTTATACCAGTGGGTCAATTTTGACCAAACTTGGCAGGAATGTTCCTTGGGTGACCCTTTTCAAAACTTGCTCGCGAATTTATGATTCGTCAAAAAATGTGGGCGTGGCAGGGCGAGGCTTATCAGACTTAGAGAAATCATAAAAAAAATCTTTAAAAATCAACCATTGGGCCAATTTGAACCAAACCTGGCAGGAATGTGCCTTGAGTCATTCTTTTCAAAATTTGTTCACAAATTTTTACATTTGTCAAAAAATGTGGCCGTGGCAGGGAGAAAGGGGCTTATCAGACTTAAAGAAATCATAAGAAAATTCTTTCAAAATCAACCATTGGGCCAATTTGAACCAAACCTGACAGGAATGTGCCTTGAGTCATTCTTTTCAAAATTTGTTCACAAATTTTTACATTTGTCAAAAAACTTGGCTGTGGCAGGGAGAAAGGGGCTTATCAGACTTAAAGAAATCATAAAAAAATTCTTTAAAAATCAACCATTGGGCCAATTTGAGCCAAACCTGGCAGGAATGTGCCTTGAGTCATTCTTTTCAAATTTTAATCACAAATTTTTATATTTGTCAAATGTGGCCGTGGCAGGGAGAAAGGGGCTTATCAGATTTATAGAAATCATAAGAAAATTCTTTAAAAATCAACCATTGGGCCAATTTGAACCAGACTTTGCAGGGATGTTCTTTGAGTCTCTCTTTTCAAAATTTATTCACAATTTTTTACATTTGTCAAAAAATGTGGCCGTTGCAGGGAGGAAGAGGCTTATCAGACTTAAAGAAATCATAAGAAAATTCTTTAAAAAATCAACCAGTGTGCCCAATTGAACCAAACTTTGCAGGAATGTGCCTTTAGTCGTTCTTTTTAAAATTTGTTCACAAATGTTTATATTTTTCAAAAAAATGTGGCCGTGGCAGGGAGAAAGGGGGTTACCAGACTTAGAGAAATCATAAGAAAATTCTTTAAAAATCAACCATTGAGCCAATTTTAACCAGACTTTGCAAGAATGTTCTTTGAGTCTCTCTTCAAAATTTATTCACAAATATCAAGATTTGGCTGCCGCTGTGTAAGGCTTACAAGAAATCATGGGATAATTCTTCCACTTTTACCAGTGGAGCGATTCAGGCCCTCCTGGGCCTCTTGTTTTATTTTCTTACACAAATCAATAAACAAGTTTCCACTAAGACCCCCCCCCCCCACACACACACACACACATAACAGCCACCGGAAGTCGTCCTTAGAGGCAAAATGCGAAATTCATCCCTGATCACTGCCTTTAACCATGCTCTTCGCTCGCGTTGATCTTGTGGAAATCAGAAAAAGTGAAGATTCTCTTTACTTCCGTCATTTATCCTCCAATTCTTGCATTGATAAACGATGCAATTTGAATCCATTTCGATTACCTATAGATCTTAGAATACAATGTTAATTTCCCTTACCCATTGTTTGCCACCAGAAGTTAATCCGAGTCTTCTCTGATGAAAATTCGCTCTTTGATATTCGGATGTGGCTATTTACACCAGAGGGCTGTCCCATTCAAAAACCAAAGAAAATTCTGACACAAGTTATGTCGCTGTGTCGAACTTTTCTTTTGTTTTTGAATGGGACAGCGCTCTGATGTAAATAGCGACATCCAAATCGATGCCTTAGAAGAAGAAGGTCGTAAGTGAAAAAACATACTTTTGAGAAAACTGGAAAAAAAAGTTTTATTTCTAAAGGAAAAAAGAACAAACGACCTTTTTCTATAGCCACATTGGTCAACATGACAATTTCAAATGTCTATGAAATTTGCACCATATGTAGAGCTTGAAATGCCCTTTCCAAAAATGTATGCATCGTAAAAGGTCGTATGTACCACTTACGACCTTATTCTTCTAAGGCATCGAAATATCAACGAGCGAATTTTCATCAGAGAAGACTCGAATTACCGGAAGTGTTCTGCCGGTACGGACTAAAACGATTATGGAAAGGAGTCTATTTCCAAACAAAGTATTTGTATTTTTAGCTCACCTGAGCACGAAGTGCTCAAGGTGAGCTATTGTGGTCGCTTTTTGTCCGTCGGCGTCCGTCCGTCCGTCCGTCCGTCTGTCCGTCCGTCTGTTCACAATTTGTTGTTAACACTCTAGCATCCACAAATATTGACCAATCTTAACCAAACTTGAACAAAACATGTATGACCATAAGTTCTCGGATGAGTTCGATTTTGGGTCAGATCGGACCAGGAAGTCAGGAGTTATGTGCCCTTGAACGTCAAAAATAGCTACTTTTTAACTTGTTAACACTCTAGCGTCTACAAATATTGATCAATCAAGACAAAACTTGTACATAATGTTTAAGACTATAAGTTCTCGGATGAGTTCGATTTTGGGTCAGATCGGACCAGGAAGTCAGGAGTTATGTGCCCTTGAACGTAAAAAAATAGCTACTTTTTAATTTGTTAACACTCTAGCGTCTACAAATATTGATCAATCAAGACAAAACTTGGACATAATGTTATAGACCATAAGATCTCGGATGAGTTCGATTTTCAGTGTGATATGATCAGAAAGACAAGAATTATGTGCCCTTGAATTTGACAAAATTGCCATTTTAGGCTGTTTTTGACCTTGTTTACCCTCTAGAATCTACAATTATAAATCAATCAAGACAAAACTTAGACACAATGTTTGGGACCCTAAGATCTTTGATGAGTTCGTTTTATAGTCTGATCTTTTTCAGAAAGTTGAGAGTTATGTGCCCTTGAATTTGACAAAATTGCCATTTTCGGCTGTTTTGACCTCATTTACGCTCTAGAATGTACAAATATGAATCAATCAAGACAAAACTTTGACACAATGTTGGGGATTATAAGATCTTTGATAAGTTGGATTTTCAGTCTGATCTGATCAGAAAATCGAAAGTTACTTGCCCTTGAATTTGACAAAATTGCCTTTTTCGACTGTTTTTGACCTTGTTTACACTCTAAAATTTACAATTATTAATCAATCAAGACAAAACTTGGACACCATGTTGGACACCAGAAGATCTCGGATGAGTTCGATTTTCACAACGTTATTGACCATAAGTTCGTTTTCAGTCTTAAAGTCGTAAATATTAATTGAATTGAACAAAATTGTGGCTCATATCCTTTTGGTTCAGGTGAGCGATATATAGGACCATCATGGTCCTCTTGTATTGAATTGTTGCTAATAATCATACAATGTGTGCTGTACTTTAAAGGGAGATCATAAATATTGTGCACAGTTAAGGCTAAAATAACAGGGTTCCCCAAAACACCCAATTGGGGAGGGGCTTCGCCCCCAAATTGGATCTTGTACTCTCAATATTTGCAAGCAGCCTTCTATGTTTCAAATAGAGGGGGTACACATATGCTATAAAATGACTCTTTTCTACCCAAGATTTAAAAGTCAGCGGGAACCTTGAAATAATAACTAAATATAAATTCCAGTGCCAGGTGACTTTTGTCACAGATAAATGAATTGTACCAGTTATGTGTAAATGATTTTTTAAATGAAATGTATTGAAATATCAGATGTGTCCAAATTCAATGGTGTTGCGGACAACAGAAAAAATGGATATTTGAACATGACGGAACATATTGAGGGGAAGGAAGTAAATACTGGTTTTGATTATTTACTTTATTTATCAATAATTTCCAAAGTCTTTTCCATTAGAGACCAGGGGCCTGTATTATCAACAATCTTGCAACAGCGTTTTTGTGTTAACTATGTAACAAAACATCTGAGTGCACAAGAAATCGGATTGGGCCAATCAGGCTTGTTGTTACAAGTTATTAAGCAAAAAATAATTATTGTATGACTGTTGATAATACAGGCCCCTGAAAACCAAGCGCAAGAGTAAATTACAGCACATTTATGCCATCTTATAGAATGTTTGTTATGCATTTAGCAGAGCTACAGATAAGTGTGAGGGTTGAAGGCATTCTAAATTTGTTATTTCAAATCCAAAGCCTATGTTGTGGGCACTCACATGCTGCCGCGGATCCAGGATTTCTGTGAGGGGGGGGGTCGAATATTCTGATAAAAGGGTTATTTCTGCAAGAAAAAGAAAGAATCGGACTCCATAGGGGGTTCATTTGACACCCCCCCCCCCCCCCCCCCCCCCATACACACACTTTGAGGTTTTTAAAAATGAACATTGAACAATATTTTGAAAAGTGATTACTCTTATCTGTAGCTCAGATCCAGTGTGTAAGTGTTGTGTGCAGCTTACTTACTGTCATTTTCTGCATTATTGATATACAATGTAATACCACTATCTGATTACAATTGGATGTTCCCTGACAGTAACATCTGACAGGCACCATCAAGGGGCCATCTTCTATCCTGAAATAAACTCTATTTACTCTTATCAAAGTCCTTGTTAAAGTGTACTTTTCCATGACAAGCACATGCAAACACATGGTTTTTGCACTAAAATGCAATGTCCTAGTGGAGGACAGAATCTTAACCCTTTCCGAAACGACAAAATTTTAGGGTGATCCACTTCAAAAACTGCTACAAAATTAATGATGAAATTGATGTTACTAAAGATAGATTTTGTGTAAAATATGGCATAGAAAATATTGAGACAAAAGGAGAAACTGCTGGTATATCAGCAGTTTCTTCTTTTGTTGCAATGTTTTCCCATGCCTATTCTAATAGAACGTCAAAACCAGGTCTTGTTTGGGAAAGGGTTAAAGGCTTTGTTCCATTGGTCAGATTAAAAGGTCATTGAAGATGACCTCTTACTGGTCCCTGTCAGATGTTACTGTCAGTTAACCTATTCACAAACAGTGACTCCTTTTTACGTCCCTACAAATTACAGGCATGGGAAAACTTTGTGGAAAATGAAGAAATTGCTTGTCACAAGCAATTTCTTCATTTTCCACAATGTTTTCCAACCAAAAATGGAAATATTCTAAAAAAATTACCTACTTGAAATGTTGTCTGCAACACATTTTAAATTGGAACAGTAAAAAAAGTTCTGTCTGGTAATGGGTTAACAACAGATTTGAATCAGATTGTGTAATACCACCTGTGAGGAATTTATGACACTATTAAATATTACTTATAAAAGAAACACCTTTACTTGTTATTGAAGACCAAATTTTTAGTGAGCGGGGACTTAATGTGCGGGGAGCTAATGTCACAATCCTAGTGTCGGTGTCGCATCCGGTCACATTGTGTCTTCAAAAACTTTAACCTGGTCTATATCTCAGGCACTATTACAGATACAGCTTTGATACTTCGCACATGGGTACTTCCCACCAAGACATTTCATTTTGGACTATGACCTTTGACCTTGGAGTTTGACCTTTTAAAAAACTTTTACCTGGCCAATATCTCATGCACTATTACAGATAGAACCTTGATATTTCACATGGATACCTCGTGCCATGACCTTTGACCTAGTGACCTTGACCTTTGACTCCTTTCTCTGTGACAAGGTCTTGTATGGGCAAGCTACTTTGTCTGCTGACAACTCTTGTTTCATTCTTGTATAATCAAAACCTTGATCCTGTTTTACTAAAGAACCTAAAAATATTGTTTGCATAATAACTTGTAACAACAAATCTGATTGGCACAATTTGATTTCTCATGCAATCAGATTCCTTGTTGCAAAACTTACACAAAAACATGATCGTAAGATCGTTAGTAAAACGGGGCCCTGGTTTTGACATCGGTATGTAACAGGAAAAGTTTTCCGGAACATTGAGAAATAGGAAGAAAGTGTTGACAATAGCTTTTTCTCATATAACCTCAATATTCTTAGTATATTTTTATAAGCTGTCTATATTTTAGCAATGTCCAATGTTGCAATCTGCACCAGTATTATTAATTTAAAATTTTGCCATCTGGGAAAGGATCGTGGGGTCCCAAGGTCCGATCCTTGGCCGCAACATATATACTTCAGAACTTTCTTCTCCAGCCAATGGGTATATAATATTAACCCTTTCCCAAACAAGACCTGGTTTTGACGTCCCTAAAAGAAAAGGCTTGGGAAAACATTGAAACAAAAGAAGAAACTGCTGATAACCAGCAGTTTCTCCTTTTGTCTCAATATTTTCTGTGCCATGTTTTACATAAATCATATCTGTAATAACATCTGTTTCTGTGTCATGTTTTACATAAATCATATCGGTAATAACATCTATTTCGTCATTTGTGGCAGTTTTTGAAGTAGATCAATCTAAAATTTTGTTGTTTGGGAAAGGGTTAAGGGATAAGGAGCTCGAATCTTGGACAGGATGTTGTGGTAGTGCTGGCACAGAACAACAGGAACCCATGGTTAGATGGTCCAGCCGTATTGCTATGACCGAAATTTTGTTAACCCTTTCCCAAACGACAAAATTTAGGATGGTCCAATTTGAAAGTTGCTGCAGACGACAAAATGGACATTGAAAAAAAAAGGATTTGTGTACAATATAACTAAGAAAATATTGAGGCAAAAGGAGAAACTACTGGTTATCAGCAGTTTCTTCTTTTGCCTCAATGTTTTCCCAAGCCTATTCTATTAGGGACATCAAAACCCGATCTTGTTTGGGAAAGGGTTAAGCCCTTTCCAAAATGGCTATATTTTATACCAGTTCAATTTCAAGATTTGCAGACGACAAATATTGCAGGAAAATGAGAAATTGCTGACATCAGGAATTTCTTTTCTCTAAACCAGGGTCGTCAAAGCCAGGTCTTGTTTGGGAAAGGTTTAACCCTTTCCCAAACAAGGCCTGGCTTTGACGTCTCTAAAAGAAATGGCTTCGGAAAACATTGAAACAAAAGAAGAAACTGCTGATAACCAGCAGTTTCTCCTTTTGTCTCAATATTTTCTGTGTTACATTATATACAAATTCTATCATTCACTATATCCCTTTTATCATCTGCATTGGCTTTCAAATTGGACAACCCTAAAATTTTGTCGTGTGGGAAAGGGTTAAACCCATTGAATCAAGCAAAATGACCCTAGCTTTTGAGTGGGATGTAAAACTTCTTTCACATACTGTAATGTTGACATCAAAATTTTGTACAGGATGAAATTTTAGATTTGTGCAAATCGGGAAAGTTTAGATGGCAAAATATCATTACTAGTTCAGGAACTTTAACCCTTTCCCAAATGACAAATATTATGGTTGTCCAACTTGAAAGGTGTCTCAGATGATGAAGTAGCTATTGATGAAGATAGGAATTGTGTACGATATTTATAGCGAAAAATATTTAGGCAAAGGAGAAATTGCTGATTATCAGCAATTGCTTCTATTGCCTCAATATTTTCCCATACCATTTCTTTTAAGAATGTCTAAACAAGGTTTTGTTTAAGAAAGGGTTAATAAATCCTCCATTTTCATTACCATCGCAAAAGGGAAAACAACACAGAGATACTACCGGTAAGAAATTAAAGTTTTAATTCTAAGTTGTTAATACCATAGCCATGGTTAATTTAGAATTTAAAGATGACAAAACGTTTTAACCCTTTCCCACACATTGACGCTTTTGGACCCCCCACAAAATAAAGGCTTTGGAAAACATTGTGGAAAATGAAGAAATTGCTTGTGACAAGCAATTTCTTCATTTCCCACAGTGTTTTCTACCAAGAAAGACCAAAAAGTGTTAAATTTTGTTCAGTGGAAATTGTCGTCTGCAACACCTATAGATGAGTTTGGACTAGGCTAAAATTTTGTTGTTTGGTAATGGGTTAACAGGAAAAGAAAGTTACCAGTTATTTACAAAACAAAGCGAATATCTTCTCTGACAAATCACATGACATAACAAGAACTCCCAAAAATCTTAACCCATTACCAAACAACAAAATTTTAGGGTGGTCCAAATTGAAAGATCCTGCAGACGACAATTTCAAGTGAATGGAATTTTCAATTTTTAGGTCTTTTTGGATGGAAAACATTGTTTGAAATGAAGAAATTGCTTGTCACAAGCAATTTCTTCATTGTCCACAATGTTTTCCAAAGCCTTTATCTCTTGAGGAGTAAAAAAGAGTCACTGTGTGGAAATGGGTTAAGTAAATCTACTAATATAAGACATATTTGAATTTGATTTGAAGCAGAGATGGTAGAAAAATGTCAGGGATAAGCTTGATGTATTGGATCTTTAAAACAGCCTATAATAAAAAAAAGTTATTGAAGAGCAAGCAAAATTTTATTTGATCATCAATATTTTTTTAACCCTTTCCCAAACAAGGCCTGGTTTTGACGTCCCTAAAAGAAAAGGCTTGGGAAAACATTGAAACAAAAGAAGAAACTGCTGATGACCAGCAGTTTCTCCTTTTGTCCCAATATTTTCTGTGCCATCTTACACACAAAATCTATCTTTAACAATGCGTCTACAGCAGCTTTTGAATTGGATCATCTTAGAAGTTTGCTGTTTGGGAAAGGGTTAAACAAGTGCATGTTGTATTGCGATGCAATACAGGAGTCCCCCACCGGATAACAAAAACTCCTTTCTTATAATATATCTCCTACTTACTAGATCTATAACTGTATACAAAATTTGAAGTTGCTAGCACATTAGGTTTTGGACAAAATGTCCCAAACAAAAATATAAGGGTAAAAACAACCAAGGGCAATAACTCCAAAAGTGGGCGGAGAAGAATGATTCTTGTACATGACACTTGTCCTCAATGAGATCTATAAGTGTACCAAGTTTGAAGTTGCTAGCACTGATGGCTCAGGAGATATGGTCCGGGACAAAAATGTAAGGATAAAAAACAACAACGGACAATAACTAAAAAAGTGGACATGGCAGAGTAACAGTTCTTGTGCATTACACTTCTTCTCAACGAGATCTACCAGTGTATAAAATTTGAAGTTGCTAGGACTTATGGTTTAGGAGATAAGTTCGGGACAAAAATGTAAGGATAGAAACAACAAAGGGCAATAACTCAAAAAGTGGAGATGGCAGAGTGACAATTCTTGTACATGACACTTGTCCTCAATGAGATCTATAAGTGTACAAAGTTTGAAGTTGCTAGCACTTATAGTTTAGGAGATATGATCCGGACAAGAATGTAAGACTAAAAACAACAAAGGGCAATAACTCAAAAAGTGGACATGGCAGAGTAACAGTTCTTGTACATGACACTTGTCCTCGATAAGATCTATCAGTGTATAAAGTTTGAAGTTGCTAGC
This sequence comes from Fragum sueziense, assembly GCA_963680895.1. Classification (NCBI taxonomy): domain Eukaryota; kingdom Metazoa; phylum Mollusca; class Bivalvia; order Cardiida; family Cardiidae; genus Fragum; species Fragum sueziense. Next base: position 42,845,756 of record OY804594.1, read on the forward strand.
ACTTATAATTTAGGAGATATGATCCGGACAAGAATGTAAGGCTAAAAACAACAAAGGGCAATAACTCAAAAAGTGGGCGTGGCAAAGTTAAGGTTCTTGAACATGACACTTCTCCTTAATGAGATCTATAAGTGTACAAAGTTTGAAGTTGCTAGCACACATAGTTTAGGAGATATGTTCTGGACAAGAATGTAAGGGTAAAAACAACAAAGGGCAATAACTCAAAAAGTGGGCGTGGCAGAGTAACGGTTCTTGAACATGACACTTCTCCTCAATGAGTTCTATAAGTATACAAAGTTTGAAGTTGCTAGCACACATAGTTTAGGAGATACGTTCCGGACAAGAATGTAAGGGTAAAAACAACAAAGGGCAATAACTCAAAAAGTGGGCGTAGCAGAGTAAAGGTTCTTGAACATGACACTTCTCCTCAATAAGATCTATAAGTGTACCAAGTTTGAAGTTGCTAGCACATATGGTTTAGAAGATATAGCCCGGACAAAAGTGTGACGGACAGACGGACGGACGGACGGACGGACAGACGGAATCGAGCAAACCTATAGTCCCCCAACCGGTAACCGGTGGGGGACTAATAATTGATTATTCAAAAGATCTTTGATGTCCAGCATATTTTAGGCATTTTTCTACCTTCTCTGCTTCAAACCAATTACAAATTAGTCATGTATTGGAAATCTTTGTCAATTGGTGTTGAGTAATTATAGCGATTATTGCTTACTTAATAATCGTGTTTATTTTGTTTTGCCATCCGTTCTTCGGAGTAATCTCCCTTGGGCGGTGTCGTAGTTAAAAAGTCTCACAGTGTCCGTGTGAATCACTTTTCAATATTAAGCTTAAGAGAACGCGGTCTTTTATCAACACACTAAAAATTGAAATCCGGATTGTGACTAAGTTTATTGATATATGAATGTTCAGTTTGTTTTAAGTGCTATTAAAAGTTAAACAAAACTTTAGTTCTTATCTATTTAAGGCGAATACTAAAATAATGATTCCCGCCATGTATGTCTGTGATAACTTATGGATTTTAAATGAGTAAAAGTAGAATAGCCCTGAGGAAAAGATTGAGAGAAAACATGAAATGCTGATTACCAGCAGGCATTTTCCAAATTCTTCGCCATATTTTCTCTACTTAACAAAATTTCCTATTGTAAAATTTTGTTCATTGAAAATCATTCAAGGATGTCAAACCTTTCACAATAAGAACTACCAAGAAATTACTTATCACAGTTAGTATATTGAAACTATCTATTCAAATAAATTGTGTAATGATTCAGAAAGTTTAACCTTTTCTCATACTGCCAGATTTCCAACTCCAATATGAAAACTGCTGCAGGTGACAAATTTGATGTTGATAAAGATGCCACTTTGTGCATATAATGATAAAAAACATTGAGGCAAAAGGAGAAAATGCTGGATATCAGCATTTTCTTCTTTTGCCTCAATGTTAATTGCAAGTCTTTTCATACCGACATCAAAACCAGGTCTTGTTTGAAAAATGGTTAATTAAATGCATGCATGCATGTATAACAAATAAATGAAGGTCTGCCAGCAGAACAAAATTTCAAAATAAATATCTCAAAAACAAAATATATTTCAAATTTATGGAAAGGACGGAATATGAAATATAAGTACAATGTACATAGAAATAACAATAAATGCAAAAGTAGACATATCACAAAACATGCAAGAGCTGCCTCAGGACAGCAAAACATGACTATCAAGTGCTGTAATAGTGAAAAATTCCGAAAGTGAAAAGTCCGAAAAGGGTAACAGTTTCATTGAATCAAATTGCATAGTAAAAAATCCTTGCTTAGAGTCTGATAATATGGTCACAGAAGCATGTGCAAAGTTTGAAAGCAATACCTGTAACAGAAAAAGATTTATCACATATATATGCTTTGTACATGTATATAAGATTTACAAAGTTATTGCTCTGAAATCAAGCATTTGGCTGCTATTTCTTTCTGACGGGTGTTTTACTCCGTGACCTTGACCTTGTGCCAGAGGTCACCACCATCTCTTTGCTTCGTGTGACGGTCATTTTGGTCGGGTCCACTTTAGGTTTGGTTGGTGAAGTTGGGCTCGGACCTGCGGGTTTGGACTCTTTGTATGAAGGTGGCCTCTCTGCTAGATCGATACATTCTTCAACCATGGCTGTTGTCTGAAAGAAGTGAAAATATCTTCATAACTTTGATAGCTGCATTGCTCAATTCTTTCCCAAACCACAAAATTTTAGGGTAAGCAACTGCAGACAACAAAATGGGTGATTTCTTTAGGTAAACTTTGTGAATATTATTGCATAAAACATATTGAAGCAAAAGGAGAGAACTCTGATTATCAGCATTTTCTTCTGTTGCCTCAATATTTTCCTATAGATGTCAAATCAAAACCTTGTTTGGGAAATGGTTGATAATAGTATCTACTATCAAGAAGAAAAACAACTTGTCGTCGTTGTAAATGCAAAACCTCGTATCTCGTTTTTGGAAAATTTCAAAGGGGAGGGAAAAAAGTGTAATAACTTTTCCCAAACTGAAATGTTTTACTTGAAAGGGGGGGTCTCACCCTATTAGAAATTCCCATAGGGTTGTGCCCACGCTCGGAATTTCATGAAATTTGGTATGAAGTTAGTATTCTTTATTACCACATTATTCCCGAAATGTTTTTTTAAAAATCTTTTCTGGAAAATATTTTTTTAAGAATTTTAAGATTTTTGCTTAAAAATGGGGGGTATCCTTACTTAACGAGGCCATATACACCCAGCTTTGTCGTATTCGAGCCAAATTGTCCCCGAAAATAATGTCTAATAATTTCTCATCGTGTATAAACCAGAAAAGTATATATTACTCAACAAAAAACAATTTTCTAGAAGATTTTGTATGACCTCATCGCCAATTTTTTTAGTTTTTAAGTATTTCGACCAAATTCAGGTCTTAATTTCACCTAGTTCTAGTTTTTGTCAACCTATAAAATTTACATAAAAATTGCCCTTATATATGCCCATGCTTATGGTAAAATATGAAGAAAAAATAAAACCGGTAACAGTGTTGTTTTTGAATTTAAGTGTAAAGGGTCCAGATTTCTAAGAATGTAAAATCTAAGATTTTACTTAATTATTTTCAAATACATTTGTAAATAGCTCATTGTGCTTTGTTGTGTGTTTATATAACATAACCAACTTACACATGGCATCAATTTTAACTTTTTTTCACACAAAAACATGATTTTAAAGAATAATGGGCACATTGTCGTACCCCACCCACCAATAATATAATGGAAGAAAAAATCCCAAACAGCAGAGTAAATTATAAAATGTGGGGGTGAAAAATAAAGGAGATGCATAATGTTACATATTTAATCTATTATGTCACCCTTTTTAACTTTCCTTTATGGCTTATCAGCACTTTTTAGACTACTTTCTTCTTCTTCCGGTTACAGTGCTGGGCCCTTATAAGAGCATTATCGCACAGTTATTAAAAATATAAACATTTTTTCTTTACTACACTGCTCAAGATAATAAAAAGAACACAAAAACAGTTTTTATTGTACATTGATTGTGCCTTTGAATGCAAAATTGCTAATATTTCTATTGTAATGATGAACTAGCCACTGCTTTGTTGATATATTAACTTTTTGATAATCTCAGGTTTGAGAAGAACATGTATCATTTTCGCATGTTTGTATCAACAATATTGATACAAAAATGTTGTACGATGACTCCTCTTGCTATTCTGATTTAAGATTGGGGACTGATATCAATACTATGAAGGCAATACTGAGCTTTTGCTAGATGGGTACCATTAAAATCCGGGAGCATTCTGAGGTGCCGTTGTTCACAATTCTCATTATTTGACAATGTTACCGGTTTCAAATTTTCACCAAATTCTGCATACGACTAGGAGACATATATGGCTAACCTTTTTATCAATTTCATAGGTTGACAAAGACGGGAACATACAAATAAAATTATTTGAATTGAAGGTTTTGAAAATTTCACGGCTGTTTTTCTGACAATTCCTGACCAAATAAATTTCTGAGAATTTTTTTTTGCATGTTTGCATCAACATTGTTGGTACCAAAATGTTCTTCAATGACCCCTCTTGCTATTTTGATTCAAAATTTGGGACTGATTTCAAAACTAGGTAAGCAAAATTGGGCTTTTGCTAGACGGGTGCCATTGAAATCCAGGAGCATGTTAAGATGCCGTTGTTCATAATTTTTTATAATTTGACAATGTTACCGGTTTCAAATTTTCACAAAATTTTGCATGCAAACAGGGATCATATATGGCCAACTTTCTTATTGATTCCATTGGTTGACAAAGACGGGAACATACAAAAGAGTTTGATTGAATGTTAGGTTTCATATAATTTTCTGGGTAGTTTTTCTGTCAATTTCTGACTAAATAGATTTCTGAGAAATTATGTGGCATGTTGCTATTAAAAATAATGGTCTGAAAATGTTCTACAATAACTCTTCTTGCTATTCTTATTTAAAATTTGGGACTGATATCAAAACTAGGTAAGCAACATTGGGCTTTTGCTAGACGGGAACCATTGAAATCTGGGAGCATCTTTAGGTGTCGTTGTTCACAATTCTCATTATTTGACAACGTTACCGGTTTCAAATCTTCACCAAATTTTTCATGCAAACAGGGGACATATATGGCTAATTTTCTTATCGAATTCATAGGTTGAAAAAGACGGGAACATACAAAAACAAATTGATACATTTTTAGGTTTTGAAAATTTCTTGACTACTTTTCTGACAATTTCTGACTAAATAAATTTCTAAGAATTCTTTGTTCATGTTGATATCAACAATATTGGTACCAAAATATTCTACAGTGACTCCTCTTGCTATTCCGATTTAAGATTTGGGGCTGGTATCAAAACTAGGTAAGCAAAATTGTGCTTTTGCTAGACAGGTACCATTGTAATCCGGGAGCATCTTAAGGTGCCGTTGTTCACAATTCCCATTATTTGACAATGTTACCGTTTCAAATTTTCACCAAATTTTGCATACAAACAGGGAACATATATGGCCAACTTTCGTATCAATTTCATAGGTTGACAAAGACGGGAACATACAAAAATATTTGATAGAATTTTAGGTTTTGTAAATTTCTCGGCTATTTTTCTGACAATTTCTGACTAAATAAATTTCTAAGATTTTTTTTGTTCATGTTGATATCAACAATATTGGTACCAAAATATTCTACAGTGACTCCTCTTGCTATTCTGATTTAAAATTTGGGGCTGATATCAAAACTAGGTAAGCAAAATTGTGCTTTTGCTAGACATGTATCATTGAAATCCGGGAGCATCTTAAGGTGCCGTTGTTCACAATTCTCATTATTTGACAATGTTACCAGTTTCAAATTTTCACCAAATTTTGCATACAAACAGGGAACATATATGGCCAACTTTTCTATCAATTTTATAGGTTGACAAAGATGGGAACATACAAAAATATTTGATAGAATTTTAGGTTTTGAAAATTTCTCGTCTATTTTTCTGACAATTTCTGACTAAATTAATTTCTAAGAATTTTTTGCGCATGTTGGGACCAAGAGTATTGGTATCAAAAGTTTCTACAATGACTCCTCTTGCTATTTGTATTAAAACTTGTGGATTTATACCAAAACTAGATAGCCAACATTGAGTTTTTGTAAGACGGGTATCAATGAAAACAGGGAACACTTTAAGGTGCCGCGTAAAGACCCATATGCACTCTTTGAGTAAAAGGAATATATTTTTGTAGTTCATAGGTCAGAGGCATTCTATGAGTAAAGTTACAAGAAAATCTGTGCGTGGGCGCAAATGAGACCCCCCCTTTGGACATATTGTTCACAAATGATTTGTCATTAATACTGATTAGTAAAATAATTAAAAACCTGCAAGACTTGTCTGTAACTGGGCACACAAGTTTGTACTTTGAAAATCGCAAGAATCGACATACGAGGTTTTGCATTTACACTAATGTTATCCTCACTGCTTGTGCACTAATATATTACCATGATCACTTTCCGGAACAATACATGGTTTTCAGATAATCAGCATTTTGGGATTCTCAATACCTTCTGTATCATATAGTGAATTCAACATTTATAAATGTTTATATATTTATTTTTACCCACTTTGTTGTCTGCTTTCAGTCTAGAATCTGGTAAACTATTACAATATTTAGAGCAGAATAAATTTGCATTCACACTACTTACACTTGTCTTACTTCAAGAGGTTTTTTTAATGCCTAGCATTGCTCCTAATTTTCATTTTAAAGCTTAGAGGTATTTGAAATCAAAGTTTAGATTTCATTTTCTCCTATCAGTTTGATTTAAAGTCAGTTTCTGTGTAGAAACCGTCAATAGGATGTTGCCTCTCTGCATGATCCTATTCTTTAGTTTCTGGTCTTCTGTTACTTGCTTATATTATATTACATAAATCATAGAAAAGGCTAAAATGTTGTTTTTTTTTTTCAATTTTGGCTCAGAAAATTTTAAGTGTATAACTTTTCTAGGTTAAGAAATGGTAAGCTGGTTTATTATCATCATAAGTTTACAAGCAACAAAATGCATGTTAATTTTCATACAGCAATAAAAAAATAAAACCAATACTACAACTTTTACCACACAATCTATTTAACTTAAAATCAAGCTTTTAATCCTGTCCCAAATTGACCTGGTTTTGGCATCCCAAATAGAAAACGTCAAGACAAAAGAATAAAATGATATAATGACCTACATTTTATTGTTTTGCCTCAAAATTTGTTGCGCAACATTGTACACAAAATTATATGCCACCTTAGTTTAATTAGGTTTCATTGTTTGGGAAAGGATTACAGTGATCACATATTTATTTCAATGCTTGTAAAATAAAAAAAACATCAATAAAAATTGTGAGACAAAACACATGCGAATGAATGCTTTGAATGATTCCATTAGTCTGTGTATCACTGGTGGTGAACTAAAACAATTTTTGCTACAACAAGGTATAGATATTTTGCGTTTAAATGTGAGTTTATAGATTTTTTTTCTAATGACAATGAACTTGTTCTACAAACAGACCGGGTTTACAATTTTGTATTGACAAACTGTCGGTGTTGTTATAAAATCTCCTAACTACGGCTTCGATAAAGCCGTAGTTACGATATTTTATAACAACACTGAAGGAATACATTGATCAAAAAAAGTCCCTCGCTTTGGCCGAGTTCACCACCAGTGTGTATGATACTTCTGAAATATTTCCATATATTGATCAGTACATTTCAGTTTTGATATCCCTCAAGCAATAACTTCATTTTTTAACATATCACTTTTCATTTCACAGGCTTTAAACAGACTATCTATTTTTCATTGATTTATTGTATAAAAAGAATATGATCACTAACTAGAATGATTTGCATTGAATTTAACACTAGAATTATGTTATTTTAAGCGCTAGAATTATGTGATTAATAAACTAACAATGGTAAAATGTGAGTGAAATTTGACAACACATCTTAAAAGCATTCAAAAGTCACTGCATTTCATTCATATTGCAATCACACGGTGGATAATCACGTGATACAACAATTCCAGCAAATCTTCAATAATTTTGTTAATACAGGACGGATTTGAATTCGGTTTGAAGCAGAGAAGGTGGACAGATGTCATGCATTAGATGGACTTGGTGGATGATCTTCAATAACTTTTTTATCAGTGGATTTTTCAAAAATACTATACATCCAGCTTACTCCTAGCATTTTCCCACCTTCTCTGTTTCAAACCTAATTCAAATTGGTCGAATATTAACAAAAATATTGATGATTTTCTGAAATTCTGAGTCATGTGATTAACCACTATGAATCAAGACATGACAACACAGCATTGCAACCAAATAATTATTACTTAGATAATAATATGTTCCTGTCTAAAAGTTCCAGTCTAAGACTGATCCAGCCTCGTCAAATAATTCAGTGGTCACACCATCGGTCTAAATCAGGGTAAAATATAAAGATAGGATACAAAGAAAGAGTATATAAAAGCAATAAATTTTATGCTAAAAATAAACTGGGTATACCATTATGTATTGATAAACCGTTGTGTTTATGTATTGGTAAACAGTTGTTGTAATTATTAAATCTTGTTACTACAGCTTGGATGAAGCTGTAGTTACGAGGTTTTAGAATTATACCAACAAAATACTATTGTCACGGTTTACTTGATAAAATCGATCACTATTGGGCTATAGATAAACTATATGTATAGACTGTAAATATTGACCTGAACCTGACGAATATGCAATGATTAATTGTGACACAGAATAATCAATACTTGTCAACAATCATACACTGTCAAGCAGGGTCGATAGTTTCCATAAGCTTTGTGACTTTGTATTCTGCACATGCTTCTCGTGTCAATATATGTCAGAGAGTAGTTATTCCGCATCACAATATCTCATTGCATATTTGTAAAGTTCAGTTCAATATTTACGAACTATACATTCATAGAATACATCAAACTTTGAAATATCTCTTCAAATCTTTAAAACTATAATTATAAGTTTATAGATGAAAGCAGTAGTAACATAAAATGTTTTAGCTTAATAAAAATAAATACAGTTTTACCATACTTATTTACATTTTTCCAGTATAGAATCTTTCTTTTTGATTACTAAGTTGCAGAATATTACATATGTTTGGTTTATTGGGGTTTTACGCCATTTTTAACTGCTATGGTCATATCATGGCGGCTGGAGCACCTAACCATGGATACCTGTTGTTTCTCATACCAGTACTACCACAACACCCTTACTGAGCCTCCAGCTGCTCCCCCACATAGGTTCAAAATATCAAACCATTAATGGATGACATTTTTGTCAGAAAGGGTATTTGCCACGGCTGGGTATCAAACCCGGGACCTCTCGAATGAGAGGCAGATGCGTTACCAACTGCGCCAAGGCCGTGGCCCAATAATACATATCGTCGTTGTAAATGCAAAACCTTGTATCTTGTTTGTGGAAAATTTCAAAGGGGAGGGAAAAAAGAATAGTAACTTTTCCCAAACTGAAATGTCTTACTTGAAATTTGGACATATTGTTCACAAATAATGTGTCAATAATACTAATTAGTAAAAACATCTCAAAACCTGCGAGAATCGTCTACACAGGGTACACAAGTTTGTACTTTGAAAATCGCACCAATCGACATACGAGGTTTTGCATTTACACCGACGATATGTACTAACCATCAGCAGATAATAAACTTATAAAACACTATTGAGTACTTACAAAGACATAGAAAGTGGCTGCCCCTGCTGAGACATCCCGGACCTCGTCCAGTTGATATTTCTCCAGGAGGTCCTTCGCTCGTCTCGCAGCAAATATGGATATTTTACTGGCGTCACATTCCAAACATCGGCGTTTTAGACCCTCCTTACCAGTCTTACCAACCAGGGCTTGTACTGTCTTCCAGTCCTGAAGAAAATGTACACTTACAAGTATTCTCATGTGAAAGAGTTGGAAGGTGTCACAGTGCAGCAGTTCTTCCATTGTCTTGCAGAAAATATGGATATTTTACTGGCGTCACACTCCAAACATCGACGTTTTAGACCCTCCTTACCAGTCTTACCAACCAGGGCTTGTACTGTCTTCCAGTCCTGCAGAAAATGTAAATAGTTTAATGATATGTGTCTCATCATGCTAAAAGGGACATCATGGATATTTTACTGGCATCACACTCCAAACATCGATGTTTTAGACCCTCCTTACCAGTCTTACCAACCAGGGCTTGTACTGTCTTCCAGTCCTGAAGAAAATGTACACAGTTCAACCAATTACCAGACGGCAAAACTTTGAACTGTTCCAATTTGAAAGATGTTGCAGACAACAATTTCAAGTTGATGAAATTTGAAAGATATTTCCATTTTCGGTTAGAAAGTATTGTGGAAAATGAAGAAATTGCTTGTCACAAGCAATTTCTTCATATTTCACAATTGTTTTCCTAATCCTTTTCATGTGAAGAAGTCAAAAGGCGTCACAGTGCAGCAATCCTTGCTCGTCTCACAACAAATATGGATATTTTACTGGCATCACATTCCAGACATCGAGGTTTTAGACCCTCCTTACCAGTCTTACCAACCAGGGCTTGTACTGTCTTCCAGTCCTGCAGAAAATGTAAATAGTTTAATGATATGTGTCTCATCATGCTAAAAGGGACATTATGGATATCTTACTGGCATCACACTCCAAACATCGACGTTTTAGACCCTCCTTACCAGTCTTACCAACCAGGGCTTGTACTGTCTTCCAGTCCTGGAGAAAATTGAATATAATTTTGTTACTTATTTTGTCACATAAATTTCCAAAACAATACCAGTTTTGACAACCATAAATAAGAAATGAATAATAAAAGAAAAGAAAATACAAACATTTATATGTCATTGTTACTTTAAATGATAAATAGGTCAATAAATTAGGATCAAGTGCCTGTGTTTATTGTATCTTTGATTAAATACACTAACTATCATATTGTACTTTAGAAAGCCATTGTACCTTGGTCTCTTTCTCTTTATGCCCTAGTATTAGAAAGGTAGCAGTCATGGCAGTGTGTACTACCGGCAGCCAATTCTGGTTATTCCTTATCCCAGCCACCATGGATTGTTTCAGCTCCAGGAAAAAGGCTTTGAAAAACATTGTGGAAAATGAAGAAATTGCTTGTCTCAATTTCATCATTTCCCACAATGTTTTCAATCCTGAAAGGTCTGAAAAATTGAAATTCCATACACTTGAAATTCTCATCTGCAACATCTTTAAATTCGGACCAGTCTACAAGGATGCTGTTTGATAATGGATTGAACGCAGCCTTACTAAATAATCATTATGAGATATAAATCAATTGTACCTTGGTCTCCCTCTCTTTATGCCCCAGTATAAGGAATGTAGCTGTCATGACAGTATGTACAACAGGCGGTGGATTCTGATAACTTCTTATCTCCGCCACCGTTGATTGTTTCAGCTCCAGGATCTCACTACGGATCCGTTGAATCTTGCGTAAGCGTGCGAGGATGCGTGTGGCCTCCAACAGCTCCTTGGACAACTGAACTTCCAGCCCATTCTTTTTTATCACCTCGATAGCTTTCTCTAATTCTGCCAGCTCTCGTCTTGAAATGGCCTTTCTCAGATCTGAAATAGTTGTGTCATCTTATAACAAAATGGAACAATTTTACAACAGAACTGAATTAATTTAATAACTTTTGTGAACAAGAGCCATAATATTATATCGCCGCTTTTCAACAAAACCTCGTAATTGCAGCTTTAAATAAGCTGCAGTTACAAGTTATCAGTTGAAAAGCATCAATATATTTTCAAAAGCGTAACTCCTTAAAATATGATTATTATGTACACAAATATCTAAAAGGTGATAATTTATAGTGAAACCATGGTGACTGTCGTGTAGGTATTATAAATATTATTGACACTGTACCTAGCTAACATGAAAATAAGATGTGTTTGTGAAACATGAATGTCCCCAAAATCGCTAATCTTAAGTTTTTGGACAGACAGACAAATGGACAGACAGACAGATGGACATGAGTAAAACAATCTGCCCTAAATCTTTCGATACAGGGGCATAATAAGCTCATTTATTTTAGTATAGCTTAATCAATATTACAGCTTTTACTTATATTTCAGTAATAATTATAATCATATCATATAACATAATATCTATGACTTACATCAGAAATAACCTCACAAAATGAGATGCCCTTTGACTCTCATGAAATTACAGTTTGAGAAATCATTGTGGAAAATGAAGGAATTACTTGTGATAAGCAATGTTTTCATTTCCTGCAATGTTTTCTACCCATGTAAATAATAAACCAGCTTAGATTTGTCACATAATATAATCTTCAAAAAAATAAAACAAATAGAACAAACAACTGGTGAAAGTTTTGTAATTTGGGAAAGTTTAAATATTTGTGTTGCATGCAGGGGTTGTGCAAAAACAATGGATTGTACAAAAACAATGTTAGATATCACTTTTCTCTGATCACATATTGTCACTTTCAATTTAAACCTCTTAAATGCAGCTTGTTTTAAGTTGCAGTTACAAGGTTTTTGTTGAAAAGCAGGGATATACACTGACTTGTAAGGACGGACAAACTGGCTGAAACTTAAATTTGAAAACATTGATTTAAACGAAAATACTGGTGACCTTTAAATGCTTTTTTCCATTTTGAATTGAAAATTCTAAAAAGAGTCATTAAAAACAACCCTATCTTTCAAATTCCCTTCAACTTAATGAGGTACAACTTATATAGAAATTCCTCCTTTTATGAATGATTTAGAATTATTGTGATCAGAGAAACTCAATTTGGTTAATAAACATGTGTAATAATGGAACAAAACTGGGGACAATGTTGTCAAATCAACTCCTATTCTGTTGAATATTAGCCAGAACCATGATCAGCATGGTATGCACTGACTGCATTTTATTCTACACTACTGGCTTGTTCCATTTCATCTTGACAAAGGATACAATAGCCAAAGATCAATTTCAGCTCTCATGCACTTTTGACACAAAGTAAAGTAGGTAAAAAAGACACTGCATGCACAAGGGAGCAATGTGATCTCCATCTCCTGCATTTTCTATTAAGTCTGAATTTCAACAGAATAAGAGTTGCTGTAATAAGAACAATTCATAACAGGTTATATGTGTGCAGAATGATGATGGGATTAAATTCACAAATTAACAAAATACTTATGAAAAAAAAAAATGATTAACAAACGTAACTGTTTATTTCATACAAGAGGACCATGATGGTCCTATATCGCTCACCTGAACCTAAATGATATGAGCAACACTTTTGTTCACTTCAATTAATGTTTATTACTTTAAGACTGAAAAAGAACTTATGGTCAATAAGGTTGTGAAAATCTAACTCATCCGAGATCTAAATTATGGTGCCAAACATTGTACAGGGCTCCAGATAAGAGGGGGTGGTGACTTTTCAAACTGCAATAATGCTGTCAGTGATCATCAAACCCTATGTTGTAGGTACTCATTTGTATCGTGTCGTCGAGACGATTCAAATGAGTACCCACAACATAGGATTTGAATTCGAAAAAACAATGTTAGTATGTCTTCACCTCCACTTATCTGTAGCCCTGATTGTATCCAAGTTTTGTCTTGATTGATAAACAATTGTAGATTCTAGAGTATAAACAAGGTCGAAAACAGCCAAAAACAGCATTCTAATCAAATTCAAGGGCACATTACTCTCAATTTTCTCATCAGTTAAGACTGCAAATTAAACTAATCCCAGATCTTATGGTCCCTAATATTGTGTCCAAGTTTTGTCTAGATTGATCCATAAAGGTAGATTCCAGAGTGTAAACAAGGTCAAAAACAGCCGAAAATGGCAATTTTGTCAAATTCAATGGCACATACCTCTCAACATTCTCATCAGATCAGACGGAAAATCAAACTCATCCAAGATCTTATAGTCCCCAACATTATGTTCAAGTTTTGTCTTGATTGATAAATAATTGTAGATTCTAGAGTATAAACAAGGTCAAAAACAGCCAAAAACAGCAATTTTATCAAATTCAAGGGCACATTACTCTTGACTTTCTAATCAGATCAAACTGAAAATCGAAGTTATCTGAGATCTTAGTCTCCAACATTGTGTCCAAGATTTGTCTTGATTAGTCAATAATTGTAGATTCTAGTGTGTTTACAAAGTCGAAAACAGTAAAAACAGCAATTTTGTCAAATTCAAGGACACATTACTCTTGACTTTCTGATTAGATCAGACTGAAAATCAAACTAATTCCAGACCTTATGGTCCAAAACATTGTGTCCAAGTTTTCTCTTGATTGATTAAAAATTATAGATTCTAGAGTGTAAAAAATGGTTGAAAACAGCCGAAAATGGCAATTTTGTCAAATTCAAGGGCACGTAACTCTTTACTTTCAGATCAGATCAGACTGAAAATCAAACTCATCTGAGATCTTATAGTCCCCAACATTGTGTCCAAGTTTTGTCTTGATTGATTAACCCTTTCCCACACATTGACGCTTGGATGCCCCACAAAATAAAGGCTTTGGAAAATATTCTGGAAAATGAAGAAATTGCTTGTGACAAGCAATTTCTTCATTACCCACAATGTTTTCTACCAAGAAAGACCAAAAAATGTTAAATTTTGTTCAATGAAACTTGTCGTCTGCAACACCTATGATTTTGGACTAGGCTTAAGTTTTGTTGTTTGGTAATGGGATTCTAGAGTGTAAATCTATTTATATCCTCTATCAAACTAGATAACTCTACTTATACTGAAGAAAAGTAGTGTCAGAGTTACTTCCCTTAGATTAACACTAGGTTGAAAAGAACAAATTCAAGGGAACATAACTCTCATTTTTCTGGTCAGATCAGACTGAAAATTGACCTCATCCAAGATCTTATGGTCTCCAACATTATGTCCAAGTTTTGTCTTGATTGATCGATAATTGTAGATGCTAGAGTGTAAACAAACTTAAAAACAGCATTTTTTGACATTCAAGGGCAGATAACTCCGCACTTTCTGGTCCGATCAGGCCCATAATCGAACTTGTCCGAGAACTTATGATCGTACTTGTTTTGGCCAAGTTTGATCAAGATTGAGTAACTTTTGTGGATGCTAGAGTGTAAACACCCCAAATGTTGACGGACGGACGGACGCCGGACAAAAAGTGACCACAATAACTCACCTCGAGCACTTCGTGCTCAGGTGAGCTAAAAAACCTAAGAGCTGATGCTTTTTACAAGCATTGATCAAGCTATTCAAAATACTAGCAAGAATCATGAAGAGAGGCCTTATTATGGTATTTGAGAACACAATGGATCCAGATGAAAAGTGAAGTAAAATCAGAATTAAAGGGACATAACATTCCCATTTTGTTTTTTTAAAGTATGTCTTGATGCCATGTCTAATGCATTAATTGCTATCAGTTTTTTTTTTAAATCGGTGCTGATAAGCAAAAGAAAGGCCTGTCTGAACTGCTGTATTAATTTTAAGAGGCTTTTTCCAGATTCTGTCTCGTATCCTTTCAAGCATTTTTTCCCTTCTTCTTACAAATCTCCATCAAAAAGGATGTTATTAAAAAAAAATTCTATATAAAAATGGCATCAATTTTGTGCCATGGTAATCTATCTTAATCTAACAAATTACTAATATTTCTGCTTTAACCCTCTCTTAAACAAAACCTGGTTTTGACATCCCTGTCCAAAAAGGTTTGCGAAAACATTGAGGCAAAAGAAGAAAATGCTGATAGCCAGCATTTTCTCCTTTTGCCTCAATACTTCTGTACAATATAGTACAGAAAATCTTTCTTTATAAATATCAACTTGTGGTCAACAACAGCTTTCTGATTGGAACAGTCTAGATGTTTGCCATTTGGGAAGGGGTTAAATGAACTATCTATTGCTGTAGCCTATGCACAAAATTAAGCTGCACTATCCTGTATAAAGTAGCAAAATCAGCCATGTATGGTGCAAAATCTTAGATTTACATAAGACCTATCATGCATATGCATTGTATCAGATTGTTTGATTGGGATTTAATGCCTCTTTCAACTAATTGGAGTTTAATGCCTCTTTCAACTGCTATGGCCGTATCGCGATGGTTAGGCATTTCTCTATCCAGCACAACAATATCCAATCTGAGCCTCCGTCTACTTTCTTACACACCCATTGATGCATTGATGAGACAAGTTTTGGTACCATGGTACCAATTTTACCAACCAAGCTATCTGGGCTTGGTACATTGAAACAATCAAGGACTATTGAAAAGTGCCACAAATTTAATGAACCCTGTCAACCCCATATGCAGCAATCTGACAAAGGCCAGAAATGCAGCTTTCTACTGATTATCTGTACTTTATGAGTAGCCATCAGTAACTGCTATCTGTGTTTGAGAAATTTTAACCCATTACCAACAGACAAAATTTTGAACTATTCCAATTTGAAAGATGGTGCAGACGACAAATTAAAGTTGATGAAAATTTTAAAATCGTTTCATTTTGGGTTAGAAAACATTGTGGAACATGAAGAAATTGCTTGTCACAAGCAATTTCTTCATTTTCCACAATGTTTTCTCAAGAATTTTCTTGTGAGGGAGTCAAAAGGCGTCACTGTGTAGTAATGGGTTAATCCAACAAACTTTAACCTTTTCCCAAACAAGACCTAATTTTGAAGTCCCTTGTGTAAAAGGCTTCGAAAAGCATGAAGACAAAAACATGATATTGTTGTGAAACAACAATGCCCCCAAAATGGCCAATGTTAAGTTTTCAGACAGACAGACAGACAGACTGAGGGACAGACAGACAGACATGAGTAAAACAATATGCCAAAATCTTTCGAAACGGGGGCATAAATACGCTGATAACTAGCATTTCCTCCTTCTTTCTCTATAATTTCTGTGATGTTTTGGACACATTTCATCATTATCTACATCCATTTAGTCATCTGTCAGCCTTATTGGAACACCAAAGAATTTTGTTGTTTTGGAAAGGGATAAATAAACCTTTTTTATGTGACAGAACACACATATTGTACGGGGGCTTACAATATCAAAATGCATTACTTTAATAGCTAAGCAAAAAGCTTAAGACATTTGTTTGTAACTATAATAATCTCAAGGGCTTGGTGCAAAACGCTTGTAGCTACATTTTGTTCAACTATAAATATATTTTTGATTATATAGAATTGAAAACCAATAATAGAACACATGATGTATTCCTTTCTAAAGATTCTGAAAATACCAAAAAATTAACTTCTGAAAAAAATAAAGTTACAAAAGTTTTGCACTGAGCCCTTGATATCAAACCTTATCATGGCAGATACTGGTATCTATTATTGACCTTTCATTTCATCCTTGATTGGATATTTGAATGTAAAGTAGTCTTACTAGAAACACAGATTTTGAGTAGGGTTGTACAAAACAATTTTTGAAGCATGCACTGATAAATGTACTCAAAATAGTTATGCAATATGCACCGCTTTTGAGAATGTTTATCTTAGCTTATACTGTATGTAAAAATACTACCAGGATCAGCATGTCAAGGCTTTTTAACAATTATGGTGCAAAATAACAAGGGGGGAGAGGGACACAACCGTAAACTGTAAATGGGGGCTTTCTGTTACCTGCTGCGCTGTTTCCAATCACTATTAATAACAAACCAAACAATATATCATATTATTATAAACCTGGATGAAAGTACAAACAATGAGATCCCATTTCCACACATTGACTCTTTTTGACTCCAAAAAAGTTAACAGCTTTTGAAAACATTTTGGAAAATGAAGAAGCAATTTCTTCATTTCCCATATAATTTTTTCAAAAGCCTTTAACTTTTTAAAGGCTTTTGAAAACAATTTGGAAAATGAAGAAATTGCAGACAAGCAATTTCTTCATTTCCCACAATGTTTTCTACCCAAAAAGACCAAAAGTACTCAAATTTCTTTCACTTGAAATTGGTGTCTGCATCAGCTTTGAATTTGGAAAAGTCTAAAATTCTGCTGATTAGTAATGGGTTAAACAAAAGAAAAATGAAATGACAGTAAGGACCTCTTACCAGAAAGAGACAATTTTGGTGCAAACGTAATATTGTATGATGAAATCATGTCCATTCATATATTACTTCACCATTCCAATAAATGCTTAATTACGCTAAAATGTGATAAAAGAAGTTGTAAAAATGTGCTATAATATGATTCCATTGATATGTGATATATGTATACATAATAAATGCAATATTATATTTTGAGACTTTTTGAACTTTGATGTCTCTTTTTTCTCCAAGGATTTTTTTTTTAAATTTCTATAATTTTTAGCTCCACTGGCCGAAGGCCAGCGGGCTATTGTCATGGCGTTGTGTCCGTCGTGCGTCCGTGCGTGCGTGCGTTAACTTTTTCTTTAAACATCTTCTCCTCTTATACCAGTGGGCCAATTTTAACCAAACTTGGCAGGAATGTTCCTTGGGTGACCCTTTTCAAAACTTGTTCGCGGATTTTTGATTTGTCAAAAAATGTGGCCGTGGCGGGGAGAAAGGGGCTTATCAGACTTAGAGAAATCATAAGAAAATTCTTTAAAAATCAACCATTGGGCCAATTTGAACCAAACCTGGCAGGAATGTGCCTTGAGTCATTCTTTTCAAAATTTGTTCACAATTTTTTACATTTGTCAAAAAATGTGGCCGTGGCAGGGTGAAAGGGGCTTATCAGACTTAGAGAAATCATAAGAAATTTCTTTAAAAATCAACCATTGGGCCAATTTGAACCAAATCTGGCAGGAATGTGCCTTGAGTGACCCTTTTCAAAACTTGTTCACAAATTTTTACATTTGTAAAAAAATGTGGCTGTGGCAGGGAGAAAGGGGCTTATCAGACTTAAAGAAATCATAAGAAAATTCTTTAAAAATCAACCATTGGGCCAATTTGAACTAAACCTGGCATGAATGTTCTTTGAGTCTCTCTGTTCAAAATTTTTTCACAATTTTTGACATTTGTCAAAAAATGTGGCCGTGGCAGGGATAAAGGGGATAATCAGACTTAAAGAAATCATAAGAAAATTCTTTAAAAATCAACCAGTGTGCCCAATTGAACCAAACTTTGCAGGAATGTGCCTTTAGTCGTTCTTTTTAAAATTTGTTCACAATTTTTTATATTTGTCAAAAAAATGTGGCCGTGGCAGGGAGAAAGGGGCTTATCAGACTTAGTGAAATCATAAGAAAATTCTTTAAAAATCAACCATAAGGCCAATTTGAAGCAGACTTTGCAAGAATGTTCTTTGAGTCTCTCTTCAAAATTTATTCACAAATATCAAGATTTGGCTGCAGCTGTGTAAGGCTTACAAGAATTCATGGGATAATTCTTCCACCTGAACCAGTGGAGCGATTCAGGCCCTCCTGGGCCTCTTGTTTTCTTAATTAGAGCAACATCGGGTTATTTCAACCATCGGGAATTATTGACAATTTACTGTTTTGATTACCATTTCGTTCATATGATCTCATTAGATTTCATTATAACTTAAAAATCCGACACAGTGGATCTTTACCAAGTATTATGTCTACATTTCTACCCAAAATCAGGCGTTCTTCAAGAAATTTTAACCATTCATTGCAAGAGACACATGAACGTTATTTACAAAATGGCCGTATTATCCGATGAGTTAAGAGCTATGTTCATTAAAAAAATGGATTTTTATGATATAGCGCTTTGTATTTTTCCATTTCATTTATCAAAACAAGTGCCAAATTGAATTTCTTACCTCTCTAACTTTGTCTGATGACTGTATAAGCTGTCTGACCTTAGATACATGGGTGGTCGGTAACTGCCACAAACATTTACGGAGTGCGGGTGTTACCGACCAAAGAAGTGCCCTTCTTCCTGTAACTATGTTTAGAGGTCGGTAACATACACAATTGAAAGGCATTTTTTTAATATGGCTGACAGTCTACGATGTTAGAACAAAAGTCAACCCATTTCATCTTCCACGTGGTTTGAACCTCCAGTGGTCGATAATACCCCACACTCTTCTGATCAGTCAATGTTGTTAAGATTATTACTAAACGACCTCCCTAGAAGTAATCAATCACTTGTAAAAGCAATGACCTCTGCATAGAGATGACGGATCTTACACCCGTACATCAACTTTCAAACTATAAATAACATTTTGGGTAAGTGGTCGATAACTGCCACACTGGTCGATAACAGACTGCTCAAGGTCATCTTATAAAAACGTTGGTACTTTATTACATTTCAAAGATATAATGGTCGGTAACACACGCAATCGAAAGCCAATAGTTGAATCTTGGTGACAGTCAACGATGTTAGGAGGACAGTCAGCCGGTTTCACCTGTAACCTGATTTGAACCTTAAGTGGTCGATAATACCCGTCATTGCTCTATTAATTTTGCCAAAAACAAAACTTTTCAAAATATTTTATAACAAATTTCTACCTTTAGATTATTAATTTTGCCACATACAAAACTTTTCCAAATATTTTAAAACAAATAGAAGACATTGAAAACAATTGTATCACAAGATTGAATATTCCTTTATAATGAAATAATACATACCTGTCAATATTCTACTTTAAAAACATGAGTGATAAAAAATCATCATTCATACTTGTAGCGTCTATTTAGTAATTGCACTTCAAAACAGTTTCTTTGTAGAGAAAAATTTTGACAATTTATGCATACACCTGTTCATGCAGTTGGCTATATTTTGGATTTTTAAATATTTTAGAATTGAATATTTATTAATAATGATATACATTTTGCAAACAAAGCAAATAAAATACACTTACTGTCTCTAGTGATAAGCTCCTTCAACAATCTCTCAGCCTTTTCCAGGTCCATGTCTTTATCTTCCACCTTCTCTGTTTTAAACTCCTGTATGGAGTACTCAAGCTTAAACTTGTCTCTCTCCTTAATGGCCACCTTCAGTCTGTACCTTATTCTCTTGTGTTTGAATTCTGTAGGTTAAACAATGATGGATTGTTGTAAAATAAAATACCATTTCGCTGCCTTTGTCATGCGAGAATGGATTAATTGATTGGAGTTTTACATCCCACTCAACAGCTAAGGTCATATGGAGACGGGACCTTGGTTTAAAGTCTCACCAAAAAGACTGGTGAGGTATCGAACCAGCGACCCCTGTGTTTCAAGTCCAGCGCATTACCACTGCACTACATCTGCCCCTCATTAGAGAAAGGAATCCACTAATGACCCCTACAAATTCCAACTCATTTGACCAGGCCTTTAGCTTGTAACACTTTACTTTGATGATCATATATAAATGTTCAAGAAGTGTTCAAAGCATTTTTATTATTTGAGAGTTAAATTAACCCATTACCAAACACAAAATATTGGACTTGTCCAAATTAAAAGATGCTGCAGACGACAATATGAATTGTATGAAATTTTGCATTCTTTGATCTTTCTGGGTAGAAAAAATTGTGGGAAATGAAGAAATTGCTTGTAACAAGCAATTTCTTCATTTTCCACTATGTTTTTCAAAGCCGTAATCTTGTAGGGAGTAAAAAAGAGTCATTGTGTGGTAATGGGTTAATTATGTAAACCCACCTTTAAGAAGAGCCACAAGCCTGTCTTCTTCTTTTTCCAGTGCTTTTCTCTTCTTCTCATCTTGTTCATCCTTCAGTTGTTGTCTCACTCTGTTTAATTCTTCCTCCAACTCTCTTTCTTTCCTCTCTGTGTCCTGTAAATATTGTAAATATTGTGATAAAAAGATGAAATGTATTTCTTTAGGGAAAACAACAACAAAACCTTGAAAAGTCACCTAATATAATCTTTGATCAGTCACTCAATACTGTCTATTATTCTAATGGCAAATTTTGTCATCATATAACATCATTTTCTGTTATTTTGGATACAGCGAATTTTAAAGTATCAGAGAAAAGAATACAAGATGTGTTTGTGAAACATGAATGCCCCATAAAAGGCCAATATTAAGTTTTCGGACAGACATGAGTAAAACGATATGCATTTGATCTTTCGATACGAGGGCATAACAATATCTATAATTGGTTTTCATATATCAGGCTAAATTATTCATCAGACATAAATATTGAGCTGTCAAACATTGTGTAACTTAGAGACATTATATTAAATGCATGGATGATGGGTACCTCACCTTTTATTAACGAGTGAAAGGTTCAAAGTCTGAAAATTTGGAGACATTTGCATTTTGACCAACAAGTAAAAATAATGATTACTGTATTCATGAATACAAATCTCTGCTAGGTATCAACTATCAAAATACCAGGTTTAGTTAACCTTTTTCCAAATGGCAAAAAAGTCAGACTGTTCCAATCTTGAAGATTTTCCAGACAACAATTTGGGATTTGAAAATGGTATGATTTGTGCAATAAGTAGCCAAAAAAATATTAAGGCAAAAGGAGAAAGTGCTGCTTATCAGCATTTTCTTTTTTTGTCTCAAACTTTTCCTGAGCCTTTTCTGTTTCAAATTCTGTAAGGGACTTTAAAACCCAGTCTTGTTTAAAACAAGATGAAAAGAGACATGCAATGCATAATTGTGTGCCTAAATAATTTAGCGCAATGGCAAAATAAATACACAGACACAACCATTTATATCATGCAACAGTGTAAATAACATAGTTATGAACTCCTTTGAAGCATATGAATACAATGATTCTACCATCTACATTAAGTTATTTATATTACAATACAAGCTTATTAAATTTGTATATTTTTGAAGCAAAAGCTTTTGAAACTACAATGAATATATTCATTTGCTAACAATATTTTTTTTCAAATCAACATAACTCAGTTACTTATATGTGACATTTTCTCATATGTTTATCCTCCTTTTGATTTTCTTCCTTTCTCTCAATATTGGTAAATAGACCCTTTCCCAAACGACAAATTTTCAAAATTTTCATTTCAAAAGCTACTGCAGACAACAAATGGACCTTGTTTGAGATAGAATTTGTGTACAATAAAGCACAGAAAATATTGAGACAAAAGGAGAAACTGCTGGTTATCAGCAGTTTCTTCTTTTGTCTGTTTTCCCAAGCCTTTCCTACTAGGGACGTCAAAACCAGGTTTGTTTTGGAAAGGGTTAATTCTACCCTTTCAAATTATTTCTCTAATATGCCTATGTTCTAGAAACTATCTGATTGATCATACAAATATATACATGTATGTACAACAACATGCAAACAATAATGGTAATTAATGGTTCTATTCTTTTATAAATAAAAAAAAACTAAAATTAAAATATTCATCATAAAACTAAGTCTGTAACTATCTACACAAAATACCTGCTTTTCCTGTAAACCACACAGATGATAATATGAAAACACAATTAATACAAAAAGATTTTGTATATTGTCAGTCTATATTTCATAGGGACCGTCTTGGAAGTCGGTAAGAACAGATTTGGAGAAACGTATCAAACCTTGCAGATGTCGCATTTGGAAAATGTACATTAACCCATTACCACACAGTGACTCTTTTTGACTCCCCAAGAGATACAAGCTTTGGAAAACATTGTGGGAAATGAAGAAATTGCTTGTGACAAGCAATTTCTTCATTTCCAACAATGTTTTCCACCAAAAAAGACCTAAAAATTAAAAATTCCATTCACTTGTAAGTGTCGTCTGCAGGATCTTTCAATTTGGATCGCCCTAAAATTTTGTAATTTGGTAATAACGTAAGTAAGATCTTGGGAAAACAATCTAGTTCCAGAAAACTATCTTAGAGTGAAAATTTCAGATCATAGTATGCATAGACTGTACAGACTGACTAGGGTCAATACTTTTCACTATTCCCAAAAGGTCCCCATTTACGTGTGACAGGTCATAAACAAAGTTTTCAGTGTCAGAAGTTATTGGAGCAAATTCAGTTGGTGAGTTGATATTTTAGTTAATCTCTGTTAGCTGTCAAATTGTCAAAACAGCGTAGTCTTACACAACAACAAAAATATCATTTAAGTAGAATGCTGTTACAATAGCGACAAATTTTGTGCTAAATATAGACTGGGTTTACTGTTATATATTGATAAACTGTTGGTATTGTTACAAAATCTTGTAACTATGGCTTGATTCAAGCCGTAGTTAGAATATTTTGTAATAACACTGACCAAGTAATACAATCTTGTCTGAAATTATTTCACGATTAACTGCATAAATTCAATCCCTATTATACGTGAAGAGATATGAAGATTTAGAGAGGAACTTTGTGAAGCAAGAAACAGAATCATTAGTATTGGTAGTAAGTAAGTCCAGAATATTTTAAGCAAAGATTCAAGAAGAAACTGTTATTAGAAACGCCTATTTCCATTATCAAAGTAATGTTAAGTTTAAGCCATAAATACCATAAATATTCTAATAAGCACCCTCTAATGAACATCCATCCCCCAAATCTCAGCTAAATATTGGTTGATTTCAAGCACAGTTTCAGCAAAAAATGGTGATTGATCATTCTAATAGACACCCAAAAATCTTGTAAATTATAAAGATCCTTTTCAAAAACAAAGAGAGATTTTAAATCACGAATCTGTTTCCAACTGTGAGTTTTCATCCCAAAATCATATTACGAAACCCATGTAACAGTACATTGCCGAATTTGACTTTCTTTATCTAGTTCTTGAATTATTGACATTTGATTTGCAACCCACCATCAAGATCAAAATACCTTTAATAATTGCCCATCCCGACTCATGTTTGCAATGCCAGGGCACTTATTAGAATAAATATGGTATTGGAAAAGATTGACAGTTAAATGTAAGAACAACAACAGAAAATCCTTGATCAAAGAATATTCAAAAAGCAGAATAAAAACAGCCTTCACATATTGTCGCTTTTCAACAACAAGAGTGCCATCGTCACAATATACGCCGCCACTTATAAAACTTGAGACAAAAAAATGACATTGACAAGGATTTATAAATATTCACTGAAAAACCTTTAAAAAATTGTGTTCACAAAAAGGTTTTTATAAATATCCAGTGAAAAACCTGGAAGGAATTTCTATCACGAGGCTGAAATATCATTAAGCCCCAGAGACTAAGATTGAAGGGGGCATAATTCTGGCAAAAATCAATGAACCATGAAATCCTTCCTTCATGCACATCTACCAATTGAGGTGATAACATCCACCAAGTTTCATTAAGATCCAGCCAGAAACTTAGGAGGAGTTGTGTTGACAAGCCTGCAATTTCAATAAGCCCCAGAGACTAAGTTTTTAAGGGGCATAACTCAGGCAAAAATCGACGAACCATAAAATCCTTCCTTCATGCACATCTACCAATTGAGGTGATAACATTGACCAAGTTTCATTAAGATCCAGTCAGAAACTTAGGAGGAGTTGTGTTGACAAGCCTGCAATTTCAATAAGCCCCAGAGACTAAGTTTTTAAGGGGCGTAACTCAGGCAAAAATCGACGAACCATAAAATCCTTCCTTCATGCACATCTACCAATTGAGGTGATAACATTGACCAAGTTTCAAGAAGATCCAGCCAGAAACTTAGGAGGAGTTGCGTTGACAAGCCTGCAATTTCAATAAGCTCCAGAGACTAAGTTTTTAAGGGGCGTAACTCAGGCAAAAATCGACGAACCATAAAATCCTTCCTTCATGCACATCTACCAATTGAGGTGATAACATTGACCAAGTTTCAAGAAGATCCAGCCAGAAACTTAGGAGGAGTTGCGTTGACAAGGCTGCAATTTCAATAAGCCCCAGAGACTAAGTTTTTAAGGGGCATAACTCAGGCAAAAATCAACGAACCATAAAATCCTTCCTTCATGCACATCTACCAATTGAGGTGATAACATTGACCAAGTTTCAAGAAGATCCAGCCAGAAACTTAGGAGGAGTTGCGTTGACAAGGCTGCAATTTCAATAAGCCCCAGAGACTAAGTTTTTAAGGGGCGTAACTCAGGCAAAAATCGACGAACCATAAAATCCTTCCTTCATGCACATCTACCAATTGAGATGATAACATTGACCAAGTTTCAATAAGATCCAGCCAGAAACTTAGGAGGAGTTGCGTTGACAAGAAAAGTGGACGTACGTACGGACGGATGGACGGATGGACGGATGGACGGACGGACGGATGGACGGACGGACAGACGGAGAAGATGACGCCAATATACGTCCGCCTCCGGCGGCGTATAAAAACCTTGTAACTGCAGCTTAAAACAAGCTGCAGTTACATGGTTTTCATTGAAAAGCAGCCATATGTGACCTGCACACCAGAATTATATCTGCCACATGATCTGGAACAAGAGTTGTCCGCGGACCATGCTCTCAAGGCCATGGCAAGAGGTATCCATATATGAAATATCAAGGCTCTATCAATAATAGCGCATGAGATATACGCCAGGTTTAAGTTTTTTAAAAGCAGGTCAAACTCAAAGGTAAAGGTCACAAGGTCAAATGTCATGGTTCCATATGAAAGGTCTTGGCAGGAGGTATCCATGTATGAAATATCAAGGCTCTATCATTAATAGTGCATGAAATATAGGCCAGGTTAAAGTTTTTTAAAAGTACGTCAAAGTCCAAGGTCAAGGTCACTAGGTCAAAGGTCATGGTCCCAAATGAAAGGTCATGGCAGGAGGTTTCCATGTGTGAAATATCAAGGCTCTATCATTAATAGTGCATGAGCTATTTGTCAGGTTAAAGTTTTATTAAGAGTAGGTCAAACTCCAAGGTCAAGGTCACTAGGTCAAAGGTCATGGTCCCAAATGAAAGTTCTTGGCAGGAGATATCCATGTATGAAATATCAAGGCTGTATCTCAAATAGCACCTGAGATTTAGACCAGGTTAAAGTTTTTTTTCAAGTGAAGACGCGACGGTACTGGACGCCGACACTAAGGCTGTGACATTAGCTCCTAGGACTTAAAGTCCCGGCTCGCTAAAAATGTCCTTAACCCTTTCACTGCCAAATATTTTTTCGGACGTGTTTCTCACCGCTGAATTAATTCGAAGAAATTTTGATACCCTGTTCACAAAAACATGCATAACTTTTGACTCGTTTGATGGATTCCTTTCAAATTTTCAGCACATACAGACAAATGAAGCACCTATATGTGACCAAAATTTAAAGGTAATTTATTAAATAATTTTTTTTTTTTTTTTTATGTTGTTGGTACTCGTCCCCATAAATTTGGCGACAAAAGTCGCCTATGGCAGAAACCCCTCATCGACAAAAGTCGCCTATGGTAGTGAAAGGGTTAATAACATCTAACAGCCATGTTTCCAGATCAGCCTGTACCTAAGTACAGAAATGTCAGTATCCATGCTGCTCTCTTACAAATGCTATAGATCATTAAGACATTATCAGAGAACAACATGGTTCCTGATCAGACTATGTGTATTAAAAGGCTGATCTGGACCCATGTTGGGCTCAAAAGCAACATTTGGGGGTGATTTCACCGTGGTCGAGTGGAAAATGACAGTGGTAAATCACTGTGATTCCGTTTGTTTAGGCATAAAAATAAGCTCTTTGTGGCCATCCCGTTTTCCCACCCGAATCCACCCGAAATCGAATCACTGTAATGCGTGAAAATAAGCAAGAAAACATGTGAGCTGTACTATACCTACCTCGAGTATTTTCTCTGCATCCCTGTATTTCTCCTCATCCTCCAACCTTCTTCGTTCTTGCTCTCTTCTGTTCTGTTCTTCCAACTCCTTCAGTCTCTCTTCCTCTCTGCGTCTCTCCTACAAGGGAATTGAACTTTATAAGGCCTGAGGTGCGTTCTTTAGAGCGAGATTTCTTGAGATTTCTTAAGATATTTTAGGATAAAGCGTTCTTTAGAGCAAGATTTTTAAGACGACCACTGGGAGCTGCCATTGCTCTATACTTATTTCGGAACCCCTCGGTAAATTCTGTAGAATCTATATGGGAGATAATTGACCGAGTTGTTCCGAATGCTCCATGATTCATAAACCGCGGAGTTCCGAATGCTCCATACTTCATACAAATGAAGTCATGATGACGTCATTTGTATGAAGTATGGAACATTCGGAACACCTCTCTTATAATCTTGGTCTCAAAGACGCTGTATCAAAAACATCTTAAAAAATCTCACTCTAAAGAACGCGCCTCGGGTCACATACCATTATACATCCAATATTATACTGGATGTCCTGTTTTAGGCATGCTTTGGCCATAGTGAGTTAATCTTATAACAAAATATACAGACTCGCTAACTGAAAAACAATATCTGCTGGACACTGTGGTACCCAATACACAGTGTATAATCATGTGACTTAGAAATTCCGATAATCTTCAATAACTTTGTCAATACTTGACCAATTTGAATTCGGTTTGAAGCAGAGAAGGTGGAAAAATGTCAGGAATAACATGGACGTCATAGATTTAAAAAAAAAATCAACTGATAAAAAAGTTATTGAAGATAAACCAAAATTTTGGTTTACCTTCAATAACTTTTTTATCGCTTGATTTTTCGAAAATCAACTACGTCCATCTAATGCGTGACGACTGTCCGCATTCTCTGCTTCAAACCAAATTCAAATCGGTCCCATATTAACAAAGTTATTGAAGATATTCAGTAAATATTGTATCACGTGATTGTCCACCGTGCAATACCAGACAGGAAAGTTTATGACTTATCCAAGTTTTTTTGGTCTCTCATGTTAAAACTAGAAATCTATCACTGAAGGTGATAAAAATACCCCCACCACCCCATTTGTTCAGACAAGTGTTTTGTCAAATCAGGAGCCATAACTCATAAATCATCAATTGAATTTTCTTGAAATTTGCATCTATCTTGCACATCTACCTGTCATAATGCGCACTTGTGCCAAGTATGAAGCAAATCAGACATTAACTATGGGAGGAGATGTCCAGAGTATGATATCCGATAGGAAATCAACAACTATGGCTAGAATTTTCTGCAAACAAGAACTAACAACTGTTATATCTGTTTTGACCAAAATCTGAATTCAGAGTATGATATCTAATAGGAAATCAACTACTGTGGCTATAATTTTAGTAAACAAGAACTAACAACTCTTATGACTGTTTGACCTAAATCTGGATTCAGAGTATGATATCTGATAGGAAATCAATAACTCTGGCTAGAATTTTAGTAAACAATAACTAACAACTTTTATTACTGTTTTGGCCAAAATCTGGATTCAGAGTATGATCTCTGAAAGGAAATCAGCTACTGTGGCTAGAATTTTCTGTAAAGAAGAACTAACAACTCTTATTACGGTTTTGACCAAAATCTGGATACAGAGTATGATATCTGAAAGGAAATCAACTACTGTGGCTAGAATTTTGGTAAACAAGGACTAACAACTCTTATAACTGTTTTGACCAAAATCAGGATTCAGAGTATGATATCTGATAGGAAATCATCTACTGTGGCTATAATTTTCTGTAAACAAGAACTAACAACTGATATATCTGTTTTGACCAAAATCTGGTTTCAAAGTATGATATTTGAAAGGAAATCAACTACTGTGGCTAAAATTTTAGTAAACAAGAACTAACAACTCTTACTACTGTTTGACCATAATCTGGATTCAGAGTATGATATCTGATAGGAAATCAGCAACTGGGGCTAGAATTTTAGTAAACAAGAACTAAAACCTCTTATTACTGTTTTGACCATAATTTGGATTCAGAGTATGATATCTGATAGGAAATCAAATACTGTGGCTAGAATTTCACTTAACAAGAACTAAGAACTCTTATTAATGTTTTGACTAAAATCTGGATTCAGAGTATGATATCTGAAAGGAAATCAACAACCATGGCTAGAATTTTAGTAACCAAGAACAAACAACTCTTATTACTGTTTTGACCAAAATCTGGATTCAGAGTATGATATCTGAAAGGAAATCAACTACTCAGGCTAGAATTTTAGTAAACAAGAACTAACATCTCTTATTACTGTTCTGACTAAAATCTTGATTCAGAGTATGATATCTGATAGGAAATCAACTACTGTGGCTAGAATTTCAGTAAACAAGAACTAACATATCTTATTACTGTTTTGACCAAAATCTGAATTCAGAGAATGATATCTGATAGGAAATCAGCCAATGTGGCTAGAATTACACTTAACAAGAACTAACAACTCTTATTACTGTTTTGAGCAAAATCTGGATTTAGAGTATAATATCTGATGGGAAATCAACTACTGTGGCTAGAATTTTAGTAAACAAGAACTAACAACTCTTATGACTGCTTGACCAAAATCTGGTTTCAGAGTATGATAACTGATAGGAAATCAATAACTCTGGCTAGAATTTTAGTAAACAATAACTAACAACTCTTATTACTGTTTTGGCCAAAATCTGGATTCAGAGTATGATATCTGAAAGGAAATTAGCTACTGTGGCTAGAATTTTCTATAAATAAGAACTAACAACTCTTATGACTGCTTGACCAAAATCTGGTTTCAGAGTATGATAACTGATAGGAAATCAATAACTCTGGCTAGAATTTTAGTAAACAATAACTAACAACTCTTATTACTGTTTTGGCCAAAATCTGGATACAGAGTATAATATCTGATAGGAAATCAAATACTGTGGCTAGAATTTCACTTAACAAGAACTAAGAACTCTTATTAATGTTTTGACCAAAATCTGGATTCAGAGTATGATATCTGAAAGGAAATCAAACACTGTGGTTAGAATTTTAGTAAACAAGAACAAACAACTCTTATTACTGTTTTGGCCAAAATCTGGATTCTGAGTATGATATCTGAAAGGAAATCAACTACTGGGGCTAAAACTTAAGTAAACAAGAACCAACAGCTCTTATTACTGTTTTGACAAAAATCTGGATTCAGAGAATGATATCTGATAGGAAATCAACTACTGTGGTTAACATTTTACTTAACAAGAACTTACAGCTCTTATCACTGTTTTGACTGAAATCTGGATTCAGAGTATGATAGCTAATAGTAAATCAACTACTGTGGCAAGAATTTAAGCAAAAAAGAACTAACAACTCTTTTAATACTGTTTTGACACAAATCTGGATTCAGAGTATGATATCTGATAGGAAATCAACTACTGTGGCTAGAATTTCAGTAAACAAGAACTAACATATCTTATTACTGTTTTGACCAAAATCTGAATTCAGAGAATGATATCTGATAGGAAATCAGCCAATGTGGCTAGAATTACACTTAACAAGAATTAACAACTCTTATTACTGTTTTGAGCAAAATCTGGATTTAGAGTATAATATCTGATGGGAAATCAACTACTGTGGCTAGAATTTTAGTAAACAAGAACTAACAACTCTTATGACTGCTTGACCAAAATCTGGTTTCAGAGTATGATAACTGATAGGAAATCAATAACTCTGGCTAGAATTTTAGTAAACAATAACTAACAACTCTTATTACTGTTTTGGCCAAAATCTGGATTCAGAGTATGATATCTGAAAGGAAATTAGCTACTGTGGCTAGAATTTTCTATAAATAAGAACTAACAACTCTTATGACTGCTTGACCAAAATCTGGTTTCAGAGTATGATAACTGATAGGAAATCAATAACTCTGGCTAGAATTTTAGTAAACAATAACTAACAACTCTTATTACTGTTTTGGCCAAAATCTGGATACAGAGTATGATATCTGATAGGAAATCAACTACTGGGGCTAGAATTTTAGTAAACAAGAACTAACAACTCTTATAACTGTTTTGACCAAAATCTGGATTCAGAGTATGATATCTGATAGGAAATCATCTACTGTGGCTATAATTTTCTGTAAACAAGAACTAACAACTGATATATCTGTTTTGACCAAAATCTGGATACAGAGTATGATATCTGATAGGGAATCAACTACTGTGGCTAGAATTTTAGTAAACAAGAACTAACAACTCTTATAACTGTTTTGACCAAAATCTGGATTAAGAGTATGATATCTGATAGGAAATCAACTACTGTGGCTAGAATTTTCTGTAAACAAGAACTAACAACTGTTGTATCTGTTTTGACCAAAATCTGGATTCAGAGTATATCTGAAAGGAAATCAACTACTGTGGCTAGAATTTTAGTAAACAAGAATTAACATCTCTTATTACTGTTTTGACAAAAATCTGGATTCAGAGTATGATATCTGATAGGAAATCAACTACTGTGGTTAGAATTTTAGTAAACAAGAACTAACAACTCTTACTACTGTTTGACCATAATCTGGATTCAGAGTATGATATCTGATAGGAAATCAGCTACTGGGGCTTGAATTTTAGTAAACAAAAACTAAAACCTCCTATTATTGTTTTGACCAAAATCTGGATTCAGAGTATAATATCTGATAGGAAATCAAATACTGTGGCTAGAATTTCACTTAACAAGAACTAAGAACTCTTATTAATGTTTTGACCAAAATCTGGATTCAGAGTATGATATCTGAAAGGAAATCAAACACTGTGGTTAGAATTTTAGTAAACAAGAACAAACAACTCTTATTACTGTTTTGGCCAAAATCTGGATTCTGAGTATGATATCTGAAAGGAAATCAACTACTGGGGCTAAAACTTAAGTAAACAAGAACCAACAGCTCTTATTACTGTTTTGACAAAAATCTGGATTCAGAGAATGATATCTGATAGGAAATCAACTACTGTGGTTAACATTTTACTTAACAAGAACTTACAGCTCTTATCACTGTTTTGACTGAAATCTGGATTCAGAGTATGATAGCTAATAGTAAATCAACTACTGTGGCAAGAATTTAAGCAAAAAAGAACTAACAACTCTTTTAATACTGTTTTGACACAAATCTGGATTCAGAGTATATCAGAAAGGAAATCAACTACTGTGGCTAGAATTTTAGTTAACACTTAAAACTAATAACTCTTATAACTGTTTTGCCCAAATTCTGGTTTCAGATTATGATATCTGATAGTAAATCAACAACTGTGGCAAGAATTTCAGTAAACAAGAACTAACATATCTTATTACTGTTTTGACCAAAATCTGAATTCAGAGAATGATATCTGATAGGAAATCAGCCAATGTGGCTAGAATTACACTTAACAAGAACTAACAACTCTTATTACTGTTTTGAGCAAAATCTGGATTTAGAGTATAATATCTGATGGGAAATCAACTACTGTGGCTAGAATTTTAGTAAACAAGAACTAACAACTCTTATGACTGCTTGACCAAAATCTGGATTCAGAGTATATCTGAAAGGAAATCAACTACTGTGGCTAGAATTTTAGTAAACAAGAATTAACATCTCTTATTACTGTTTTGACAAAAATCTGGATTCAGAGTATGATATCTGATAGGAAATCAACTACTGTGGCTAGAATTTTAGTAAACAAGAACCAACAACTCTTATTACTGTTTTGACCAAAATCTGGATTCAGAGTATGATATCTGATAGGAAATCAACTACGGTGGTTAGAATTTTAGTAAACAAGAACTAACAACTCTTACTACTGTTTGACCATAATCTGGATTCAGAGTATGATATCTGATAGGAAATCAGCTACTGGGGCTTGAATTTTAGTAAACAAAAACTTAAACCTTCTATTACTGTATAGACCAAAATCTGGATTCAGAGTATGATATCTGATAGGAAATCAAATACTGTGGCTAGAATTTCACTTAACAAGAACTAAGAACTCTTATTAATGTTTTGACCAAAATCTGGATTCAGAGTATGATATCTGAAAGGAAATCAAACACTGTGGTTAGAATTTTAGTAAACAAGAACAAACAACTCTTATTACTGTTTTGGCCAAAATCTGGATTCTGAGTATGATATCTGAAAGGAAATCAACTACTGGGGCTAAAACTTAAGTAAACAAGAACCAACAGCTCTTATTACTGTTTTGACAAAAATCTGGATTCAGAGAATGATATCTGATAGGAAATCAACTACTGTGGTTAACATTTTACTTAACAAGAACTTACAGCTCTTATCACTGTTTTGACTGAAATCTGGATTCAGAGTATGATAGCTAATAGTAAATCAACTACTGTGGCAAGAATTTAAGCAAAAAAGAACTAACAACTCTTTTAATACTGTTTTGACACAAATCTGGATTCAGAGTATATCAGAAAGGAAATCAACTACTGTGGCTAGAATTTTAGTTAACAATATAGGATTAATTCACGTTTTTGAGGTCGTTAACATTCTCAGAGGCCCAAAAAATGCGTTATCACCTGAGACCGGAGGTCGAAGGCGATAACCCATTTTGTGGGCCTCTGAGAATGTTAACGACCGAAAAAACGTGAATTGACGCTATTATTGCATAAAATATGAATAATTTGCAAAGAAATGTAATAAAATAAGACGAACAACTAAAAAACTTTGTGAAAATTTAGCCACATTTACACCGACAGATACCAGAGTTTTCCGGCATTCGACTCGACATATATCGAGTAAGTGCGATATCCACTAGACGGGCCGTTAGATTTTCATCGTGTAGCTATGTAGTCAAGTTTCATCGCATTTTTACTAACATAATCTTCATTTGGGTTGGCGAAATCGTAACAATATTCGACTTAGTTTTCTTTTGGAAACATACTCTGGATATTCTAACATTCATTTCAGTGCGAGTAATAAATTAAAAGGTTGGAATTTCCGAGGTAGTTCTCTGGATCGTCTGGTTCGTTTCAGACATTCGTTCATTTCAATAAAAACAAAGTTGTAAAGGAAAAATTGCAGTAACTAAAAGAAGAACAAGAAACATATAGGCTTACCACCACATTTGACCTAGACCACAACCACTCAATTCTAATTTCTATCCTTCCATGTCCACGAAATCTACTTTTAGTTTAAAATCTGTCAGCTGCCCGTTTGTTTACTTTTTGATTCCAAGAATTAAACCTACGTCACTACATTACGTCATCAGATATGGTTACACTGGGAGACCTAGTTTATTGGGATGTAAACTGGAAATGGGGTCTTACAAGAATTTACATCGCGGAAAAGGGAAATGACAAAATTTTGGCTTTATTTTCAATTTTCTGAAGCACTCACAAATCCCCGATCGAGGATATTTGAGTGCAAAACCGGTCCGATATCGCACGTGAATCTGCCGATTAATGCACGATTCCTCTGGATATCCGCCCGGTTTCTGCTGGTTAAACAATGCCAATAACAGACTGAAAACACACATTTTAGGCAATAAAAACTAAAACTGTTTTGACCAAAATCTGGATTCAAAGTATGACATCTGAAAGGAAACCAACTACCGTGGTTAGAATTTTAGTAAACAAGAACAAACAACTCTTATTACTGTTTTGACCAAAATCTGGATTCAGAGTATGATATCTCATAGGAAATCAACTACTGGGGCTAGAATTTTAGTAAACAAGAACTAACACCTCTTATTACTGTTTTGACCAAAATCTGGATTCAGAGTATGATATCTGATAGGAAATCAACTACTGTGGCTAGAATTTTAGTAAACAGGAACTAACATCTCTTATTACTGTTTTGACCAAAATCTGGATTCAGAGTATGATATCTGAAAGGAAATCAACTACTGTGGCTAAATTTTTAGTAAACAAGATATAACAGCTCTTACTACTGTTTTGACCAAAATCTGGATTCAGAGTATGATATCTGATAGGAAATCACTTACTTTGGCTAGATTTTAGCAAATAAGAACTAACAACTCTGAATACTATTTTGACCAAAATCTGGATTCAGAGTATGATATCTGAAAGAAAATCAACTACAGTGGCTACACTTTTAGCAAATAAGAACTAACAACTCTCAATACTATTTTGACCAAAATCTGGATTCAGAGTATAATATCTGATATGAAATCAACTACTGTGGCTAGATTTTCACTTAACAAGAACTAACAACTCTTATTACTGTTTTGACCAAAATCTGGATTCAGAGTATGATATCTGAAAGGAAATCAACTACTGTCGCTAGAATTTTAGTAACAGACAAGAACTACCAAAACTTGTAACTGTTTTGACCAAAATCTGGATTCAGAGTATGATATCTGATAGGAAATCAACTACTGTGGCTAGAATTTTAGTAAACAAGAACCAACATATCTTATTACTGTTTTGACCAAAATCTGGATTCAGAGTATGATATCTGATAGGAAATCAACTACTGTGGCTAGAATTTTAGTAAACAGGAACTAACATCTCTTATTACTGTTTTGACCAAAAATCTGGATTCAGAGTATGATATCTGAAAGGAAATCAACTACCGTGGCTAGAATTTTAGTAAACAAGAACAAACAACACTTATTACTGTTTTGACCAAAATCTGGATTCAGAGTATGATATCTCATAGGAAATCAACTACTGGGGCTAGAATTTTAGTAAACAAGAACTAACACCTCTTATTACTGTTTTGACCAAAATCTGGATTCAGAGTATAATATCTGATATGAAATCAACTACTGTGGCTAGATTTTCACTTAACAAGAACTAACAACTCTTATTACTGTTTTGACCAAAATCTGGATTCAGAGTATGATATCTGAAAGGAAATCAACTACTGTGGCTAGAATTTTAGCAAACAAGAACTAGCATATCTTATTAATGTTTTGACCAAAATTTGGATTCCAAGGATGATATCTGATAGGAAATCAACTACTGTGGACAGAATTTCAGTAAACAAGAACTAACAAACATTATTACTGTTTTGACCGAAATCTGGATTCAGAGTATGATATCTGATAGGAAATCAACTACTGTGACTAGCATTTTAATAAAAAGGAACTAACAACTCTTATTACGGTTTTGACCAAAATATGGATTCAGAGTATGATATCTGATAGGAAATTGAATACTGTGGCTAGAATTTTAGTAAACAATATCTAACAAATCTTATTACTGTTTTGACCAAAATATGGATTCAGAGTATGATATCTGATATGAAAACAGCTACTGTGGCTAGAACTCTTAGGGAATGGGACCTATTTTCTTCAAACTTGGGTTTTGCACATCTACAGGTCCTAATGCACACTTGGGCCAAGTGTGAAGCAAATCAGACAGTAACTGTAGGAGATTTCTAACAAATCTTATTACTGTTTTGACCAAAATATGGATTCAGAGTATGATATCTGATATGAAAACAGCTACTGTGGCTAGAACTCTTAGTGAATGGGACCTATTTTCTTGAAATTTGTGTCTTGCACATCTGCAGGTCCTAATTCACACTTGGACCAAGTATGAAGCAAATCAGACAGTAACTGTAGATGTCTGGACAAGCATTTTCTATAAGATCAGGGGCCATAACTCAGAAAGTATCTGTGTGATTTTCAAAAAATTTGCATCTTGCATATCTACATGTCCTAATACACACTTGTGCCAAGTATGAAGAAAATCGGGCTGTAACTGTAGGGGGAGATTTCCAGACAAGCATTTTTCCATCAAATCACAGGCCATAACTCCGAAGGAATCTGACCTATTTTCTTGAAATTTGTGTTTTGCAAATCTACATGTCCTAATGCACACTTGGGCCAAGTATGAAGAAAATCAAACAGTAACTGTAAGAGGAGATGTCCGCACAACGGGACAAGCATTTTTTAGTCAAATCAGGGACCATAACTCAAAAAGTATCAGTGTGATTTTCATGAAATCTGTGTCTGGCACATCTACATGTCTTTGTGCACACTTGTGCCAAGTATGAAGCAAATCAGACTTTAACTGTAGGAGGAGTTGTCCAGACAAGCATTTTTTAGTCAAACCAGGGGCCATAACTCAAACAATATAGGTCCGATTTTTTTCTGAAATTTTTGTCTTGCACATCTACATGTCCTAATGCACACTTGGTCTAAGTATGAAGCAAATCGGACAGTAACAGTAGGAGGAGTTGTCCGGACAAGCATTTTGTCGTCATATCAGGGGCCATAACTAAAAAAACAAGAGCTGTCCGAAAACAGCGCGCTCGACTTTCTAAGTGCTTAGTATAAAGGGGGCATAACTCCAAATAGAGTGGTCCCAGGGTCATGGGCCCTGATAGTAAGGTAGAGGGTGTGATGGTGAATAAGTATTCCAAGTTTGGGTTGAATCCCTTCGATAGTATGGAAGTTATTGATGTTTGAAAAAACTTTAACCTTTGTTGCAACGCCAACGCCGACGCCGACGCCCGGGTGACAGTATAAGCTCTCATTTTCTTCGAAAAGTCGAGCTAAAAATTGGTCCGATTTTCATAAGATTTGCGTTTTGCACATCTGCAGGTCACAATGAACATTTGTGCCAAGCATGAACCGAATCGGTCAAGTAGTGTAGGAGGAATTGTCCGGACAATGTTTTGCTGACGGACCAACCAACCAACCACTGGACCGACAGGCTGATTCCAGTATACCCCCTCCAAACTTCGTTTGCAGGGGTATAAAAGCAATTTCTTCATTTTCCACCAAGCTTCTCTAAAGCCTTTGTCTTGCATGGCATCAAAAAGTGCAATAATGTGGGAGAGTTAATATAGACAAACTACATGTAATTGACAAACAAACTCTGATGTGGTAGACATATTACCTCTTCTTCCTCCTCTTGCTGTTTTCTTCTTCTTTCCTCTGAAATTGGACGATACACTTTACTTTAGATATCTTTTTTTACTTTAGCCCTTTCCCGGGTGATGAAATTGTAGAGACAAATGGGTGGAAATAACTTCGGACTTTGTGTACATAATAGCACAGAAAATATTAATGGAAAAAAGAAAAAGCTGATCAGCAGCATTTTTTTCTTTTCCTTCAATATACATGTATTCTGACACTCATTCCACCAGGAACTTCAAAACTGGTCTTGTTTGTGAAAGGTGGTAATAATTATTGCTTATCTTTATTCAAAATGGAACTCCTTAAAATGGAAAATTTGAAATCCGAATATTTTGGAGTAAATTAAATAAGTGTTTGTCGCAAAATAAAAACTATCATACATTTAGCCCCCTTTTTCCATGACAGATTTTTTGTACACATATTATTTATAAAATATGGTCTAGAACATCTCATCTATCACTTCAGTACAAAATTTAATTAAATTCTGCCAATTAGATAAAGAGAAATTAGAGAAAAACTAATTTTTACATTAAGGCCCCTTTTTCCATGACGCAGCCTCAAATTAGGAAATGGAGAAAACAGACCCTAGGGATTATCCAAGGGAGTTCACCTGTGAAGTTTCATTGAATTTGGACCAAAAATTGCCGAGATATGGCTGTGGACGGACGGACAGACACACGGACGGACAGCGTGGCAACTGTATGCTCCCCCAAAATTTTTTCGGGGAGCATAAAAACACTACTTCACTCATACATAGGGGACAAAAGCAACATTAAATAACAAACCTTCTTCTGCCAGCATTCTCTTTCTGGCCTCTTCTTCTTCTCTTTTCCTGTCCTGAAATGTTTCCGTTATAGTTGAATTTCCATACTAAACAGAATAGCCATAAACACTAAAAAGAGCACTTATTCTAGCGATATATATTCAGTTAACTTACTGTATCCTTTAATTTGGACAACTTTTCTAAGAAATGATAAAATACTACATGAAGAAAATAAAGCAGATGCTGGCAACTGCTATACTCTTTTACCACAATCTTTTCAACATATCCGAATTCAAGCTCTACTATGATACGTCAAAGTTGCTATCTTTGAAAATTCAAGCTAAAAAAATTAAGTCTGGTCAATTACTAATTAATAGCAAGATGTGTTTGTGAAGTAACATGAATGCCCCTGAAATGGTCAATGTTTAGTTTGCAGACAAACAGACAGACAGACAAGATTAGAACAATATGCCCCAATGCATGGGCACAAAGTTTGAAATCTTAATTTACCAATTCCTTTCTCCTTCTTTCCTCTTCCTTTCTTTCTCTGTTTCTTCTTTCTTCCTCTTCTGCCAATCTATCTCTCTCAAGTTGTGCTAATGTAATAAAATCAAGATTAAACTGAGACATTACAACTTTACTGCTTCACATTAAGAATTCTTCATTGACCAAACAATAATATCTGTCAATATTTCTGAGAAATAGGATTGACGGAATGGAGTTATAAGTCCCAATCAACAGCTAAGGTCATATGGAGACGGGGCCTTGGTTTAAAGTCTCATCCGAAATACAGGAAAGTCAGGATATTGAACCTGCGACCCCTGTGTTACAAATCCACAACATTACCACAGTAACAAATCTGTCCCCTTCTGAGAAATGGGGAAAAGAGTTCATGAAACAAAATTGTCAATCCAGAGGCTATTATTCTAAACTGTGACCTTGCTTAATGAGCGAGCCTGACCTTAACACACAATGCTACATTAATATGCCACAAATCCTTTGACATTATGGATATACATTCATTTTCTTTTCAATTTTTACCACATAAGTTTCAATGCAGTGTTGAATTTGCAACCTTATAGCAAAGATTTTGCAGGTTTCATACAAGTTGTGCATAATCATAGAGTTTGTATGATTAGGATAAATAAAATATAGAGAAATTAGAAAATAATTTTATATGGGTATGGTTTAACTCATTCCCTATATAATGATACCTTTTGACAACCTGCAAGATAAAAGCTTTTATTTTTCAAACACTGGTTTTCTAACCCAAAATGCAAAGATTTTTAAAAGGACCTCTATGGATAAGGCGAGAAATCTCCCTAAAAGGCTCCAATTGAAGTCCATTTTCAAAAAATGCAAATTGATGATTATTTCGAGCTGTATTGTTAGATATATACCTAAATCATATGAAAACTAATTTTGTACAATCAAAACGATTTGATGTGTACAAATAACTATTGGTTTCTGTACCTACCCCCAAAATTACATTTTCTTGCCCCACCGGTATTCATTTAACCAGAATAAAGTTTTCTATGGTTTTATTAGCAAGATTTTTCTGTACTGTAAGGATAATTGGTGTTGAAATCATAAATCAGTTTTCGTTTTGTTCTTTGTGCACATCATTGAAACGAGTTTAAAGGCGAAATCTTCATACCAAAATTATGGCAATTGGTATAAGAGTACAATTTTTATGATTCAAGTTCATGATCAAGTTACACAATAAATGTCAATGGGAAGCTGGGTCAAGGGGGGAATGATGTTCGCTAGCCCTTGGAAGGTAGGTATTCGTTGGTTTTTGGCTGGAAAGTGCGTTTTTAAAGTTGTTTCAATGATGCGCATGCACAATACGGACAAAACCAAAGCTGCCATATGATACTTTAATCATTTATCTTTGTATCTGTAGAAAAAATGCAATTAAAACAAAAGAACCTTCATTTTACCTCTATGAATACCGGTGGTGTAAGCAAATGAAACCATTTGGGTGGGTACAAAAATCAAGACTTATCTGCACCTATAGAACAATTTAAATAGCATAAAATCAGTATTCATTTCATTTATTTATCTACCAAGCCATAAAGGTTAATTTTATTTCTCAATTAGATAGTTTCAAAAATTGACCTATCGAACTCAGCCTTTTAGGGAGATTTCTCGCCTTATCAGTAGAGGTCCTTTGATCAACTTGAAATTGTCTGCTGCAACATCTCTTAAATTGGAACAGTCCAAAGTTTTGCCTTCTGGTAATCCGTTAGATATTTTCATATCCATACCAAGCCTCTCTCTTTCATCCTCTTCCCTATCAAGTATAGTATCTATACTACTCTTCACATTAAATAATAACACCTCAATCTCTTGGAAGGACATGGAAGTTCCGAGGACTTTTCGTTTGTGAATAATATAGCACAGAAAATATTTGAGACAAAAAGGAGAAAATGCTGATTATCAGCATTTTCTTCTTTTTTCTCAATGTTTTCCAAAGCCTATATATTTACAGACATCAAAACCAGGCCTTGTTTGGGAAAGGTTAAGAGATTTTCATATCCATACCGAGTC
This sequence comes from Fragum sueziense, assembly GCA_963680895.1. NCBI lineage: Eukaryota > Metazoa > Mollusca > Bivalvia > Cardiida > Cardiidae > Fragum > Fragum sueziense. Next base: position 42,887,090 of record OY804594.1, read on the forward strand.
TTTCACGTTCATCCTCTTCCCTATCAAGTATAGTATCTATGCTGCTCTTTACATTACACAGTAACACCTCAATCTCTTGGAAGGCCACGGGAGTTCCAGGAACTGCTCGTTTGCGTAGAAAGTCTGCCCACTTGTGCCGCGAAAAGTTCTTCCCATGCACTGCTTGAACCATCCACCTGATGATGAGAAACCTTATGTTTTAGTAAAGAGCCGGAATCAGAGACTAAGGCCTTAAGCAGGGGTTTCATTAAGAGACAGGGTGGGGATTTCCCCCTCCTATTTGACTGAATTTGAGTACAATCCCCCTGTTACTTTTGAAAATTTTGTACGGGGTTAATAGGGAATACATGGAAAATCCCCCGCCTACTTTAGCTCCTGGCACAGGTGGCCAAAACGTTATTGACGGCCCTGTATAAAGAGGCTTAGGAAAACATTCAGGATGCTGATATCAGCATTTTCTCATTTTGTCTCAATATTTCCTATGCAATAATATACATAAATTCCATCTTTATTAATATGAGCTTTGTCGTCTCTAACAACTCTCAAAATAATACAGTCTAAATTTAACCATTTGGGAAAGGGATAACCCTTTCCAAAATGACAAAATCTTAGACTAGTCCAACTTTAAAGCAGCTGCAAACATCAAAATGGTAGCTGATAGAACGAAAAATTTGTGTACAATCTAGCATAGAAAATATTGAGGTAAATCAGAACATGCCGGTTATCAGCATTATTCTTCTTTTGCCTCAATGTTTTCCCAAGCCTTTATCTTAATATTCAGCTTGTCAAAACCAGGTCTTGTTTGGGGAAGTGTTAAAACATTTGAAACAGAAATGTTTTCAGAGAAGCCTACGCCTAAATGCAATCCTCACAAGATAAATGAAACTCTCTGTCAGTTAACCCATTCCCACACAATGAGGCCTCTTGACACCTCTCAAGAAAAAAGGCCTGGGAAACCATTGTGAAAAATGAAGAAATTGCTTGTGACAAGCAATTTCTTCATTTCCCACAATTTTTTCTACCCCAAACGACCCAAAAAAGCAAAAAAATAATCCACTTGAAATTGTCGTCTGCATGATCTTTGAATTTGGAACAGCCCAAAATTTTGTTGTTCGGTAACGGGTTAATACAGGTCATAAAGAAGCTATTTGAGAACCACATAGATCATGATCAGACTATATCACGGTGTATAATCACGTGACCCATAATTTCCGATAATCTTCAATATCTTTTTTAATACTTGACCAATTTGAATTCGGTCGGAAGCAGATAATGTCAGAAAATGCAAGGAATAAGCTGGACGTTTTGGATTTTTAAAAATCAACTGATAAAAAAGTTATTGAAGATAAACAAAAATTTTGGTTTATCTTCAATAACTTTTTTATCAGTTGATTTTTCAAAAATCCAACAAGTTCATCTAGTGCGTGACGTCTGTACACATTCTCTGCTTCAAACTGAATTCAAATCGGTTGCATATTAACAAAATTATTGAAGGTTTTCTGAAATTGGTGTATCACGTGATTATCCACCATGTATATGTATACCGTACACAGACTGATCTGGAATTCTGGTTGGTCTCAGATGCCATAAAGGGGCCTTTTACCAATTCCTGGCCCAAATGCTGTAGTCTCAAATGCAGAATAATGCACCAGAGAGTCAATGATTCATCCAATTTTACCCATTTTCATATCTTTCACAAAATTTTATTAAATTGTGTTGTTTCCAGGTTTATAAGATAAGTCAAATCTTTATTTTATTAACAATAAATGCACAAAAAACTAATTTTCTGCACTTAAAAAGTACTAACAACTCATAGAATCATAGATGTAAGAAAACCAAAGGTATTGCCTGAAATAATCTTTTCATAAATAAATCATTAAATAACAGTACAGAGTATTTATGGACTTGAATGTAAAATTGTTTTCTGTTTCTTTCTGATACATTTCCTCTTCAATCTGAAACCATCTCCAAAGTAAACCATACCTAGCTTGTTCTGCCGAGATAGTGTCTGTCTGGTTTTTATCTAGGAGTGAAAACTCCCATCTCAAATCTTGCAGTAGATAATATCTTCTGTCCATCTCTTGTAGAAGGTCATAAAGGTCATCTAGCGTACATGTGTCGGGTGATGTACATACATACTTCATGCTAGCAAGAACCTACAAAAATAATTTTATTGACTACATCCAATATAAGGTGGCAAAAATTTAGAATGGTTCAAATTCAAACTAAAGATGTTACAATTGTTTACATTTTTTGCCATTTTTGATAGAAAACATTGTGGGAAATGAAGAAATTGCTTGTCACAAGCAATTTCTTCATTTTCCACTATGCTTTCTCCAGCCTTTATTATATGTGTGTGAATGGGTTAAGATGTGAGCTTCATAATTGACCTTGACATAAAACTCCCATCTCAAATCTTTTCAGTAGATAATATCTTCTGTCCATTTCTTGTAGAAGGTCGTACAGGTCATCTTGGGTATATGTATCTGGTGATGTACACACATACTTCATGCTGGCAAGTACCTACAAAAAATATTTTATTGTCTACATCCATTACAAGATGGCAAAAATTTAGACTGCTTCAAATTCAAACTAAAGATGTTACAATTGTTTACATTTTTTGCCATTTTTGATAGAAAACATTGTGGGAAATGAAGAAATTGCTTGTCACAAGCAATTTCTTCATTTTCCACAAAGTTTTCTCCAACTCTTATTTTATGTGTGTGAATGGGTTGAGATGTGAGCTTCATATTTGACCTTGACAAAGACCTCCCATGTCAAATCTTGCAGTAGGTAATATCTTCTGTCCATCTCTTGTAGAGGTTATCTAGCGTACATGTGTCTGGTGATGTACATACATACTTCATGCTGGCAAGTACCTGCAAGAAATTGTCTGAATATGTGACCTTGATAAAATGACCTTGACATTCTTGAATGTCATAAAGGTCATCTAGGGTACATGTGTCTGGCGATGTACATACATACTTCATGCTAGCAAGTACCTACAAGAATTGTCTGAATATGTGACCTTGATAAAATGACCTTGACATTCTTGAAGGTCATAAAGGTTATCTAGGGTACATGTGTCTGGCGATGTACATACATACTTCATGCTGGCAAGTACCTACAAGAATTGTCTGAATATGTGACCTTGATAAAATGACCATGACATTCTTGAAGGTCATAAAGGTCATCTAGGGTATTTGTGTCTGGCGATGTATATACATACTTCATGCTGGCTAGTACCTACAAGAATTGTCTGAATAAGTGACCTTGATAAAATGACCTTGACATTCTTGAAGGTCATAAAGGTCATCTAGGGTACATGTGTCTGGCGATATATATACATACTTCATGCTGGCAAGTACCTACAAGAATTGTCTGAATATGTGACCTTGATAAAATGACCTTGACATTCTTGAAGGTCATAAAGGTCATCTAGGGTACATGTGTCTGGCGATGTACATACATACTTCATGCTGGCAAGTACCTGCAAGAATTGTCTGAATAAGTGACCTTGATAAAATGACCTTGACATTCTTGAAGGTCATAAAGGTCATCTAGGGTACATGTGTCTGGCGATGTACATACATACTTCATGCTGGCAAGTACCTACAAGAATTGTCTGAATATGTGACCTTCATAAAATGACCTTGACATTCTTGAAGGTCATAAAGGTCATCTAGGGTACATGTGTCTGGCAATATACATACATACTTCATGCTGGCAAGTACCTACAAGAATTGTCTGAATATGTGACCTTGGTAAAATGACCTTGACATTCTTGAAGGTCATAAAGGTCATCTAGGGTACATGTGTCTGGCGATGTACATACATACAGTTACTTCATGCTGGCAAGTACCTACAAGAATTGTCTGAATATGTGACCTTGATAAAATGACCTTGACATTCTTGAAGGTCATAAAGGTCATCTAGGGTACATGTGTCTGGTGATGTACATACATACTTCATGCTGGCAAGTACCTACAAAATGTGTCTGAATATGTGACCTTCATAAAATGACCTTGACATTCTTGAAGGTCATAAAGGTCATCTAGGGTACATGTGTCTGGCAATATACATACATACTTCATGCTGGCAAGTACCTGCAAGAATTGTCTGAATAAGTGACCTTGATAAAATGACCTTGACATTCTTGAAGGTCATAAAGGTCATCTAGGGTACATGTGTCTGGCGATGTACATACATACTTCATGCTGGCAAGTACCTACAAGAATTGTCTGAATATGTGACCTTCATAAAATGACCTTGACATTCTTGAAGGTCATAAAGGTCATCTAGGGTACATGTGTCTGGCAATATACATACATACTTCATGCTGGCAAGTACCTACAAGAATTGTCTGAATATGTGACCTTGGTAAAATGACCTTGACATTCTTGAAGGTCATAAAGGTCATCTAGGGTACATGTGTCTGGCGATGTACATACATACAGTTACTTCATGCTGGCAAGTACCTACAAGAATTGTCTGAATATGTGACCTTGATAAAATGACCTTGACATTCTTGAAGGTCATAAAGGTCATCTAGAGTACATGTGTCTGGTGATGTACATACATACTTCATGCTGGCTAGTACCTACAAAAAAATCTATTGTCTTTGTCCATTTCAAGATAGCAAAAATTTAGACTAGTTCAAATTCGAAAATTTTACAGACAACTATTTCAAATGAAAGAAATTTTATATTTGTTTGTCATTTTGATTAGAAAAAATTGAGGGAAATGAAGAAATTGCTTATCACAAGCAATTTCTTCATTTTCCACAATGCTTTCTCCAGTCTTTATTATGTCTGTGAATGGGTTGAGATGTGAGCTTCATATTTGATCTTGACATAAATCTCCCATCTCAAACCTTGCAGTAGATAATATCTTCTGTCCATCTCTTGTAGAAGGTCATAAAGATCATCTAGCGTACATGTATCTGGTGATGTACAGACATACTTCATGCTGGTAAGAACCTACAAAATGTGTCTTTGTTAAGGGTACTCGGATCTCAGAAAACTCAAAACCTCTTTACTATAACAAAAAAAACTTTCAGATCTATGTATTTTCCCATAAAATAAGGATTCATCTTTGAAAAGAATACAAAGACTGTCACCTACATTTCTGATATGAAATGGGGGTTTTCCAAACGCATTTGTGTAACATGTTTTCAATTTTCCTCGATATGTTCTATGCTATAAAATGATAAAAAAAATTTAAGCTATAAGTATAATATTATAAAATAATAAGTTTCTAGATTAGAAACATGTATTTCTTTAATCTGCTAAGGCTTTTAACAGACTTCAATTCCGTAGACAGGTTAAGAACTTAAGATAAAAGCAACATTTTCTTTTTTTGCCATTTACTTATGGGTCAGTCGGTCCTGTAAAGTGTGTTTCATTTGCCAGACCTCCATCATTTTTACCAGACATGTCCGGCTGACATATGTTTTAATTTAACCTTTACCTGTGGATAACTAATTCCTCCCATCCTAATATCTCTGTGCAGACTCTGAACTTCATGTGGCACGAGTTCACCCTTCCCTGATCTGTCGTACTGTTTAAACACTTGTTGTAAAACAAACTTCTTTTCTGCAATCTCACCCATTATTACTGTAATAAGTAGGATCTACTGGATACTATCTTCGTTAGGGTAGCTGTAAAGTAAAAGCAACAATCAGAGTTTCCATTCACGCCAAATTGTGCGCGAAACACGCATATTTGAAAGAAATCACATAAAAAATTACGGTCCCGTACGTGATTTCACGCACAAAAATTTGGATCAGCATCTTCAGGTGCCAGTTATAAAATAGATCTAGATCTATATCAAACAATCCCGAAAGTGAAACACCAAGGAAACAAGAGATGTTTGTAAAACATATATGCCCCCTCAAGGGCCTACATTTGATGTAGGTCAAAGTCCAAGGTCAAGTTAACAAGGTCCAAGGTCATGGTCAAATATGAAAGGTCTTGGTAGGAGGTGTCTATGTGTGAAATATTAAAGCTGTATATGTAAAAGTAAAATGAAACATAGGCCAGGTTAAAGTTTTTAAAAGTAGGCCAAATGCCAAGGTCAAGGTCAAATGTGAAAGGTCTTGGTTGGAGGTGTCCATGTGTGAAATATCAAGGCTGTAGGTGTAAAAGGACATGATATATATGCCTGGTTTCAGTCTTTTTAAAAGTAGATCAAACTCCAAGGTCAAGGTTGCAATATTCAAGGTCATGGTCAAATGTGAAAGGTCTTGGTAGGAGGTGTCTATGTGTGAAATATCAAGGCTGTAGGTGTAATAGGACATAAGATAAAGGCTAGGTTAGATATTTCTAAAAGTAGGTCAAACTCCAAGGTCAAGGTCCAAGGTCATGGTCAAAGTGAAATATCTTGGTTGGAAATGACCATGTGTGAAATATCAAGGCTGTATATGTAAAATGACATGAAATATAGGCCAGGTTAATGTATTATAAAAGTAGGTCAAACACCAAGGTCAAGGTCACAAGGTCCAAGGTCATGGTCAAATGTGAAAGGTCTTGGTCGTAGGTGTCCATGTGTCAAATATCAAGGCTGTATGTGTAAAAGGACATGATATATCGGCTAGGTTAAAGTTCTTTTTAAAGTAGGTCAAAGTCCAAGGTCAAGGTCACAAGGTCCAAGGTCATGGTCAAATGTGAAAGGTCTTGGTAAGATGTGTCCATGTGTGAAATACCAAGGCTGTATGTGTAATAGCACATAAGATATAGGCCCAGTTTATTTTTTTTAAAAGTAGGTCAAACTCCAAGGTCAAGGCCACATGGTCCAAGGTCATAGTCGTATGTGATAGGTCTAAGTCGGAGGTTTCCATGTGTCAAATATCAAGGCTGTATGTGTAAATGGACATGATATATCGGCCAGGTTAAAGTTTTTTTAAAAGTAGGTCAAACTCGAAGGTCAAGGTCACAAAGTCCAAGGTCATGGTCAATTGTGAAAGGTCTTGGTAAGATGTGTCCATGTGTGAAATATCAAGGCTGTATTTGTAAAAGGTCATGAGATATATGCCGGGTTTAATTTTTTTTAAAGTAGGTCAAACTCCAAGGTCAAGGTCACAAGGTCCAAGGTCATGGTTAAATGTGAACGATGTTGATAGGAGGTATCTATGTGTGAGATATCAAGGCTGTATGTGTAAAAGGACACGAGATATAGGCAAGGTTAAGAATTAAGTGTAAAAATCAACAAAGGGCAATAACTCCAAGAATTTGATTGGCAGAGTTACGGTTCTTGTGCACTGCACCTCTCCATAATGAAATCTAATCACCTGTAAAGTTTCATGATTCTACCTTACATATTTTTTGAGTTGTGCTCCGGACAAGAATCAAGTTATAAAATCAACAAAGGGCAATAACTCACAAAAGTTGATCGGCAGAGTTACGGTTCTTGTGCACTGCACCTCTCCATAATAAGATCTATCCACCTGTAAAGTTTCATGATTCTACCTTACATACTTTGAGTTATGCACCGGACAATAATCAAGTTTGAAAATCAACAAAGGGCAATAACCCAAACAATATGATCAGCAGAGTTACGGTTCTTGTGCACTGCACCTCTCCATAATGAGATCTATCCACCTGTAAAGTTTCATGATTCTACCTAACATAGTTTTTTAGTTATGCCCTGGACAAGAATCAAGTTATAAAATCAACAAAGGGCAATAACTCAAAAAATTTGATCAGCAGAGTTACGGTTCTTGTGCACTGCACCTCTCCATAATGAGATCTATCCACCTGTTAAGTTTCATGATTGTACCTTACATACTTTTTGAGTTATGCCCTGGACAAGAATCAAGTTATAAAATCAACAAAGGGCAATAACTCAAAAAATTTGATCGGCAGAGTTACGGTTCTTGTGCACTGCACCTCTCCATAATGAGATCTATCAGGCGCGTATCCAGGCATACTCCCATACTCCCGGGAGTACCTCGAATTTGAAAAATGATTTTTTGTTCTGTGGCCTAAAAACCTATGCTCTCATGAATGTTGATAAAACATGGAAAAATGCTCCCTGGTGTGGTCTATGATTCTCTTATATTCAAATTTTCGTCGGGGGGCTTCGCCCCTGAATCCCCTAGAACCCTGCTGGAGGTCTGCGCGCCCAGACCCCAGCTTCTTTTTTTAAAGGGAGTACTTCCATATTGGCCCCAGGTACGCCCCTGTCTATCCACCTATGAAGTTTCATGACTCTACCTTTAATACTTTTTGAGTTATGCTCCGGACAAGGTTTGGTCTACGGACAGACCGACCGACATACGGACCGACCGACATACGGACCGACCGACCGACCGACCTTCCGACCGACACTTGCAAAACAATATACCCCCATTTTCTTCGAAAGGGGGCATAATTAGTGTAAATCTAAGTTACTCATATGCGATGATTTGAGCGAGATCAAAAACACTGCAAACAGTCAATTGATGACGTAGTCATTCCAGTTTCAATATAATCACATGATGTTTATGCACGCAAATAAGGTTACATTTTACTACGATTTGTTTACAAAGGTCATGAGCGTAAGAAAGCGCGGGAAATGGGATGAAGCAATGAAAACAACACGCTATCTACGAAGTAAATACACTGACGTAAGATAGTTTTAGCACCGACGCATTGTCTCTTTCTTTCATGCGGCCTCGCGATTACACAAATCGACTCTTGATTACACAAAGGAATTCTGTCTACATATTAAACTGGTGTGTTTGCTCGACCATTTAGACAGCAAATCTATCTTTCTAATTAAATAAAAAGTAAGTGTTGACAGTAATGTTAATTGGCAATTGATTTATCATTTACGGTAAAAGATGGAGTCAAGTCTGAGTCACATTCGATTTTTGACCCACTTTTTAAAAAAAAAAATGTCGCCTTACTCGCCTATGGCTTTTGAAGTGGTGATCGCTAGCGCGAGCTCTGTCTGTCATTTATACCGAAGAAACAAAACAAAAATGCATTTTTTTGTGTATTTTGAAATAATTTTCGGAAATTACTGAAGATTCCCGAAAAACCGATATTTCCAAATCGTATCGTCTGCATAGGATATCGGAATATAGCGATAATTCAGCACACCACTTTTAATAAGCGTGCATTGCAAATTGAACATATTTCATTGTTTTATTGGTTTTTACCCCTATTTTCTGTCCCATACCCCCATTTTTCAATGACAGTGCGTGCAAAACCCCTAAATAAAAATCTGAGTGGAAACACTGACAATGTCTGTAACTAACAGGATTTCCAAAACCTTGATATGACAGAGTTTATTAATTCATTGCACAGATCAGGACCGAGAAATACCACAATATTCATTATAAATTGAGTTTGAAATTTGTATTTCATTCATTTGCTGGACAAAATTATTCTTTGTGTGTGCTATCGCTCCAATCAAACACCAATAAAATAAGCTATTTGACGTCATTTCCACAGCTATAGTCCAACAACCGGAAGAAGTGTGGTCGGACAATAGGAGCCATTACGACATTTGGACCTCCTCGGATAAAACTGGACCAATCAGTGTCAAGTAAACAACGATTTTGATTGGCTGACACAATACGGGGGAGTGAATCTGATAGATAGAACAGCGATGATGCCCAACAATGGCGCAAGTCATATATGCCAATCGAAGTCAGCCCTAGTTACTCTCCAAAGCCGAGGTCTATTGATTAACCATCAAATATGACCTCTGCAGTTTTCGTTACACAAACAGCCTATTTGGTGGTCATAATCTAATTATAGCATATCATTTGAATTATCGAATCAAAATCATTCAGCTTTATCTTGCATGATCATTACGTATACATTACGTCGGTTCTATTTTTGGCTGAAACCGGTAACATTTGAATTATCGAATCAAAATCATTCAGTTTCATCTTGTTTGATTACGTATACATTACGTCGCTTCTATTTCTGGCTGAAGCCGATAATTTGAAGCGTCAGCCAATGAAAGTTTGTATCAGTTTTTTAAATTGTTTTGTCGTGTATAGCCAACGATTGGATACCGAAATCCCGCCAAGGCCCCGAGATTAGACGTGAAATGACCCCGCGGGAACAGAGCATCATTCTATCATAATGGAATGAAGAGAGAATGTGCTCTGTTCTTAAGAGAGTAGCCCTTGTAAACGCCATTTGGTAAGTAAAACAGATCAGCAAACTTTTGGAATCAAAGTAGGCTTGTTTACTCAATATTTTGCGATTAATTACGTGAAAAAATAGACATAGCTGAAAATAAATAACTTATCACAGGTGTTGGAAACTCTAGAATTCATTTCGATTTATAGCATTCTGCTATGTAATAGCAAGAAAAATATCCCTGCAATACAACAGAAGGTCAAAGAAAAATGTGACATCAATCAAAGGAAAACTTGAGCAGCAAAACAGAGACTATCGGAAACACATGACTGTCCGAAACACATGATGTCATGCAGTCTTTCCGAAAGTTGCAGAATGTTTACTGGACATTGGGTCAGGTAAAAAAAATTATTTATCAGACCAATTTTTTTTTACAAGACCGAAAATTTACACAAATAACAAAATTAACATCTGATCTTGAAGCAAAATGAAAATTTTCTCAAGTTTTTTTTATGATTTTGTATGGATTTTTTAACTATCTTCAAAATGTAATCCTTCTGAGCAAGGCCTTTATTCAAATGTTTGAAAACGCAGATTACATGTAGTAATTGAAATTCACATTTTGCAAATTTTGTAAAGTTCCAATCACTGCCTTAAAATATTTTACTGGACAATCGGTCCTGTGAACTACAAATCCATACCAGACCGAGTCAGGTTTTACCAGACATGTCCGTCGGTCTGACGAGTTTCGGAAAGACTGGTCATGATATCTCTAGCCACTTCCCTCACCCGAGCAGGGCAGTACACAACACCCCCATAATTTGCGAAAAGTGTATTATTGAAAACAGCACAGAAAGAAACTGATTCTTATGCCTTCAACGTTTCATTTAACACTTTTGTTCAAAAGATAAAATGTCGTATTTAGTTGAACAGACACGAATTGGCAAGCAAAAAAAGAAATTGGTCGTGATAGACATGGGCCGTCTGAACCATGCCAAAAATACAGAAATGTTCCGTTTAACAAATGCGACTACATTTAAGAGAAACTTGTATCAGTTTCTTATTCCTCATAAACCTACATAATGTCACAAGAAATGGCGTTTTCAGTCAGTGGATTTTGTTACGTTTTTCATTTCGGCAGCCATTTGTAAACAAAGTCGTATCTGTAGAGTGGAATACCAACCGATTGTAATCGATCTCTTTTTCCTAGTTCAATCCAGATGATTTTACAAGTCTATCAAAAGAAAATGTGATAATATTATTTAATGATATATTTCAGACGTAAATTTCCCAACAAAAATGTTGAACATCTTAGATTATCTTGGTGACAGCTGATATAATTTTCCAGTCTATTTGAGATCATGGTTCCTTTGCTTCCTTGCGCTTAAGTGTAAAGCCGGGCACCAGTTTCGTCCAACATGGCAGAAAAATAATGGGAGGAGCTACATAATTTTGAGTCTGAACGTTTAAAAGCGAATGCGATCTGTCTGAGAGTGTGGCGTAGTCATGAATGCCGACGTCGAGAGCCACATTAGGCAGAATAATCCGTGGACAAAACTGCCAACAAATGTCAAACAGGTCTTCATTGCAAATTTCCTTTTTTATTTTCTTCCTGATCTTGGATTTGGAAACAGGATCTTCATTGCTACAAATTAGAGGGATGTATAAGCCCATTTCCAAACCACATAATTCTGAACGGTTGGAAAATCAAATACCAGCAGAGTCTGAGACTTAGTAGGCGTCCACCTAATCTGAGTTTTCTAATGAAATTCGCTCTTTGATATTGTATGTTGATGTCGCTCATATATTGTAGTTCAACATGTTTTCTATAGAATCAGTCGGCATGACGTTATAGCCTCACTTTCATTTTTTCATCTAGGGTACTTCCTAGGTCTTTATCGCTACAGGATACCATTTTTGAGGCAGAATATTTCAAAAATCCATTGATTCGGTCGGCACAATCCCTTCAGCCAATCAAAAATGTCGTCAGTCGACCTGCATTCATTCGGTGGAGGTGAAAGCTTCGGTCTTTTTCCTTAAAGCATTACCAACTTTCAGCATTAATATCTTGACGACTACGCCAAATCATTAAAAATGCGTTGGTAGTTAGAAAGTTTAAATCACATTCTTTAGAGAAAGAGTTTTGTTTGTAAATTTTAGCGATAGGTTTTGGAAATATTCTGCCTCAAAAATGGTATCCCGTAACGATAAAGACCGAGGTTGTACCCTCGATGAAAAAATGAAAGTGAGGCTATGACATACCTGTCAACTTTTGGAAATTTCAAAGAGTGAGATTGCGCGCGACAACCTTTAAATGAGGAGTTTTCGCAGGTATTTTTTGCGCGGAGTGATTTAACCTCAACTTTTAGGAGTGAGATTTTTTTGCAGTGTTTTTTCAACTTGAGTCTTTAAACAATGACAGTAGCTTGTTCTCTTGGGGTTATATTTATCATTTTATTTCTTTACAAAAGCAAAATAGTTAAATAGCAAACTTCATAAAGGATAATTAATGTGGGAAACTAGACATCCTTTGTTCCAAACAATTCTCACCCAACCAATTTGTTCAAACTTTATCTCTTACTTTCTGTAATCCTTTTTTTTTTAAATTCTTCTGTAGCCTGTTCACAGTTTGGCAATTGCCAAGTTCTTTCCCTTTTTTAAAATTTTCTTTTAGTCTGGTAAATGATGCAAAATAATGCCTGTACGACCATATTACGGTTATTCTGCGTATCAGAAAACCATTAGAAGTGCAAGAAAGATGAATATAAGGTAAACCGCAAAACATAATGGGGCGAAACAACCTACGAGTGCGAAATACCGATTTTCTGGAATGTACAGAATCTTATCGAAGCGGTGGCCCACGATCGATCTGATATTCTCAGTGAATGCTGTTATACTAGTTGATCATCATCCATTCAATCTTGTTAAATGGTAGAATTGCGAAGATAAACTCGATAATCAAAGTTTGTTTACAACTGAATGGGCAAGCACTAATTGTCATCGACAGATTATCGGAAAACTGCCCCCTCGATAACATATCGCACGTTTTGATTGGTTGACTTGTCGATATTAGCCACGCCTTACACTTACCTCATTTGTAATAAGTCGATCCCTGAGTTAACGCATCGGCGCGTTTTGATTGTCAATCAAGGAAGGTGACAAATATACAAGATAATCGCTAATTGAGCGAGTAAGGGTGCAATTTCACAATGATAAACAATAATGGCAGACGGAAATTGCAAGCGTGTGATTGCTGGAAAATCGTGTTTTTTAGCGATTTTAGACCATTCGTGCGTGTGATGAACTCCTGCACTTGAAATCGTGTCGGTCACGATTTTTTCGTGAAAGTTGACAGGACTGGTATGGGCTATGACGTCATGCCGACTGATTCTATCGTTAAAATTCATAAACAAAACTCTTCCTTTTAAAGAATGTGATTTAAACTTTTTAACTACCTACGCATTTTTAATAATCAGGCGTAGTCGTCGAGATATTTATGCTGAAAGTTGGTAATGCTTTAACGAAAAAGACCGAAGCTTTCACCTCCACCGAATGAGTGCAGGTCCGCACTTTATGACTGACAACGTTTTTGATTGGCTGAAGGGTATTGTGCCGACCGAATCAATAAGTTACTCAAATCGTGACTCTAGGGTTTTTGCGCATGCTTAGAAAACCGGATGATACATGACGTCATTGTTTTGTTTTTGGACCGGTGTCATAAGTTCTACACTCGACAGAATTTTCACCAGAAATGCTTGAAAAGGAAGCAAGTAATCACTGATTTCTTATTTTTGGAAAAAATAACATGCCGTTTACACTATTACTTTTTCTTTGTCCACAAAAAAGACTAAAAAATACTTAAAATAACATTTAACTACCAACCAATGGTCTGGCCCATTCGTCTGCTTCAAAAAGTCACATGAAAGTCATGTGATGCCAGTGGTTGGGTAGGTACAGGGTGTTTCAAAAGTGGTGGTATCTTACTCGAATTTTTTGTTTTTTTTCTTAATATTTTCACTTGTTTTCATTCGTTTTCTTTTTTTAAAACAACAACAACAAAACTCTGTGGGACATTACTGAAAATGAATAATTGCTTTTAGCATGCTGTTTCTTCTTTATCCACAATGTTTGTACAAAAAATAATAAAAAAAAAATAAATTTCATAAAGCAAAAGATTGTTTTCTGCAACTTTTTTGGATTATGAATAGGTCCAAAATTATGATGCTTGGTAATGAGTTAAAAATCGCAAGTACCCATGCATAGGCATTTATGAAATAATTTGTATACACCAATATTTGTCCTCCCTTATGCATGTTGCATACATTTTGAGTCCAACTGTAAATAAATACTCTTCAACAATAAAGATATGAAAGGTCTCAAAAATAGGTCAACTTTACAAGAAATGACCCTTTTTACCTTGTTTTTTAAGGTCATTGTTTTTCTATCTCTATTTCGATAAATATATACGAAAATAAGATTTTTGGAGACTACATAGGTTAGATTTTTGTGATTCAGCTTGAATTTGTAGGGTAAACCCTTATGTTCCCCATCGTTTATCCAGAACCATAAGGGTATCAAAAACCGGTCAATCCACAATACATCAAAGCACACTACCATTCAAGGGAAAGTTCGACACAAGTTATGGTGCTTTGTTGACTGTCCGATCTTAAACGATATCCTCAAAAAGCCTTATGATACCGATCAATGAAACATTTATTGTCATGCCTGGTCAAAAATTTAAGACCAAAATGTATTTCTAAAAGGTTTATAGGCAATGTTTTGCAACAACACCAGTCTTCGCGAAAGCGCCGGACCGCCGGTCAATGGCCGGCAAAACCCAGTTTGGTCCGGCATAAATTTTGGGTGATCGGTCCTGATGTCCGACGTTTCCTGAAAGCCTTTACATTTTCATTAATTCATCATATCACTACGTAATCCTTTCTCCGTTTTTCTCTCAAGCAATTCATTAAGATTAGGGCACTATAATATAAATTTCTCTATTTGATCTGAATATAAATGGAATACACTCAGCAGGGTGGATGCAAAAATGAATTTTATCGTCGATAGCAGAAAATAAATCAGCATACATTACTGTAAACTCAGGACTGGAGAAGGGCATTTTGTTAACTGAGGAGTATTACAAGTCCATGTCTACCAGTTTACTGTAAACTCAGGACTGGAAGAGCATTTTGTTAACTGAGGAGTAGTACAAGTCCATGTCTACCAGTTTACTGTAAACTCAGGACTGGAGAAGAGCATTTTGTTAACTGAGGAGTAGTGCAAGTCCATGTCTACCAGTTTACTGTAAACTCAGGACTGGAAGAGCATTTTGTTAACTGAGGAGTAGTACAAATTTGGGCAAGAAAATGGATTCGCATTTTAACTTTGTAATTATGGTATAGAATAGCTATGAATACATTGAATTAATAAAACATCTTTTATCTAAACAGGGGTTACAATAAAATTTAAACTTTATTCAAGGATGCCCTAGAATAAGTAATGCGACTTTCACTGCAGTCAGTCAACCTATGTTACCCTATCAGATAGTCTTTGCTAGGTCGAGAGTACAATAGAGCTACTGAGAGAAAAGAAAGGAAGGTGTTTTTTTTTTAAATTCTGCAGTATGAAGCAACAGCTCTACTTGTCCGGTCCGGCCAAAATTGATTCGGTCCGGCCAAAATTTCCAAATGCCTGTCCGGATGTCAGGCAGTTTTTTTCCCAATTTCGCGAAGACTGCAACACTCACCTGAACAGCCATTGATTACAATGACATACTCTCCATTGTTTTTGAGTGGTAGTGCCCTCTGATGTAAATGAGTGACATCAGCATACCAAAGATTAAATTTCATCTGACAGAGAAAACTCGGATTAGCGTCCACCTTCTGTCAAAAGCCGAAACTAAAAGAATCCAGCTGAAAATTGCAGTTCCAAGAGGTCAAAATGTTCAAGTAATACATAAGAACTTGACTCATTTGACCAATTGGTTTTAATGGAAATGATTCAATGCTTCAATTTTGCTTTCTTATTTTAACCCTTTCCCAAACAAGACCTGGTTTTGACGTCCCTAGTAGAAAAGGCTTGGTAAAACATTGAGACAAAAGAAGAAACTGCTGATAACCAGCAGTTTCTCCTTTTGTCTCAATATTTTCTATGCCATATTTTACACAAATCCTATGTTTAATTACATCCATTTTGTCATTTGTGGCAGTTTTTAAGTAGATCACCCTAGGTTAAATAAAGATTGAAATCGCTTCTTTGGAAAATGCCGTTCATATTTCAATTTCACTATGGCCGGAGTAATTTATCAAGTAACTTCATTGTAGTTATCTCTCTGGGAAGTTATTGCTATGTAGAAATGAAGTAATGAGTACTTTTATATGCATTTATAGTTTAATTAGCATTTAAAACAATTTGTCATTGTTTATTATTGCAGATCCTTGGAAATTCACAGAAAGAATATGAAAAGGCAGTAATACAGTTCAGTGTAAACAATCAACTTAGATATAAAACCAATCTAGGTAAAACACTTTCAGATCTTCTTGCAAAATAGACATTTGTGAACATTTATTGAATGGTATGGATAAGCAATATTAGTCAAGTGTGACACTTGTGCAAAACATTCAGAAAACAATATGTGAATGAGAAGAAAATGCTGTTTTAAAACTTAATCAGCAATTGCTTCTTCTACAATAACTTTCATTGCCAGAGGGCAATATTTTAGACTGTCTAAATTCAAAGATGTTGTAGACCACATAAATTTGAGGGTAACACTGTTATAAAATACTTGTCTGTTACAGTAAAGACAGTCCTTAAAGATGAGCGTCATTACTACGAGGACCTACTGCAGTATAGTTAGGATCATCTGATGTTATACCCCTACCACCTGTCGGATGTTGTGGTTAAGGGACTGAGGGTGACATTGTTATTATACCCCCGCAAACGAAGTTTGGAGGGGGTATACTGGAATCAACCTGTTGGTCCAGTGGTTGGATGGTTGGATGGTTGGTTGGTTGGTTTGTTTGTTTGTTGGTCTGTCTCCAAAACTTTGTCCGGACAACTCCTCCTACACTTGTTGACCGATTTAGTTCATACTTGGCACAAGTGTTCATTGTGACCTGTAGATGTGCAAGACACAAATTTCACGAAAATCGGACTGATACTTTTTGAGTTATGGCCCCTGATTTGACCAAAAAATGCTTGTCCAGATAACTCCTCCTACACTTGTGGGCCGATTTAGTTCATACTTGGCACAATTGTTCATTGTGACCTGTAGATGTGCAAGACGCAAATTTCACAGAAATCGGACTGATACTTTTTGAGTTATGGCCCCTGATTTGACCCAAAAATGCTTGTCCGGCCAACTCCTCCTACAGTTACTGTCCGATTTGCTTCATACTTGGCACAAGTGTGCATTAGAACCTATAAATGTGCAAGACGCAAATTTCACAGAAATTGGACCGATACTTTCTGAGTTATGGCCCCTGATATGACCAAAAAATGCTTGTCCGGATAACTCCTCCTACACTTGTTGACCGATTTAGTTCATACTTGGCACAAGTGTTCATTGTGACCTGTAGATGTGCAAGACACAAATTTCACAAAAATCGGACTGATACTTTTTGAGTTATGGCCCCTGATTTGACCAAAAAATGCTTGTCCGGATAACTCCTCCTACACTTGTGGACCGATTTAGTTCATACTTGGCACAAGTGTTCATTGTGACCTGTAGATGTGCAAGACGCAAATTTCACAGAAATCGGACCAATACTTTTTGAGTTATGGCCCCTGATTTGACCCAAAAATGCTTGTCCGGCCAACTCCTCCTACAGTTACTGTCCGATTTGCTTCATACTTGGCACAAGTGTGCATTAGGACCTATAAATGTGCAAGACGCAAATTTCACAGAAATCGGACCGATACTTTCTGAGTTATGGCCCCTGATATGACCAGAAAATGCTTGTCCGGATAATTCCTCCTACAGTTACTGTCCGATTTGCTTCATACTTGGCACATGTGTGCATTAGGACCTGTAGATGTGCAAGACGCCCATGTCATGAAAATCAGACCATTACTTTTTGAGTTATGGCCCCTGATTTGAACCAAAACACCTTGTCCTGATAACTCCTCCTACACTTACTGTCCGATTTGCTTCATACTTGGCATATGTGTGCATTAGGACCTGTAGATGTGCATGACGCAAATTTCATGAAAATCTGACCATCACTTTCTCAGTTATGGCCCTTGATTTTACAAAAAAAATGCTTCTCTGGACAACTCCTCCTTTAGTTACTGTCCGATTTGCTTCATACTTAGCACAGGTGTGCATTAACTTCTGTAGATGTGCAAGACGCACATTTCACGAAAATTAGACGGACACTTTCTGAGTTATGGCCCCTGATTTGACAAAAATGCTTGTCCGAACAATTCCTCCTACAGTTACTGAATGATTTGCTTCATACTTGGCACAGGTATGCATTAGGACCTGTATATATGCAAGATGCAAAATTCACGGAAATCAGACCAATACTTTCTGAGTTATGGCCCCTGATTGGACAAAATTTCAAGGAAATCGGATTGACAATTTCTGAGTATGGCTCCTGATTCAACAAAAATGCTTGTTCGAACAAAGGTGGTGGCGGGGGTATTTTTATCACCTTCAGTGATAGATTTCTAGTATAATACTTCTCTGTTACAGTAAAGACAGTGCATAAAGATGAGCGTCGTTATTACGAGGACCTACTGCAGTATTGTCAGGAACATCTGATGTCATAGTTAAGGGACTGAGGGTGACACCATTCACATACTGTCGCTTTTCAACAAAAACCTCATAACTGCAGCTTGTTTTAAGCTGCAGTTACATTTGTACAATGTTTTATTTGAAAAGCAGCAATAAAATACTTGTCTGTTACAGTAAAGACAGTCCGTAAAGATGAGCGTCGTTACTACGAGGACCTACTGCAGTATAGTCAGGAGCATCTCATGTTGTACCCCTACCACCTGTCAGATGTTGTGGTTAAGGGACTGAGGGTGACACTGTAGTGGTATGTAGCCCCTTATACTACACCTGGCTACAGTTATATAATACTTCTCTGTTACAGTAAAGACAGTCCGTAAAGATGAGCGTCGTTACTACGAGGACCTACTGCAGTATAGCCAGGAGCACCTAATGTTGTACCCGTACCACTTGTCTGATGTTGTGGTTAAGGGACTGAGGGTGACACCATTCACATACTACATCAACATGATGTCAGATATCATGACCCAGGAGAAGAGCTACGACTCCTTACCTAACTTTACAGCTGCTGATGGTGAGTTAGCCTTTTACCAAATGGCAAATTTTTTTACTGTTCCAAATTCAAAGACGTTGCAGACGACAATCTAAAGGGAGCATATTTAAATTTAATGGTCTTTTGGGGTAGAAAACATTGTGGGAAATGAATTTTCCACAATGTTTTCCCAAGCCTTTTCTTTTGAGGGAGTCAAAAAGCGTCACCATTTCCAAATCATCATGAAATGGCAAAGTTATGGACTGTTCCAATTTGAAAAGTATTGCATACGGCAATTTCAAGTAAATAAAATTATATATTTTTTGTCGTTGTGGGTAGAAAACATTTTGGGTAATGAAGAAATTGCTTGTCACAAGCAATTTCTTTACTTACCACAATGTTTTCACAAGCAGATGGTGGGTCAACATACAGATTATTACTGTGATGATAAAACTTATAATCTACATGGCAACACAATGAAATTTTACTGAACTAAGCTCAAGTTCAATAACTCTATTCTCTAATTAATACTTTGTTATAACTGTCTTATTGGTCTAAAGTTAAGATCTTGCATTACGGTTAGATAATAAAATTGTCATGTCATGCTGGAGCATTTGTTCTATAACCTCTCCCAAACAAGACCTGGTTTTGACGTCCCTAGAAAAATGGCTTGGGAAAACATTGAAACAAAAGAAGAAACTGCTGATAATCAGCAGTTTCTCCTTTTGTCTCAATATTTTCTATGTAATATTTTACACAAATTATATCTTCAACAAATTCCATTTTGTCATTTGTAGTAGTTTTTGAATTGGATCACCCTAAGATTTTCTCGTTTGGGAAAGTGTTAACCCATTACCACACAATGACTCTTTTTGACTCCTCTTAAGATAATGGCTTTGGAAAACATTGTGGAAAATGAAGAAATTGCTTGTGACAAGCAATTTCTTCATTTCCCACAATATTTTCTACACAAAAAGACATACAAATGTAATATTTCATTCAATTTTAATTGTCGTCTGCAACATCTTTGAATTAGGACAAGTCAAAATTTTGTCGTTTGGTAAAGTGTTAACATACACAATGATAATGCAGCAGTTCTCCATCAAATTCTACTGAGCTGTTTCATACTCTTTTCCAGGATTGAGGCTGTTAGGGATTGGAAGAAATCAATACATTGATTTGATGAATCAGTCCAGATCTTCAAAGGTTTGTTATCTTATATACTCGGCAAAAGAGCTAACGCATCACTTTTTAAAATTGCATAACTTCTTTATTTTCAAAGATTTCGATTTATAATGTGGCATATGTTTATCCCAAAAGTTTCTGCGCTCATACATAAAACTATTTGTAAGTTTACTCTCTTACATGACCGTGTCATAAGAAAAGGGGACCAAAAACAGTTTTTCGGCTCGTGTAACATGTGATCGTTTTCAATCATTTTTATTTGAATTGATTTTGAAAGCTGATTTATTTTAGAATTGAAGTCTGAAAAAATAATTCCTTTTCTAACGTAACAAGGGCTCTTCCTGGACAACGTAGCTCGCATGAACACACATTTTTAAAAGAAAAGGTCAAACTTTCAAGGTCAAGGTCAGAAGGTCATAATTTTTAGTCTCAGGTGAAAGGTCTTGGTGGGACCTGTCTATGTGTGAAATATCAAGACTGCATCTCATACAATTCATAAGATATAGACCGTTACGTTTTTGTCTACGTTAGCGACGTCGCCGTCGACCCCTACAATGACACCAACGACACTAGTGATGTAACATTACCTCTGCGGGAATAAAATTATGCGCCCACAAAAGTGTTAAAGCCGTCGGTTTGTTTAAGGAATTGTAACTTTTCTATACAGGAACTCTTTCAGCCAATACAAACGGTTTGAAAGTTTTGCGTGAATTTCCAATTTTAATTAAATTTCAGACTTTATGAATTGTAGAATTAAGGGTGTCCTTATCAAAAGTTCTATATTTCAACACAGACTGTAGCATTTACTATGAAATTTCATGGGCTTCTTATCAAATGGTGGTAATCGGCATGTGCAAATTTTGAACATATTCTGTTGATTCGTTGAAAAGTTATTAACAAAGATCTGAGTGATGTGTTAGCAGTTTTGCCGAGTATATTTGTTGCAACCATTTGATAATTCAGAGTAAAGCTGTGTCATACGGTAATGATAAAAAATCTAACTTGACCAGAAATCAATTTGAAAATTATGTATGTTTGTCCTTTTTTCATCTACAGAAAAAAATTATTTAAATAACCTGTCTGATCAACAGATCAGGGGCAGATTGTTTACCATTTTCTGTCAATGAGTCATAAATGTTTTGGTAATATACCTCTAAATTCTGAAGTTATTGCACCATCTGTTTTGAAACTAAGTAAAAGGCATCCAGAAAATCCAATTTAAAAGATTAAGTTCATGTTCTTCAGGGCATAAGTGTTTCACAACCATCTATTGGCGTCTATTTTACAGAAGTTTTTCCGTAGAAAGCCACCGCGAGATCTTCTGCCACCCAAACCCGTAGACAGCGTGATGATAGAACATTGGTGGGTAGTTCATATTGGTTATATCACAGAGGATGATATCAAGGTATGACAAATTGAACAATTGAATCACTTCTCACTAAAGAGTCCATGTCCCATGGCTTTACTAACAAACCCTTTCCAAAAGAAGGAAAAAGACCTGGTATTACCCTTCCTATTGAAAGAGAAACATTTAAAAAAAATATCTTTTTCCCACAATATTTCTGTAGAATTTCACCATTTTGGAAAGATTTAAGAATCCATTTCATATAACAAAGGCATTTAGGGGTTCATTTCATACTTAGAAGATTAATCCTGCTTTGTCATGTTTCATAAACACAATCATTATTTTGTCCTATTTATAACCAGAAGGATATGAAAACAAGATACTTAAAGTTCTTGCCATGTTTTTATGCCCCATATGGAAATATCGGGCATATATTGTTTTACAGTTATCTGTAGGTCGGTCGATCTGTCTGTCCGTCTGTCATTTGCAAAAACTTAACGTAAAAACTTGACATTAGCATTTTCAGGGGCATTAGTATTTCACATCTTGTTTTTCCAGTTGTGTAGTATTGCAGAGAAGAATGTAGTTGATAAAATTATAGATGTTGGGCCTCAAATTGCTGGAGAGCTGAACTATAAGATGGTGCATAGTAAGTGGGCAGTCATTGTATTGCTTCAAAATCATTGCTTTTCTACAAAAACATTGTAACTGCAGCTTTAACCAAGCTGCAGTTTTGATTATGAGGTTTTTGTTGAAATGCAGTGAAATATTGTCCATCTAGTTAACCCCTTCACAAACTACAAAATTTTAGAGTGGTTTAATTTAAAAGCTGTAGTAGACGAGAACATTGAGGTTGATTGATATTTGATTTATTTACAAAGTAGCATAGAAATTATTGAGACAAAAGGAGAAAATGCTGATCATCAGCATTTTCTTCTTTTGCCTCGATGTTTTCCTAAGTCTTTGCTCTTAGGGATGTCAAAACCAGGCCTTGTTTTGGGAGGATTTTGAAAAATAATAGATGTGGGACCTCAAGTTGCTGGGAAACTGAACTATAATATGGGGAATAGCAAGTATATGTTCAAAATACGGTCCAGGCCTAGAACCCCTTCCCATAGACGAAATTTTGGGATGGTCCAATTCAAAAGCTGCTGTTGACTAGAGAATTGATCTTTATTGATATTTGATTCATTTACAAAGTAGCATAGAAATTATTGAGACAAAAGGAGAAAATGCTGATTATCAGCATTTTCTTCTTTTGCCTCAATATTTTCCCAAGTCTTTGCTCTTAGGGACGTCAAATCCAGGCCTTGTTTTGAGAGGTTTGTGTAAAGTAATTGATGTCAGGCCTCAAATTGCTGGAGAACTGAACTATAAGATGGTGCATAGTAAGTGGGTACTCATGTATTCATAATGTCAGAGCAGTTAGAGAGAAAAGAAAAAATAATATTATAAATGTGTGTTTGTAATTCAGGAAAAATATTTTATCCTCCTTTGATTTAAGATTGAAGTAATCTTTAATGGAAAACTATCTGCCATGCATGGAAGAGCACATATTTTATGAAAGATTTCTAAAGAGGAAAAATAAATAAATACTACAACCTTCTGGCTTTTTTTGCCAGTAGAGTATCCAACGGACATCTTTTTATGCCCCTGTATCGAAAGATCAGGGCATATTGTTTTACTTGTGTCTGTCGGTCCCTCTGTCTGTCCAAAAACTTGAAGGCTACCAAGCTAGGCAGTTGATTTCACCGTATATTGGAAGAAAATCATTAAATTAACGTGTTTCATAAAAAGATCCGCCAAACTCGGTTTGTTTTAAAAGTTTTGTTTGCTTTTCTTTATGTCGTTACTTGGATTTTTCGAGAAAATAAAGAACTGCAATTTCCGTAAATTTGCCACGAATTGACGTCATACAATGGCTTGACTCCGCCCCAGTCTAGAGCATGAGGTTTCTGACAAAGATAAAGTGTGTGACTTTTCTGTCATAAAGTGAAGTCTCAGTTTTTATCCATTTCTCGATCGTCAGAGTAATACAGACAAACTTAAACCTTTGGCACATTCCCTCACTCACTAACAACATATTCTATTTTAACATCTTTTCTAACATTTACTAAGGATGAATTCCGTCTTTTGAGTATCAATTTGGGAAGTTGCTTTATGACAGAAAAGTTGGACATTTGACTTTGTCAGAAATCTCAGGCTTTCCGGGAAATGACCCATGACTATCCATTTTTCCCGCCATGACGTCATTATTTGTCCGGTATGACGTCATAACTTCATATTGGAAGTTTCTTCGGTAAAGATCGGAAAAGACCAAAATATCCAATTTAAAAAACACTTCTAATGTTTGAAAATAGTAGAAACTTTGATATTTGGTTATTAGGAAGGTGTTTTTTTCGACACAAGACTTTGATTTTGCCAATCAGCGGACACTTTAACATTGGCCATTTCGGAGCCATTTGTGTTTCACAAACACATCTTGATCATGATTGACTTTCTATGTCACTGTAATTTCTCATGTTCTAATATTTTGTGTTTATCTATTTTGACAGATTTATACAGAAGAGGCCTAGTTTACCTTGATGTGCCAATTAATGATGAAGACTGTATTATAGGTATGTATTTTAACCCTTTCCCAAACCACACAATTTAACCCATTACCAAACAACACAATTTTTGACTTGTCCCAATTCAAAGATGCTGCAGACGACAATATGAATTGAATGAAATTTCACATTTTTTTATCTTTTTGGGTAGAAAAAATTGTGGGAAATGAAGAAATTGCTTGTTACAAGTAATTTCTTCATTTTCCACAATGTTTTTCAAAGCCATTATCTTGTACGGAGTCAAAAAGAGTCATTGTGTGGTAATGGGTTAAGGCTGGTCAACCTTAAAAGCTGCTGCAGACGATAAAAAGGGCATTGAGAACGCTTTAATTTGTGTAGGATACGGTACAGAAAATATCGAGGCAAAAGGAGAAATTGCTGATAATCGGCAGTTTCTCCTTTTTTCTCAATGTTTTCCCAATCCAATTTTAATAGGGAAGTCAAAACCAGGTATTGTTCCGGGAAGGGTTAACCCATTCCCAAACAAAACTTGGTTTTTGATGTCCAGAATTACATTAAGGCGCGGGTAAAACATTGAGCCAAAGGAAGAAAATGCTGATAATCAGCATTTTCTTATTTAATCTCAATATTTGCTTTGGTATATTGTGCACAAATTCTATCCTTATCAACTTGAATTTTGTCATCTGCAGTAGCTTTCAAATTGGAATAGTTTATAATTTTGCCATTTAGGTAAAGTCATCTGTTATCTTCATCAAACTTAATTGACAAACTAAAGAAAACATTCAAAAGGGAGCTTTTCCATTTATGTCAGCAATCGCTTCTACATCTGCATAATGTTTTGTTAAAGATTTTACTTGAAAGTTTCTGTGTCCTCATAAAGGATGATGTTACCGCTTTCAAACATGTGTATTAGACTGCAAAATAGGATTATTGACAATAAAAAAAATCCTCTATCCATCCATAGGTCTGTGGAAAAGCAACCAATTTTCCTGTGCATTAGTAATTCCCAAGTGTATCTCATTTCTTTGTGTTTAGCAGTTCTTTCCTATAGCTAGAAGTAATGTTAAATATAAAGTGAAGCAGATATGAACAGCTCAATTGTTTATGTCTTCATACTAAACTGTACATTATTTTTCAGTTCCGCCTCTAGAAAACTTTGTTATGAACAGAGTACTGGGTGACTACTTTGAGACATTGTTATACAAGATATTTGTGTCTATTGATGAACATACAACAGTAGCCGAGGTATGTAAGGGTATTTTACATATACATCAGTGCAACAGATGAGTAAAGACTTTCTAAATTCTTAAATTAACCCTTTCCCAAACGACAAAATTTTAGGGTGATCCACTTCAAAAACTGCCACAAATGACAAAATGGAAGTTATTAAAGATAAAATTTGGATAAAATATGACATAGAAAATGTTGAGACAAAAGGAGCAAGTGCTGGTTATCACCAGTTTCTTCTTTTGTTTCAATGTTTTCCCAAGCCTTTTCTATAAGGGATGTCAAAACCAGGTCTTGTTTGGGAAAGGGTTAATGAAAGATCCAAACCCTATGTAGTTGGCATTCATCGTAATGGTCTCCACAAGACAATTCCATTGAATATCCGCAAATTAGGGTTTGACAAATAATAAATGAAATATGGCAAATTCGAAAATTAGACTGGTCAAAACCTTTGCTATTTAGGAAAGGGTCAAAGATTTGTCGCTGCTGCTCAGTGTTTGTTTATTAACATGTTTTTTGTTTTTTGGCCGCGTCCATATCGCAGTTGTTGGGCATCCGACTCTTTTGCATGTGGTCCGCAGTTCCATCCTTGGCAAACATTTTTCTGACATATGTCTCTACCAAGTGTTTGCATTATCAAAAATCTATTGCTGAGCAGGGTTTTCCCTGAGCATGAAAAATTGGGGGTCATTGTGACCCCCTTGCCTGCAGAACTGGGGGTCTTTTCACCAATTTAGGGGGTCAAATCTAAAAGTCTGCTAGAGACTACAGGAAGTTAACCCTTTCCCAAACAAGACCTGGTTTTGACGTCCATTATAGAAAAGGCTCTGGAAAACATTGAAACAAAGGAGAAACTGCTGATAACCAGCAGTTTCTCCTTTTGTCTCAATATTTTCTGTGCCAAACATGTATTTCACACAAATCTATCTTAAATAGCATTCATTTTGTCATTTGTGGCAGTTTTTTAAGTGGATCACTATAAAATTTTGTTATTTGGGAAAGGGTTGAAAAAACACAAAAGTTGGTACAGCCAGTAGATCTAGTGAATGGATTAGATTTTTTCGTTTTAATACACGGGTCACACATCATTTTACCATCGGCGAATTTAAGCCAACTGAAGGTTTCTAACCACTTCTGACTGAAAGACCGGCGGATCTTTTTCAAAGATTGGCCCGGGGTTTCACCATCAGACTCGCTACTAGAGCTCTCTTTGGTAGTCTGATCGCTATGACTGCCCGATGCAGACGAGAGGAATTTCGACATCTTTGTTTGACGCGACATGTTTACATTTTATAGTAGTCGAGTAAACGATATGTTTCATCACCGGAAATCGAGTCTGAATTTGATAAAAATTACTATAACCAGTCTACGCATTTTATCGGTCAACTAAAAATAGAACACAGGTCATGCACTATGAATAAATATTGGAAACCCAAATTACCGAGTTGCTTTCTTGATTGATCGTCAGACTTCCAAAGGATTTATTTCAACATTTTGGCCTTTACCGACAATTCTATTCACAAAGAATTAGGTTTTAAAACTTGCGTCTTTAATGACGCACAGGTAAAATTTTTACCGGTCATTTGTTTTGAAATTGCGACAATGACGCGCAAATTTTGCGTCATGGAAAACCCTGCTGAGCAAATGGAGGCTCTGAAAGGATGTTTTGGTAGAACTTGTAAGAGAAACAATGGTAATTCATAGTTAGAAGCTCCAGCTGTTGTGATATGATCATAGCTGTTGAAAGAGAGGTTATCCCATCACCACACATTGACATTTTTTGACTTACCACAAAATAGTGGCTGCGGAAAACCTTGTGGAAAATAAAGAAATTGCTTGAGACAAGCAATTTCTTCATTTTCCACAATATTTTCTACCCAGAAAGCTAAAAAATATAAAATTTTGTTCACTTGAAATTGTAGCCTGCAAAATCTTTGAATTTTGGACAAGTAAAAAATTTTGCCTCCTGGAAATGGCTTAAAACATTAATTATTAATATATTTTTCAGCTCTCCAATGTTTTACAGATAGATCTTCAACTTGTCAAAGTAAGTTATTATTCACATTTTTATAGCAACAGCATAGCTCACGATAATTGACCTTGCAGAGCATCTCTATCACTTAGCCTGAGATGTACTGTCATGTCATTTATCTTCACACCGTTCATCCAGATACAAAATACACGGATTGGTCTTCCAAACGCGGATGTAAACAATTTTAT
Organism: Fragum sueziense; assembly: GCA_963680895.1. Lineage (NCBI taxonomy): Eukaryota > Metazoa > Mollusca > Bivalvia > Cardiida > Cardiidae > Fragum > Fragum sueziense. Next base: position 42,914,982 of record OY804594.1, read on the forward strand.
TTTGAACGGCGGGAAAAAAGAGTGAGTATTTATTATCTTTAATTACAACGAATATCGGCTGAGTTGATTTTTGTGTTACATACGATGAAAACGTACATAACTTTGCCAATGTTTACCTAAAATCCTGTCTCATAAAATCTGTTAGTAAGAGAAATATATGCTACTGAATCTGACTTTGATGCACGAAAAGAGAAAAATCTTGGTAAGAATGTCTGTAAATCATTATTAAAGCACATAATTATTGTCAAATTGATGTTTCACGGAGGATCGGGGATCGCTTCAAGTGTTTTCTTTACAAGAACCCATAAAAAAAGTACAGAAAAAGAGCAAGAACTATTTGAAATTGGGTACTGTCAGTTGCTATGGTGCAACATACCACGGTGCAAATTCTCCAGCAGGTAAAACAAACTCGGACCCATCGATACAACCGACACGGATAATAAAAAGCAAATTCCGGTCTTTTTTAAGGAAAATTGGCTGCATCCTTGTTAAAACCAATTTAATATCGTTTAGAGTCAATAGATGTTTGGTTTAAGACCAATTATGGCTTATTTTGGCTTACTATTAAAACTAAAAGGCTTGTGGATGAGCACTTTCGACGGTAAAGACATTAGTAAACCATGTTTACATGTTTTATAAAGAGATAGGCGAATATCAGCTGCATATTAACAGATAAGTTGTCCGTGTCTTTGTTTTCAATCTTTAAATTCTAGGATTAAAACCCTCATTATCATCTTGTTTCATTGCAGTTTGATAGTGAGCTCCAAAAGGTTTTCATCTTCGATATTCAAACACCAACTCTATTACGCATGTCTGTCAATTATTACATGTAAACATACGGTATATGGGTGCATTTCTTTCATGAAGATATTGCCAAGAATATTTGTCATGATTTTCTCTCTTACTCTTTAGTGTGGGTTGAAGTGAAAGTCTTTATGAAATGCCCTCTACGACAGCATGTAAAACAAACTACATAGGCGTAGGAAGAGGGGTGTCAGGTGGTGGCCTGGCCCCCTAATAATTTAGAAAAGGGGTCTGCCCCCCCCCCCCTCCCCCTATGGCCCCTATAATACATCCATATTTCCATTTACATGAATGTTTGCCCCCCCCCCCTATATTATAAACCTTCCTACGCCACTGAACTATGAATAGAAATGAACATGAATTGCGTAGATTCAAGAACTAGTTACCATGCCTCTGGTAGACTTTGGTTGTGAAAATAAGGACTTACATTGACTGTTGATCCTGCACGCAAAAATAACAAAAACTAATACAATGCTGTCCGACAAGTCTGCGCACTTGAGAAACAAGATTGAATTCGCCCTTGAAAATATGATTGTAAGCTCACCAATGACAAGCATAAATCAAATTAGTATCTGTTTAAACATGCCAATCTAAAATTTCTGCAAATTTCCCCCAAAACAACTGATATAGCAAGCGTTAAATCCAAAAAATTAATTCGAAAGTGCTTCGTAAACAATTATGATAAGCATTTAATTAATCGTGAACGGTGACTGATCATTTAGATTAAACTTCATATTTAAAGTTTCTGATCAAGTAGATCTTTCTTCTTCTTTTTTATTCAATTTTACGTCCCTTTTAAGATTATTTCAACCCGAATGAGACAGGACAGTCAGTAGGTGGTGCGAAAGCAGGAGAACCCCAAGAAAAATCACCTGGTACACCCGCAAGCAGAACTTGGCTTCTCTCATATGTGCCTCGTATAGGTCTCAAACACACACGAGACACAGCGGTAACATGATCAAGTGATTGAGGGCGGTAATGAAATATCAGCTCTCTGATTTACTTCTTTAGGAAGGCTTTTGTATCTGGAATAAATAGAACAAAGATCATTCCAAAACACAGTTTGGTACATAAGATAAAATTCTTAAGCGTGTGACGCAAAGTTAATAACCGACTATAAAAGTGAACGGGATGCGGTTATAGCACATTTACTTTATAAAAATCAAGCATTTGTCATTGTATTTTAATTAGAAAACGTCATTTTAAGTGTTTTGCACTATTAAACCCGATTTTCGCATCCGAGTTTGTTTTACCCAAATTATATGAATCATCCGTGGTGTGTGGTATCAACATCCGTGGTAAGTTGTACCTTGAAGCAAACTAGGCTAATTTTTAAACATGGCTTTAGACACCCAAAATTTATTTTTCCAGTTTGATGAATGGTATAGATTTGTTCCATAGATGTCGAAAACTTATTTTGAAGAGATATTTGCTCGAAACCAGTTAAATAATTTCTGCAAATATAAAACAAAACGGGAAGTAGGCAAGAAAATAGTGATTTACGATTTAAAATCGCTTGTATCTATAGTTTACTCAAATCTTTTGTTATGAAACTGCAGCACCCTCAAGATAAACCATTTTGCATCAGCTCTGCACAAACACTTTTTATATTGCGGCAATTAAAAGGCTATATGTTGATGTTTTCTTACCTTGTGTATTCCCACGCTGTTGATTTTCAAATCCGCGTTTGGAAGACCAATCCATGTATTTTGTATCTGGATGAACGGTGTGATCTTGTGCAAAAAGAAATTCAATTTTGTGTTTTGTGTTGTTTTCCCAAATGGCAAAATTTTAGGGTGTTTGACTTTTAAAGCTGTTGAAGATGACAAAATTTATATCACAATGTTACAATTTCTATTCAATATAGCACAGAAAATATTGAAGCAAATGGAGAAAATGCTGAATATAAACATTTTCATCTTTTGCCTCAATCATCAATGTATACTCAAGCCTTTTCTAACAGATGTCAAAACCAGATTTTATTTCGTAAAGGGTAAAGAACTTTTGCTGGAACTGACATACTTTTATTAATATTTGGAAAAAGGAGATAAAGATTAAAACCAAAGGAAACTTAATAATTTCCCAAACAATGTATGATCTGAAATCCCCTTGTTAAAACTATTCAGGAAAGCATTAAGGCTACAGAAGAAAATGCTGATTGCTAATAATTCTTCTTTTGCTTATATAATCAGGTCTTGTTTGGAAAAAGCATTAAATTATCTAATTCAGAATTGCAATCATGAATTTTCCATATGATTTGTATATCTGCAGATGGCTGTGTCTATGTACTGTAGACTAGGGTTTGCCAAAAAGAAAGGGACAGAATCAAGCGAGGATGACCTTCACCCCTCATGGAAGGACCTCAAACCTGCATCAAAAAAGTAGGTCTTATACAATATGATTACATCAGTAAATGTGACCCGTTTTACTAAAAGGGACCTTATCTGAAGTGTGAAAAGTATCAACCCTAGTCAGCCTGCGCAGTCAGCCCCGCCTGACTAGGGTCGATACTTATCACTCTAAAATATTTTTTGATCTAGAATGCTTAACCTTTCTTGCAATTTGTTCATTTTCCAAATAAGACAGCACTGTAAAATTGATCTGAACTAAGGTCAAGTCCCATAATTCTGTTCTCTAATCAATATTTTCCTATGTAAGCGAGCAGCTGGAGGCTCGGTTAGGGTGTTGTGATAGTACTGCTATGAGAATCAACAGGAATCAATGGTTAGGTGCTCCAGCCACAATATAACCATAGCAGTTGAAAACGGTCTAAAACCCCAATAAACCAATCCAAAACTTTATTTTTTTTGTTTTTTAGAGTAACGCAGGATCAGTTAATTTTAGACTGGGAGGAGGAAGTGACAGATATCAGTGAAATAATCCCATCACCGTCACCTGTCAATAAAACACAAGATGTGTCCGACTTGGTGGACCTTGACACTAACCTAGGTAGAGATATACATTATCACGGTGGATAATCATTTGACATTTTAGTCTCTGCCATTCTAATTTAGAGTTTTGCATTTCATTTTCAGAGTAACGCAGGACCAGTTGATATTAGACTGGGAGGAGGAAGTGACAGATATCAGTGAAATAATCCCATCACCGTCACCTGTCAATAAAACACAAGATGTGTCCGACTTGGTGGACCTTGACACTAACCTAGGTAGAGATATACATTATCACGGTGGATAATCATTTGACATTTTAGTCTCTGCCATTCTAATTTAGAGTTTTGCATTTCATTTTCAGAGTAACACAGGACCAGTTAATTTTAGACTGGGAGGAGGAAGTGACAGATATCAGTGAAATAATCCCGTCACTGTCACCCGTCAATAAAACACAAGATGTGTCGGACTTGGTAGACCTTGACACAAATCTAGGTAGAAATATACATTATTGCGGTGGATAATAAAGTGTCACAACTATTTCACAAACATATCTTGTTATTTTCAGAGTAACGCAGGATCAGTTAATTTTAGACTGGGAGGAGGAAGTGACAGATATCAGTGAAATAATCCCGTCACCGTCACCCGTCAATAAAACACAAGATGTGTCCGACTTGGTAGACCTTGATATAAACCTTGTTTACATGTCCCTAATAGATAAAGCTTAGGAAAATAATGAGGCAAAAGAAGAAAATACTAAAATCTATGCTAAGAAAATATTGAGGCAAAAGAAGAAAATGCTGATCATCAGCATTTTCTTCTTTTGTCTCAATATTTTCTATGCGTTATTTTAAACAAGTCCTATGTTTATTAACATCCATTCATCCCCTGCAATAGCTTTCAAATTGACATAGTCGAAAGTTTTGCTGTATGATTAAGGGTTTACGCATTGGATTTTAAGTTAGGGCTTTCAGAATGGAATAACCCAAAGTTTGTCATGTTTGTTTTCAGAGTAACCCAGGACCAGTTGATATTAGACTGGGAGGAAGATGTTACAGATATCAGTGAAATAATCCCGTCACCGTCACCGGTCAATAAAACACAAGATGTGTCCGACTTGGTGGACCTTGACGCTAACCTAGGTAGAGATATAATCCTTAACATTTACCTGAACCCGAATAATATGCAATGAGTAATTCGATGCCTTAGAAGAATAAGGTCGTAAGTGGTACTTACGACCTTTTATGATGCATACATTTTTGGAAAGGGCATTCCAAGCTCTACATATGGTGCAAATTTCATAGACATTTTGTCATGCAGACCAATTTGGCTATAGAAAAAGATCGTTTGTTCTTTTTTCCTTTTGGAATAAAACCGTTTTTTCCAGTTTTCTCAAAACTATGTTTTTTCACTTATGTCCTTCTTCTAAGGCATCATATTGTGACGCTAAATAATCAATACTCACTAGCAATCATACACTGTTGAATTGAGTCGATGGTTTTGTAAGCATTGTGTGTTTGTATTCTGCATGTGTTCCTCGTGTCAATATATGACTTACAAACTGGAATTTAAACTTACAAAACCATTGAAGCATGTAATTACTTAGGCCAGGTTTAACCCTTTCCCAAACGGCAAAATTTTCGGGTGACCCACTTCAAAAACTGACACAAATGACAAATTGGATGGTATTTAAGATAGAATTTGTGTAAAATGTGGCATAGAAAATATTGAGACAAAAGGAGAAACTGCTGGTTATCAGCAGTTTCTTCTTTTGTTTCAATGTTTTCCCAAGCCTTTTCTTTAAGGACGTCAAAACCCGGTCTTGTTTGGGAAAGGGTTAAGTGAAAACTTACTGTCCATACATTATACTCAAACATGGTATTTATTTATGCTATTCTAAGCTTTAGGCGACAAAATGTAATGAATTTAGATTGCAATTTTGTTCAGTATAACAGAGAAAATATTGAGGCAAAAGGAGAATATGATTCCAATGAGTACCCACAACATAGGGTTTGGTTGATTTTTCAGTAAATATTGCATTTTAAAAAGTCATTACCCCCTCTAATCTGTAGCTCTGGTTATTATTGCAGATACTAGTCAAATTGGGGCTGTCAAAAGGATAGCATTTCTGTTTGATTCAACACTTACAGCATTTTTGATGATGGGGAATTTATCTCCGGTAAGTTTCAGTTCAAAATTGATTCTTTATATGAATACAATATAATATTCTTTATTACGTAATTAGGCCTCTGACCCAGAAAACAAATTCGACTTCAAACCAGGTCTTATTATACCCCCGCAAAACGAATGTTTTAGTGGGTATACTGGAATCAGACTATCTTTCTGTCCATCCATCTGTCTGTCCATCTGTCTGTCTGTCTGTCGGTCTGTGTACAAAATACTTGTCTTGAGCATATCTCTTAATGTAAGTAGCTATGACTGTGAAACTTCATGGATAGATCTCACCAAGGAGAAGTGCCATGTACAAGGAGCAATACTCTACCTTGCCTATTTTGTGAGTTATTGCCCTATGTTTTTGACAAAAACGTTTTCGTATAGACAAATGTAATGAAGGGGGTATTTTATCATCTTCAGTGATAATATATTTTTAGTTTTGGCAAGTTTTAACAGAAAACCTTTGTAGCAGCTATAGACTCAAACAGGCTGTTGTATTTAATTAGCTCTGATAATATCAGTATCACATGGTCAGAACTTCTTTACTCATGACAATACAACTTATGAATTGTTAATGTTTGGTCAATCCTTTCCAAAACAAGAATTAGTTTTCTCTAATAGAAAATGCTTGGGAAAATGTTTAGGCCAATGATGAAAATGCTGAAGGTCAGCATTTTCTCCCTTTGCCACAATACTTTCTGAGCGATATTTAATATAATTATACCCCCCACCTACGAAGTAGAGGGGGGTATATTGGTTTCACCATGTCTGTCTGTCTGTCCGTCCGTCCGTCCGTCCGTCCGTCCGTAGACTTTTTTGTTTCCGTGCTCTAAGTCATGAACCGGTTGACCTAGGATCATGAAACTTTACACAGTTGTTGCCCATGACCCAAGGAGTTGCCCTATAGTTTTTGGATCACGAAGGTCAAAGGTCAAGGTCACAATCGGACTTTGTTTAAAATCCGTTTCCGTGCTCTAAGTCATGAACCGGTTGACCTAGGATCATGAAACTTTACACAGTTGTTGCCCATGACCCAAGGAGGTGCCCTATCGTTTTTGGGTCACAAAGGTCAAAGGTCAAGGTCACAATCGGACTTTGTTTAAAATCTGTTTCCGTGCTCTAAGTCATGAACCGGTTGACCTAGGATCATGAAACTTTACACAGTTGTTGCCCATGACCCAAGGAGGTGCCCTATTGTTTTTGGGTCACGAAGGTCAAAGGTCAAGGTCACAATCGGACTTTGTTTAAAATCCGTTTCCGTGCTCTAAGTCATGAACCGGTTCACCTAGGATCATGAAACTTTACACAGTTGTTGCCCTTGACCCAAGGAGTTGCCCTATTGTTTTTGGGTCATGAAGGTCAAAGGTCAAGGTCACAATCAGACTTTGTTTAAAATCCGTTTCCGTGCTCTAAGTCATGAACCGGTTGACCTAGGATCATGAAACTTTACACAGTTGTTGCCCATGATCCAAGGAGGTGCCCTATGGTTTTTGGGTCACGAAGGTCAAAGGTCAAGGTCACAGTCAGACTTTGTTTAAAATCCGTTTCCGTGCTCTAAGTCATGAACCGGTTGACCTAGGATCATGAAACTTTACACAGTTGTTGCCCATGACCCAAGGAGGTGCCCTAGAAAGGTCAAAGGTCACAATTGGACTTTGTTTAAAATCCGTTTCCATGCTCCAACTAAAGAACCTTTTGACCCATAGCACTTTTTTCAGTGACAAGGCGCTAGTGGGGGGTATTTGTCCGCTTTGCGACAGTTCTAGTTTTCCTATTCATTTACACCGATTTGCCGTCAACAGCTTCCATGCTGGATCAGTCCATAATTTCACCATTTGGGAAAGGATTAATCTTAACCAACTGTGTAACTTTCAGGGTCTGAAGACTCATGCTGTGACAATGTTTGAAGTGGGAAAATTGAGTGATGAGTCCCTGGACAGCTTTCTATCAGAACTAGAAAAGGTATGTACTGCATTTATTCTAAGAAACAGTTTCAAACGCCCATCCCTCAAATCTTGGCTAAAAATCAGCATATTTCAAGCACAGTTTTATCAAAATAGAATGATTATAATTAACGTCCATCCCTCGATTCCCACGAAAAAATAATGTCAGTCGTAGACAAAGATAATTGTTAAAGACAGTAAAGAGAAATTTCCAGTTTCAAATCTGTTTCCAACAAAAAAATATCATCCCCAAATTGTTTTTGGCAGTCCTTATACACTTTGTCAGATTCGACTGACTGATTATACCCGCCACCTACGAAGTAGAGGGGGGTATATTGGTTTCACCATGTCTGTCTGTCTGTCAGTCCGTCCGTCCATCCGTCTGTCCGTCCAGTCGTCCGTCCGTAGACTTTTTCGTTTCCATGTTCTAAGTCAAGAACCGGTTGACCTAGGATAATGAAACTTTACACAGTTGTTGCCCATGACCCAAGGAGGTGCCCTATTGTTTTTGGGTCACCAAGGTCAAAGGTCATGGTCACAATCAGACTTTGTTTAAAATCCGTTTCCGTGCTCTAAGTCAAGAACCGGTTGACCTAGGATCATGAAACTTTACACAGTTGTTGCCCATGACCCAAGGAGGTGCCCTATTGTTTTTGGGTCACCAAGGTCAAAGGTCAAGGTCACAATCGGACTTTGTTTAAAATCCCTTTCCGTGCTCTAAGTCAAGAACCGGTTGACCTAGGATCATGGAACTTTACACAGTTGTTGCCCATGACTCATGGAGGTGCCCTATTGTTTTTGGGTCACCAAGGTCAAGGTCACAATCGGACTTTGTTTAAAATCCGTTTCCGTGCTCTAAGTCAAGAACTGGTTGACCTAGGATCATGGAAATTTACACAGTTGTTGCCCATGACCCAAGGTGGTGCCCTATTGTTTTTGGGTCACCAAGGTCAAAGGTCAAGGTCACAATCGGACTTTGTTCAAAATCCGTTTCCGTGCTCTAAGTCAAGAACAGGTTGACCTAGGATCATGAAACTTTACGAAGTTGTTGCCCATGACCCAAGGAGGTGCCCTATTGTTTTTGGGTCACCAAGGTCAAAGGTCAAGGTCACAATCGGACTTTGTTCAAAATCCGTTTCCGTGCTCTAAGTCAAGAACCGGTTGACCTAGGATCATGAAACTACACAGTTGTTGCCCATGACCCAAGGAGGTGCCCTATTGTTTTTGGGTCACCAAGGTCAAAGGTCAAGGTCACAATCCGACTTTGTTCAAAATCCGTTTCCGTGCTCTAAGTCAAGAACTGGTTGACCTAGGATCATGAAACTTTACACAGCTGTTGCCCATGACCCAAGGAGGTGCCCTATTGTTTTTTGGTCACCAAGGTCAAAGGTCAAGGTCACAATCGGACTTTGTTTAAAATCCGTTTCCGTGCTCTAAGTCGAGAACCGGTTGACCTAGGATCATGAAACTTTACACAGCTGTTGCCCATGACCCAAGGAGGTGGCCTATTGTTTTTGGGTCACCAAGGTCAAAGGTCAAGGTCACTATCGGACTTTGTTTAAAATCCGTTCCCGTGCTCTAAGTCAAGAACCGGTTGACCTACAGCACTTTTTCAGTGACAAGGCGCTAGTGGGGGGTATTTGTCCGCTCTGCGACAGTTCTAGTTTTTGCATCCATCAACTCTTAGGATGAACTATTTTTATGCCCCGTATCAAAAGATCGGGGGCATATTGTTTTACATGTGCCTGTCTGTCTGTCTGTCCATCTGTCTGACTGAAAACTTAATGTGAAAACTTAACTTTGGCCTTGGTGTGGGATATACAAAACTGAAATTCGGTATGCTGTGTTACAAAAAAGAAAGCGGCATATATTGTGAATGTAACATTCTTTGCAGGTTGGCTATGAGGCAGAAGGCGAGGCCAGGAGATATTTTGTACACGCCATAACTCTCCGTGACACAGTTCGGTTTTTACGCTACAACAAAAATTTGTGTTCGGACATGGAAACAGGTGCTGCCGTCGATCTCATACGCTGTGAAAGTTTGCTTAGTCTCGATCCTTCAACTAGAGCCAGGGTTCTTAATAAAAACTACAGGTATTTACCTTTTCCAAAACAAGACCTTATTTTGACATCCCTTCCAGAAAAGGCATAGGAAAACATTGAGGCAAAAGAAGAAAATGCTGATGATCAGCATTTTCTCCTTTTGCCTCATTATTTCCAGGGTTTTATTCACAAAACTTTTCCTTATAATTATTATTTTTTTCGTCTTAAGGGGGAATGCTCCAGTTTCCTAAATTTTTTCCCAATAATAGAATTTATTTATATTTTGTAAGTTGAAATTAGATGTTATTACCAATTGGAAAATAAAATAAAAATGGATGGTCAGCGATTTTGTTTGAATTTTAAAGGCATTCGTATCACATACCCCTACATCGAAAAAATGCACAATTTCTTGTACCTGTCCAAGGTCACTAAAATGCTAATAAAATGCTGTATATTCATCGTTTAGTCCCGAAAACGGATTTAAAGTAACGTCTTACATTTAAAAAGAACTGAAAACCAAAAATATGCGCTATTATAAACGCGTAAATGTATAAAACAGCATGCTCACGCGTTCGGTTAGATCAACGAAGCTGGAGTGTTTTATGTCAAAAATTGCATATTTTTGGAAATATTTCAAGTTCTACATAATAGAATTTGATAAAACTCACTCATTGTATTTAGCAACATGTCCTGGTAATAATTCAAAAAGAAAATGTGTAGGTCAGCGCACTTATTAGTGAATTACAGCAATTTTTATCAGCTACACATGAATAATATGACGCAAAACAGTGGTAACTACATACATACTTACGACTGTCTTGCTCTAAATAATCGATATCCATCTTGAGGAAATCAGTTTTGCATAAAAAATACACTTTTACCGTCGAAAATGGTAAATTGTAATGATGTGTTGTATTATTGAAAATATGGTAGCGAAACATATTGGTATGAAACATTTAATTTACTACAGTAAAGACCGAGTGTTCCGAAAAACTGGAGCATTCCCCCTTAAGTAGCTTTCAAATTGGATTACACTGGAATTTTGTCATTTGGGAAATGATTAATCACCATTGCCACTCAGGCACTGTCTATTAACCAATAAGATTGTTCAGTCAAGCCTCATACACAAATTTCAAAATAAATAGTTTTGGTGGAGATAGCTCCTTCCAGGTAATTGACCAAACGCCGGCTGTCAATTAAAATTATCGATAAGCCAATGAACGATCAGAAAAACGCCACGTCCAAAATTTTGTATTAAATTCTTTGTTGCATGTGATATTGTATCAATATATCAACTGACAATCAAAACAATCGATATACCAATGCCCCCTATTGTTTGTCTTAGATTCTCTGTTGGGCGGAGCGATCTATCGTTTGGCGTTTGGTCAATTGCTACCAGCACAGATCCAGATCAGTATGTACATGTGCACAGTCTGATCAAGATCTATGCTTATATCTAAAAGCATCTTCATAAACTGTAAAAACTGTACAAGAACAACATGGATCCTGATCAGTCTTCACATTGCCAGAGATTTATATTTACCAAACAAAACCTGGTATTGATGTCCCTGATAGGATAGGCTTGGGAATACATTGAGACAAAAGAAGAAACTGCTGATAGCCAGCAGTTTCTCCTTTTGTCTCAATATTTTCCCTACTACATGTATATTACACAAAACTTTTATCTTCCGCAGCATCTGTTTTGTTGTCTGCAGCAGCTTTCAGATTGGACAACCTTGAAATTTTGTTGTTTGGGAAAGGGTTAAACATGACTGTCTACAATTCTTTACTGTCCAAGGATCTTTTTTCCAGATCCTGGTTCATTTGTCTCAAAAAAAATGTATTATTCCATTCACTTGAAATTGCCTTCTTCAGCTTCTTTAGGTTTGGTCCAGTGTACAATTTTGCTGTCTGGTAATGGGTTAAGTTTTCCATCCATTTCAGCTTGCTGGTGTCGATGGCGCCCCTGAGTTATGAGATACAGCCTGTGTCTAGTTGTACACCACAGCATTTAGGACCAGCCATTCCAGAGTTAAAACAATGTGACCTATCTTGTAATGGGTCAAGTTTTTCTTCCATTTCAGCTTGCTGGTGTCGATGGCGCCACTGAGTTATGAGATACAGCCTGTGTCTAGTTGTACACCACAGCATTTAGGACCAGCCATTCCATAGGTAAAACAATGTGACCTATCTTGTAATGGGTAAAGTTTTTCTCCCATTTTAGCTTGCTGGTGTCAATGGCACCCCTGAGTTATGAGATACAGCCTGTGTCTAGTTGTACACCACAACATTTAGGACCAGCCATTCCATAGGTAAAACAATGTGACCTATCTTGTAATGGGTAAAGTTTTCCATCCATTTCAGCTTGCTGGTGTCGATGGCGCCCCTGAGTTATGAGATACAGCCTGTGTCTAGTTGTACACCACAGCATTTAGGACCAGCCATTCCATAGGTAAAACAATGTGACCTATCTTGTAATGGGTTAAGTTTTCCATCCATTTCAGCTTGCTGGTGTCAATGGCGCCCCTGAGTTATGAGATACAGCCTGTGTCTAGTTGTACACCACAGCATTTAGGACCAGCCATTCCATAGGTAAAACAATGTGACCTATCTTGTAATGGGTTAAGTTTTCCTACCATTTCAGCTTGCTGGTGTCAATGGCACCCCTGAGTTATGAGATACAGCCTGTGTCTAGTTGTACACCACAACATTTAGGACCAGCCATTCCGGAGGTAAAACAATGTGACCTATCTTGTAATGGGTTAAGTTTTCCTTCCATTTCAGCTTGCTGGTGTCAATGGCACCCCTGAGTTATGAGATACAGCCTGTGTCTAGTTGTACACCACAGCATTTAGGACCAGCCATTCCATAGGTAAAACAATGTGACCTATCTTGTAATGGGTAAAGTTTTCCTACCATTTCAGCTTGCTGGTGTCGATGGCGCCCCTGAGTTATGAGATACAGCCTGTTTCTAGTTGTACACCACAGCATTTAGGACCAGCCATTCCAGAGGTAAAACAATGTGACCTATCTTGTAATGGGTAAAGTTTTCCTACCATTTCAGCTTGCTGGTGTCGATGGCGCCCCTGAGTTATGAGATACAGCCTGTGTCTAGTTGTACACCACAGCATTTAGGACCAGCCATTCCATAGGTAAAACAATGTGACCTATCTTGTAATGGGTTAAGTTTTACTTCCATTTCAGTTTGCTGGTATCAATGGCACCCCTGAGTTATGAGATACAGCCTGTGTCTAGTTGTACACCACAGCATTTAGGACCAGCCATTCCGGAGGTAAAACAATGTGACCTATCTTGTAATGGGTAAAGTTTTTCTCCCATTTTAGCTTGCTGGTGTCAATGGCACCCCTGAGTTATGAGATACAGCCTGTGTCTAGTTGTACACCACATCATTTAGGACCAGCCATTCCATAGGTAAAACAATGTGACCTATCTTGTAATGGGTAAAGTTTTCCTTCCATTTTAGCTTGCTGGTGTCAATGGCACCCCTGAGTTATGAGATACAGCCTGTATCTAGTTGTACACCACAGCATTTAGGACCAGCCATTCCAGAGGTAAAACAATGTGACCTATCTTGTAATGGGTAAAGTTTTCCATCCATTTCAGCTTGCTGGTGTCGATGGCGCCCCTGAGTTATGAGATACAGCCTGTGTCTAGTTGTACACCACAGCATTTAGGACCAGCCATTCCATAGGTAAAACAATGTGACCTATCTTGTAATGGGTTAAGTTTTCCATCCATTTCAGCTTGCTGGTGTCAATGGCGCCCCTGAGTTATGAGATACAGCCTGTGTCTAGTTGTACACCACAGCATTTAGGACCAGCCATTCCATAGGTAAAACAATGTGACCTATCTTGTAATGGGTTAAGTTTTCCTACCATTTCAGCTTGCTGGTGTCAATGGCACCCCTGAGTTATGAGATACAGCCTGTGTCTAGTTGTACACCACAACATTTAGGACCAGCCATTCCGGAGGTAAAACAATGTGACCTATCTTGTAATGGGTTAAGTTTTCCTTCCATTTCAGCTTGCTGGTGTCAATGGCACCCCTGAGTTATGAGATACAGCCTGTGTCTAGTTGTACACCACAGCATTTAGGACCAGCCATTCCATAGGTAAAACAATGTGACCTATCTTGTAATGGGTAAAGTTTTCCTACCATTTCAGCTTGCTGGTGTCGATGGCGCCCCTGAGTTATGAGATACAGCCTGTTTCTAGTTGTACACCACAGCATTTAGGACCAGCCATTCCAGAGGTAAAACAATGTGACCTATCTTGTAATGGGTAAAGTTTTCCTACCATTTCAGCTTGCTGGTGTCGATGGCGCCCCTGAGTTATGAGATACAGCCTGTGTCTAGTTGTACACCACAGCATTTAGGACCAGCCATTCCATAGGTAAAACAATGTGACCTATCTTGTAATGGGTTAAGTTTTACTTCCATTTCAGTTTGCTGGTATCAATGGCACCCCTGAGTTATGAGATACAGCCTGTGTCTAGTTGTACACCACAGCATTTAGGACCAGCCATTCCGGAGGTAAAACAATGTGACCTATCTTGTAATGGGTAAAGTTTTTCTCCCATTTTAGCTTGCTGGTGTCAATGGCACCCCTGAGTTATGAGATACAGCCTGTGTCTAGTTGTACACCACATCATTTAGGACCAGCCATTCCATAGGTAAAACAATGTGACCTATCTTGTAATGGGTAAAGTTTTCCTTCCATTTTAGCTTGCTGGTGTCAATGGCACCCCTGAGTTATGAGATACAGCCTGTATCTAGTTGTACACCACAGCATTTAGGACCAGCCATTCCAGAGGTAAAACAATGTGACCTATCTTGTAATGGGTTAAGTTTTCCTACCATTTCAGCTTGCTGGTGTCAATGGCGCCCCTGAGTTATGAGATACAGCCTGTGTCTAGTTGTACACCACAGCATTTAGGACCAGCCATTCCAGAGGTAACACAATGTGACCTATCTTGTAATGGGTTAAGTTTTCCATCCATTTCAGCTTGCTGGTGTCGATGGCGCCCCTGAGTTATGAGATACAGCCTGTGTCTAGTTGTACACCACAGCATTTAGGACCAGCCATTCCATAGGTAAAACAATGTGACCTATCTTGTAATGGGTAAAGTTTTTCTCCCATTTTAGCTTGCTGGTGTCAATGGCACCCCTGAGTTATGAGATACAGCCTGTGTCTAGTTGTACACCACAGCATTTAGGACCAGCCATTCCATAGGTAAAACAATGTGACCTATCTTGTAATGGGTTAAGTTTTCCTTCCATTTCAGCTTGCTGGTGTCAATGGCACCCCTGAGTTATGAGATACAGCCTGTGTCTAGTTGTACACCACAACATTTAGGACCAGCCATTCCGGAGGTAAAACAATGTGACCTATCTTGTAATGGGTTAAGTTTTCCATCCATTTCAGCTTGCTGGTATCAATGGCACCCCTGAGTTATGAGATACAGCCTGTGTCTAGTTGTACACCACAGCATTTAGGACCAGCCATTCCAGAGGTAAAGTACCATTTAGCTATTATAAAGAATGTATGGAGACAATAAGAAATTATGATTTTTATGCTCCCCGAAGGGAGAGCATATAGTCGCCGCTTTGTCTGTCCGTCATTCCGTCCGTCCGTCCGAAGCGATTTCTCCATAACCCTTGGGCCAAATCAAATGAAACTTACCATGTGAACTTCCTATGACATAATGCCGATGTACTTTTCCCTGTTTTGGGATTTGAGGCCTCGTCACGGGAAAAGGGGACTTAAGGTAAAATACAGTTATTCTCTAATTTCTCCTTGTCTAATGGTCAGAATTTGATGAAATTTCATATTTGAGTAGCAAATCGGATGCCCTAAACCATAAACTAATTGAAATTTGCGTATAAAAATGTGTCATAGAAAAAGGGGGCTTAACATTTGTTTGCTTTATATTAGCTCTCCATGGCATACATTTATTGTGACAATGCCTTATTCGGGGAGCATTGTCCGTCTCTGACGGCTCTTGTCAGTTGTGCATAAGTTTGTGGAAGTCTCAGAATTAAAATCGTAAAATCCTTCTGCTGGATTTAGAAAAAAATGTTCAATATTTTACAAATTTTACTGATTTTAAAGTGCATCAGCCTCATTATTTTTTTTGTTAATCCAATCTATTTTAAAACCCTTTTCCAAACAAGACCTGGTTTTGATATCCAGAATAGGAAATTTATACTTCTGTAAACTTATAATCAGCATTTTCTCCTTTTGTCTCAATATTTTCTGTGTTATTTCATACACAAATCCAACTACATGTACTTTAACTACATCCATTTTGCCATCGGTAGCTGCTTTTGAATTGTACTATCCTTAAATTTTGCAGTTTGGGAAAGGGTTAAACATGCATTTGAACATATTTCTGTTCAATATCTATGCTGAACTGTTTAACATACTTATTATACCCCCTAAATTCAATTTGGGGGGTATATAGGAGTCAGCTTGTCTGTTGGTCTGTTGGTCCGTTGGTCCGTCTGTTGGTTTTTCTTCAAAAATCTTCTCCTCCTCAACCATTGGTCCGATTCTTACCAAACTTGGCAGGAATGTTCCTTGTGTGACCATTTCCAAAACTTGTTCGTAAAATTTTGATTCCTCAAAAATTGTGGGCGTGGCAGGGCGGGGCTTATCGGACTTAGAGAAATCATGTGAAAAATCTTTAAAAATCAATTATCAGGCCAATTTGAACCAAATTTGGCAGGAATGACCCTCGATTGATTGTATTCAATGTATGCTCATGATTTTTTCATTCGTCAAAAAATGTGGGCGTGGCAGGGCGGGGCTTATCCGACTTCGAGAAATCGTTAGATAATTCTTCAAAAATCTTCTCCTCCCTAACCACTGGGCCAATTCTTACCAAACTGCGCAGGAATGTTCCTTTAGTGACCCTTTTCAAAACTTGTTCATGAATTTTTGATTTGTCAAAAATTGTGGGCGTGGCAGGGCGGGGCTTATCGGACTTAGAGAAATAATGTGAAAAATCTTTAAAAATCAATTATTAGGCCAATTTGAACCAAACTTGACAGGAATGACCCTTTAATACTTGTTTTTAAAGTATGCTCATGATTTTTTCATTCGCCAAAAAATGTGGGCGTGGCAGGGCGGGGCTTATCCGACTTCGAGAAATCGTTAGATAATTCTTCAAAAATCTTCTTCTCCTTAACCACTGGGCCAATTCTTACTAAACTTGGCAGGAATGTTCCTTGGGTGCCCCTTTTCAAAATTTGTTCGTGAATTTTTGATTCGTCAAAAATTGTGGGCGTGGCAGGGCAGGGCTTATCGGACTTAGAGAAATCGTTAGATAATTCTTCAAAAATCTTCTCCTCCTTAACCACTGGGCCAATTCTTACTAAACTTGGCAGGAATGTCCTTGGGTGACCCTTTTCAAAACTTGTTCGTGAATTTTTGATTTGTCAAAAATTGTGGGCGTGGCAGGGCGGGGCTTATCGGACTTAGAGAAATCATTTGAAAAATCTTTAAAAATCAATTATTTGGCCAATTTGAACCAAACTTGACAGGAATGACCCTTGAGTGATTGTATTCAATGTATGCTCATGATTTTTTCATTCGCCAAAAAATGTGGGCGTGGCAGGGCGGGGCTTACCCAACTTCGAGAAATTGTTTGACGATTCTTCAAAAATCTTCTCCTCCTTAACTACTGGGCCAATTCTTACTAAACTTGGCAGGAATGTTTCTTTGGTGACCCTTTTCAAAACTTGTTCGTGAATTTTTGATTTGTCAAAAATTGTGGGGGTGGCAGGGCGGGGCTTATCGGACTTAAAGAAATCGTTAGATAATTCTTCAAAAATCTTCTCCTCCTTAACCACTGGGCAAATTCTTACTAAACTTGGCAGGAATATTCCTTGGGTGACCCTTTTCAAAACTTGTTCGTGAATTTTTGATTTGTCAAAAATTGTGGGCGTGGCAGAGCGGGGCTTATCAGACTTAGAGAAATCATTTGAAAAATCTTTAAAAATCAATTATTAGGCCAATTTGAAGCAAACTTGACAGGAATGACCCCTGAGTGATTGTTTTCAATGTATGCTCATGATTTTTTCATTCGCCAAAAATTGTGGGGGTGGCAGGGCGGGGCTTATCCAACTTCAAGAAATTGTTCGATAATTCTTCAAAAATCTTCTCCTCCTTAACTACTGGGCCAATTCTTACTAAACTTGGTAGGAATGTTCCTTGGGTGACCCTTTTCAAAACTTGTTCGTGAATTTCTGTTTTGTCAAAAATTGTGGGGGTGGCAGGGCGGGGCTTATCAGACTTTGAGAAATCATGTGAAAAATCTTTAAAAATCAATTATTAGGCCAATTTGAACCAAACTTGACAGGAATGACCCTTTAGTGATTGTATTCAATGTATGCTCATGATTTTTTCATTCACCAAAAAATGTGGGCGTGGCAGGGCGGGGCTTACCCAACTTCGAGAAATCGTTTGACGATTCTTCAAAAATCTTCTCCTCCTTAACTACTGGGCCAATTCTTACTAAACTTGGCAGGAATGTTTCTTTGGTGACCCTTTTCAAAACTTGTTCGTGAATTTTTGATTTGTCAAAAATTGTGGGGGTGGCAGGGCGGGGCTTATCGGACTTAAAGAAATCGTTAGATAATTCTTCAAAAATCTTCTCCTCCTTAACCACTGGGCAAATTCTTACTAAACTTGGCAGGAATGTTCCTTGGGTGACCCTTTTCAAAACTTGTTCGTGAATTTTTGATTTGTCAAAAATTGTGGGCGTGGCAGAGCGGGGCTTATCAGACTTAGAGAAATCATTTGAAAAATCTTTAAAAATCAATTATTAGGCCAATTTGAAGCAAACTTGACAGGAATGACCCCTGAGTGATTGTTTTCAATGTATGCTCATGATTTTTTCATTCGCCAAAAATTGTGGGGGTGGCAGGGCGGGGCTTATCCAACTTCAAGAAATCGTTCGATAATTCTTCAAAAATCTTCTCCTCCTTAACTACTGGGCCAATTCTTACTAAACTTGGTAGGAATGTTCCTTGGGTGACCCTTTTCAAAACTTGTTCGTGAATTTCTGTTTTGTCAAAAATTGTGGGCGTGGCAGGGTGGGGCTTATCAGACTTTGAGAAATCATGTGAAAAATCTTTAAAAATCAATTATTAGGCCAATTTGAACCAAACTTGACAGGAATGACCCTTTAGTGATTGTATTCAATGTATGCTCATGATTTTTTCATTCACCAAAAAATGTGGGCGTGGCAGGGAGGGGCTTATCCGACTTAGAGAAATCGTTAGATAATTCTTCAAAAATTTTCTCCTCCTTAACCACTGGGCCAATTCTTACTAAACTTGGCTAGAATGTTCCTTTGGAGACCCTTTTCAAAATTTGTTCGTGAATTTTTGATTCGTCAAAAATTGTGGGGGTGGCAGGGCGGGGCTTATCGGACTTAGAGAAATCATGTGAAAAATCTTAAAAAATCAATTATTGGACCATTTTGAACTGAAGTTGGCACTAATGTCCCTTGAGTGATTGTATTAAATGTATGTTCATGAATTTTTGATTCGTCAAAAAATGTGGGTGTGGCAGGGCGGGGCTAATCCCACTTCGAGAAATTGTCAGATAATTCTTCAAAAATCTTCTCCTTAACCACTAAGCCAATTCTTACCAAACTTGGCAGGAATGTTCCTTGTGTGACTCTTTTCAAAACTTGATCGTGAATTTTTTATTCAGTGTTTTGTTAACAAAATTGGCAGGAATGTTCATTTGGTGACTTATTTCAAAATTTGTTTGTGAATTTTTGATTTGCAAAAAATGTGGTAATGGCAGGGCAGGGCTTACTAGACTTAACGAAATCATGAGAAAATTCTTTAAAAAAGCAATTATACGGTAAATTTGAACCAAATCTTACAGGAATGTACCATGATTGACTGTCTTCAATACCTGGTTGTGAATTTTTGGTTTATTGAAAAATATCAGCATGGCAGGTTAGGGCTTGGGGATTGTTAAATGAGCTATGTCCTTTTGTTGAAAATTGGTATTTTTTGCAACATTTACATGTGTTGTTTGGTCTGTTGATTTTTTGTTAGCTCTATTTCCCAATTTAACAGCTCGCAGTTCAAATGAAATCAACTTCTCAAAATGCACAAAAACTGCGCTTTTGGGGGGTATGATCACTTTCAGTGATATTCTAGTTTTTTTTTCGCAGGTGAACTCCGTATGGTTTAAGTTATACATGTACAATCTAACGGGATGTGGACCAGCTTCATTATTACTGGTTAAAGGGACCAAGTTACGCAGACTACCAAAAATCTTCCTCGAATATGATCGTCTTCTGGTGACGACCTGGGGTCATGACCCCGGGGTTATAGCGACCTCCAATATTTTACTGACCTTGAATGATGCTCTATCACATTCCGCTGTCTTTGTACAGGTTTGTTTGATTCATACATCGTGAAATTGTTTAAGTATTCTTTACAGTAATTCCCCTCAATGAGTTGTACTGTTTAAACCATTTTTTTGAATGATTAGACACTATAGTCTTGTTCACACCAAAGAGAGACAGTGTAATTTTTAGCATTTAACTGTAGGTCAAACTTTACTTTGTTAGATAGTTTACAAATTTACTGGTTTGAAATATTTCCTTTACTGTTGATTTCCAGCCTAATAGATAATCAATGTGCCGCTGTTTTTCAAATTTTCAACCCAAATTGACCAACATTGGCTTCTGAATTCTTTTAAAAATTGTCATTTATAGAGTTCTAATAAAATGCACCTTTTATGCCTGAAACATCTTATTATGGTTCAGCACTTAATTGTAAAATGTACTAGGTGTTTACATCCTTTGACAAATTCCCACATTTTGAACGCTTTTTGATGCCCCACAAGATAAAAGCTTTAGAAAGCATTTCGCTAAATGAAGAAATTGCTTGTGACAAGCAATTTCTTCATTTTGCAAAATGTCTTCTACACTAGAATTACCAGAAATGTTTTTAAAATTCAATCCTCAATTCATCTGAAATTGTTGTCTGCATCATCTTTGATTTGGACCTGTCTAAATTTTTTGCTGTCTGGTAATTGGCCAATGTACAATTCATTGTATGATTTGTGTGTTATTTTCTAGGCTCATGGTTGGCAATCGGAGGGTAAAACAGTTCATGTGCCATTTCCACTTGATAAACATTCGGGTAAACTAAATTCTTACCTACAGTACTGCTCAAATGTTTTTTTCCTCCTTTCCAGCATCACCACAATTTTGATTTTTAATGGTTTTGGTCCGAAAATTGTGGTAGCTGCAGCGATGCGTGTTATTTCATGCAAACCTTTGGAATCACTTTGATTTTCAATTGCAATTGATCACTTGTCTTCATTACCCTTATTGTACCAGCGCAAATCAAGGTGTTTTGCATGGAATATCGCGGGGGTCACGGTTGGGCAATCACTGCTACTTTCCACTGAAAATTTATTTTCACCATGGTGGAGGATTGTTTTAGGCAAAAATCACGCAAAGTTTTCGGTACTCTGATAGATTCAATTCTTTTTTCCTGCCAATCTTGTTAGCCCATCTTACTAAATTGTCACTTGATATATTGATATAAATTGGAGTTAGCATAGAAACTGTATCTTACAAACTAAGTTGTTAAAATTCTATGCCTTCGCAATGAAAATTTAAAATAGTTACAAAGATAAATGAAATATAGTAGAACATTAAATTCTGATATAATGATTTAATTGTAATTCAATCATGAAAACAATTCATGTTTATATGTTTATTGAATTCAGGTTCATTTGCCAAAAAGAACTTTTTTAACCACAGTGCAATACACAAACTTAGTCAGAATATAGATATGAAGCATTTATGTGGGTATGTGACACTACTAAATACGGGTCGTGAGTCAAAAACAGTGTGGAAACATGAAGACGATGACGACGATGACCTAAATATAAACATGAACAACTCCCGTCAAGGCGGAAGCCTGACGGGAAGTATCCATTCCTCGGACAGCTCGAATAATTTACTTGACGAACCAACAAATGGAGTAAAGGACAAAAAATCTGCAGACATGCTTGCAACAGAAATTGATCTTTTGGATATAAGTTCTGGCGTAAAGGATGAAATATCAGCGAAAGTAGACAAGAGTGGTGTTTTAGATTTGGTTCAAAATGAGGAAGTATTAGTGGAAGAAGACTGGTGTCTTTTGGACTGCTATTTCGGAATTCCGTTATTTGAGCCAAGCATTAACAAAGACGTATGTGATAGAATTATGACGGAGGGGCTGTTTAATAGTAACAGGTAAGAATCATTATTCTGACAGTTAATTTAATGTAATTTCAAACCTTTTCGGACTTAGAATTTTTCACTATCCAGCACTTGATAGTCGTGATTTGCTTTCCTCCGACAGCTCTTGTCAAGTTTCTAATGGAATTGGCCTTTAAAAACATTGAGGCAAAGGCAGAAAATGCTGATAATCAGCATTTTCTTCTTTTGCCTCAATGTTTTATGTGCTATAACAAATTCTTTCTTAAGTGGCATCCAATTAGACCTCTGCAGCAGCTTTCATATTAGACAGCCATAATTTTTGTCGTTTTGGAAAGGACTTTAAGACAATTAATTTAATATTTTAAGACAGGTCTTATTTGGGAAAGGATTTAACCCATTCCCATACAGGGACACTTTTTGGCACCTCCAAGAAGAATGCTTTGGAAAGCATTGTGTGAAATGAAGAAATCGCTTGTAACAAGCCATTTCTTCATTATCCACATGGTTTTCTGAACAAATATGCAAAGGAATTTAGAATTTTATCAACTTGAAATTGTCATCTGCTGCAGCTTTGAATTTGGATAATTCTAAAATTTTGCCGAGTGTTAAGGATGTTTCTCATGTATATCTATCTGGGCCCGGTTGTTTAAACATTGGTTAGCACTAACTAAATGATTAAACACCAGCCCTGCCTTACTGAACGTAAGGGTTTACGTGAACTCATGTGAGCAACAGTCGCAACTTCTTTGACACAAAATTGACAGAATTGACTGAGTATTCCGAATGAAATGGCTCATGTAAAACCTTACTGAATGCAGCCCAGTAGTGGTTAACCCTTTCCCAAACAAGACCTGGTTTTGACATCCCTAATAGAAAAGACTTGGGAAAATATTGAAACAAAAGAAGAAACTGCTGATAACCAGCAGTTTCTCCTTTTGTCTCAATATTTTCTTTGTCAAATTTTACACAAATCCTATCTTTGATAACATCCATTTTGTCAATTGTGACAGTTTTTGAAGTGGATCTCCCTAAAATTTTGTTGTTTGGGAAAGGGTTAAAAGTGCCTATGGTTTTATAGGGAAATCTGACCAAAATAGGTATTTAACCTCTTGGATAGCGCTAATAAAAGTTTTATACAATCAGGCCCTGTCTGTTTACATTTTCAGTCTACAAGAACTTTTACACTCCAGCAGACTGCTTTCACTGAGACTTCTAGATTTTATTTCACAGTTCCAGGTAAGTTATTAACTCTTTCTTACACTTTGCCTGGATTTGATGTCCCTATTAAAAATGCTTTGGAAAACAATGAGAGAAATGAAGAAAATTCTGATAATCAGCATTTCAATTATGTTATTTCGAATCAAAACCCCATGTTGTGCTTACTCATTTGAATTGTCTTGGTGACCCACAATATAAGGTTTAATAAATTAGATATTGTGTAACTTCTCTATTCTATAGCTACGTCAATAATGTTAACCAAGTACCACACATTGATGATTATTGACACCCCACAAAATAAAGGTCTTGGAAAACATTGAGGCAAATGAAAAAATTGCTTGTAACGAGCAATTTCTTCATTTCCCACAATGTTTTCTACCCAAAAGACAGAAATTTACATTTTCAATTTTATTTAAAATGGAAATTTTAATCTGCATCACAGGGTGTCCAAAAACCTCCAAATGGGTTTTTTTTACCCCCTAAATGAATTTTGTACCCCCAGTTTTTGCAAGCAGCCTTCTTTGTCTCTAATAGAGGAGGTACAAGCATGCAGTTAAAGTATGATTTGTACCCTCAGATTTGAAAGTCAGCGGAAACCCTGGCATCATCTTTGAATTTGGACAAGTCTTTCATTTTGTCATCTTTTAAAGGGTTAAATATTTTTCAGATTTTGAACTGCTCCAATTTGAAATGTGTTGCAGACGACAATTTCAAGTTGAAGAAACTTTAAAAATCATACCATTTCCGGTAAGAAAACCTTGTGGAAAATGATGAAATTGCTTGTTTCAAGCAATTTCTTTATTTTCAAAGCCTTTTCTTGTGAGGAAGTCAAAACTGTGCAAGAATTGGTTAAAACAAAAAAAGTCAGATAAAAACGATCTTGGGACATTCTTGACCCTCTCATTCCTTTCTCTCATTGTTTTCAAATTTTCTGCACATTACAGGACATGTTGCCTGGCTCAGACCCGCAGGACCAAACATCGGCTAACAAGGATCAATCCGTAACCTTCCCAACACAGAATCTTATCTTTACCAACAGTGTTTTGAGAAAATGGAACGGCCATTGAAACAATTTGTAGACACTTTTCTCAAATTTTGATTTTAACTGTTTCCCAAACAAGACCTGGGGTCAGTTTCATACAAACATTTAAGATGTGTTTTTGACTCACTGGTGTCTTACGTAGCACTTAAAACTACAATCTTATGACCTAGGTCTTGGTAGATGCTACGATAGGCAATTCTTGTCCTAAAACTGTAGTAAGACATTGGCAAGACAAACATATGGCTTATTTTTTTTATGAAACTGGCCCCTGGTTTTAATAATCCTAATAAGAATGGCTTTAGAAAGCATTTAAGCAAAAGAAGAAATGCTGATAATTAGCAATATCTCCTTTGGCCTCAATATATTCTAAGCTAAAATTTGCAAAAATTTCTTATTCATTTGTACCCAATCAGCAATATGTTGTCTATAACAGCTTTCAAATTGGACAAGTCCATTTTTTCCCTTTTTTTTGGGGGGGGGGGGGGATTAATCCATGACCCAGACAGCAAACACTTGCTAAAAATGCTTTCTTCAATTTGACAGCTGCTGCAGATGAAAAATTAGATGTTGAAAATTGGAATTTGCTTACAAAATAGCACAGGAAATATAAATGAAAAAAGAGAAAATGCTAATTATCAGCATTCTTCTTGTTTTGATTCAATACAGTCAAATCTCTGTAAGTCGAACTTCGTGGGACCTACGAGAAAACTTCGACATATAGAATAATCGACGAAGAGATATTTTGGAGACAAGCGGTCGTCATTGCTTTTATGGGCACGTCATATCGGTCGGAATTTCTGGCTATTTCCCAAACACACACACACGGGTTGACCTGGGTCCTTCACCAATCAAGTCATGCGTGGTATAAGCGTTAGATGCTTCTGTTGTCATTGTGAATCACAAATGTAATGCTGTATACAATTTCCCTAGCCTTTTTATTTCAAATGATTAAATCACCTAATTTTGACGTCATTAACAGTAATTAATACAAACAATTAAACACAATCAGGTAAAAATCAATATTCGATAAAGGTAAACACCTTTGTTGATTGCTCTGGTTGAAGGGTTGAAAGGTGTGAAAAACTGACTTGATTTCAATTGTCATCATGTAAGTTTGAGAATCGTCGTAGAGAGGTGTGAATGTGTACAAGTATCTATAGGTGATTGGACTTTGAAATTGGTTCGACGTAAGGAGGAAGTTCGTGCAAGAGAAAACAACGTATAGAGGTTGAAATATATAGAAATAAAGAGCAAAATAATCGGGACTTGAAAATTACTTCGACGTAGGGAGAACTTTGGCTAAGGGAGGTTCGACATAGAGATTTGACTGTATTTTCAAAGGCCTTTTTTTATTGGATGTATCAAAATTTGTCACTGTTTGGGAATTGCTTAGCCTTTCCTTAATTATGCCCCCTTTCGAAGAAAATGGGGGTATATTGTTTTGCAAGTGTCGGTCGGAAGGTCGGTCGGTCTGTGGGTCGGTCGGTCGGTCGGTCCGTATGTCGGTCGGTCTGTCCGTAGACCAAACCTTGTCCGGAGCATAACTCGAAAAGTATTAAAGGTAGAATCATGAAACTTCATAGGTGAATAGATCTCATTATGGAGAGGTGCAGTGAACAAGAACCGTAACTCTGCCGATCAAATTTTTTGAGTTATTGCCCTTTGTTGATTTTATAACTTGATTCTTGTCAGGAGCATAACTCAAAAAGTATGTAAGGTACAATCATGAAACTTTACAGGTGGATAGATCTCATTATGGAGAGGTGCAGTGCACAAGAACCGTAACTCTGCTGATCAAATTTTTTGAGTTATTGCCCTTTGTTGATTTTCAAACTTGATTTTTGTCCGGAGCATAACTCAAAAACTATGTTAGGTAGAATCATGAAACTTTACAGGTGAATAGATCTCATTATGGAGAGGTGCAGTGCACAAGGACCGTAACTCTGCTGATCAAATTTTTTGAGTCATTGCCCTTTGTTGATTTTCAAACTTGATTATTGTCCGGAGCATAACTCAAAAAGTATGTAAGGCAGAATCATGAAACTTCATAGGTGGATAGATCTCATTATGGAAAGGTGCAGTGCACAAGAACTGTAACTCTACCGATCAAATTTTTTGAGTTATTGCCCTTTGTTGATTTTATAACTTGATTCTTGTCCGGGGCATAACTCAAAAAGTATGTAAGGTACAATCATGAAACTTTACAGGTGGATAGATCTCATTATGGAGAGGTGCAGTGCACAAGAACCGTAAGTCTGCTGATCAAAATTTTTGAGTTATTGCCCTTTGTTGATTTTCAAACTTGATTTTTGTCCGGAGCATAACTCAAAAACTATGTTAGGTAGAGTCATGAAACTTTACAGGTGAATAGATCTCATTATGGAGAGGTGCAGTGCACAAGAACCGTAACTCTGCCGATCAAATTTTTTGAGTTATTGCCCTTTGTTGATTTTCAAACTTGATTATTGTCCGGAGCATAACTCAAAAAGTATGTAAGGCAGAATCATGAAACTTAATCGGTAGATAGATCTCATTATGGAGAGGTGCAGTGCACAAGAACCGTAACTCTGCTGATCAAATTTTTTGAGTTATTGCCCTTTGTTGATTTTCAAACTTGATTATTGTCCGGAGCATAACTCAAAAAGTATGTAAGGTAGAATCATGAAACTTAATAGGTGGATAGATCTCATTATGGAGAGGTGCAGTGCACAAGAAACATAACTCTGCTGATCAAATTTTTTGAGTTATTGCCCTTTAATGAGTTTATAACTTGATTCTTGTCCGGAGCACAACTCAAAAAATATGTAAGGTAGAATCATGAAACTTTACAGGTGAATAGATTTTATTATGGAGAGGTAAATTAAATGAGGTAAAATAAATTAAACTTGGCCTATATCTTATGTGCTATTACACATACAGCCTTGGTATTTCACACATGGACACATCTTACCAAGACCTTTCACATTTGACCATGACCTTGGACCTTGTGACCTTGACCTTGGACTTTGACCTACTTTAAAAAAACTTTAATCTAGCCGATATATCATGTCCTTTTACACATACAGCCTTGGTATTTCACACATGGACACCTACGACCAAGACCTTTCACGTTTGACCATGACCTTGGACCTTGTGACCTTGACCTTGGTGTTTAACCTACTTTAATAATACATTAATCTGGCCTATATTTCATGTCATTTTACATTTACAGCCTTGATATTTCACACATGGTCACTTCCAACCAAGATATTTCACTTTTGACCATGACCTTGGACCTTGACCTTGGAGTTTGACCTACTTTAAAAAAAACTTAAACTAGGCCTATATCTCATGTCCTGTTACATAAACAGTCTCAATATTTTACACATGGACACCCCCTACCAAGACCTTTCACATTTGACCATGACCTTGGCCTGTATGTCATTGACCTTTGATTTTTACATACTTTTAGAAATCTTTAACATAGCCTTTATCTTATGTCCTATTACACCTACAGCCTTGATATTTCACACATAGACACCTCCTACCAAGACCTTTCACATTTGACCATGACTTTGAATATTGCAACCTTGACCTTGGAGTTTGACCTACTTTTAAAAAGACTGAAACCAGGCATATATATCATGTCCTTTTACACCTACAACCTTGATATTTCACACATGGACACCTCCAACCAAGACCTTTCACATTTGACCATGACCTTGACATTTGGCCTACTTGTAAAAACTTTAACCTGGCCTATGTTTCATTTTACTTTTAAATATACAGCTTTGATATTTCACACATAGACACCTCCTACCAAGACCTTTCATATGTGACAATGACCTTGGACCTTGTTAACTTGACCTTGGACTTTGACCTACATCAAATGTAGGCCCTTGAGGGGGCATATATGTTTTACAAACATCTCTTGTTAAAATAGCTCCAAATCTTGTGATGTATGATGTCTACTAATGCTACTGTTATCTTGATATACTTGGATGTTTCATTTTTAGCTATACCTTAGAATTCAGTTTTGGGGGCAAAGCATTATTTATAACTATTACGAAATGTGATATATGTACTTATCATTCCATGAATTATATATTTCGCGGTATACGGAAAAAAACCCACAAGGACAAAACCCCACACCCAAAATTTTGCACAGTGGACAAAACCCCACACCATGCATTTTGTACAGTGGACAAAACCCCACACCACTCATTTTGCACAGTGGACAAAACCCCACACCATTTATTTTGCACATTGGACAAAACCCCACACTATGTTTATATGTAGAAAAGGACTTTGAGTGGAAACCTGAGTAAACTTTGACAAAATGTTCAGATAATTTTGAGAAAAGATGCAGTTTTGGAACTAGACATGTACTTTATTTCAGCCATTACCAAACCAGTGACTACTTATGAAAATTCTTTTTCTTAAGGTATTCTATGCTGTAAGATAGAGATTTCTTCATTTTCAATCCAATTAACATTTATTTTGTCATCTTGCACCAGATGCTTTATCCAATTCTGAATTACATTGTCATTTCAGTAATGTAAAATCTTTTTATCAATTTGCATGTTCTATTGGATGATAAAACTTTTTAGATGAGGAAATCAGCCTTTTCTCAATTTGCAATGCTTGCAAAAAATTTGCTTTTATTATTTTGATAATCAGACATTAACTTGGTTAATTAATTGATTAGGCAAACAGCTACAAACAATGTTTGGACTGTTTGGACCTTTGATCTTTTTTAAACTTTCGCCATTGTGATTAAAGACATTTTAAGTATTCATCTATCACTTTAATGATGAAACAAACTGTCGATGATTGTAAGCCAAACTGCCAATGCATTTCATTATAATTTTCTTTAATTGGTTAATTTAAGTGAATTATAACAATAAAGAGAATAGTATTGACCTGTTCAACTATTACTTTTCCAGAAAAATACCGATAGATGAAGTTGATGTTAATTATAATTCTAAACAAAATATGGTTGTGGTTTCTCTAGAATAAAACATTGAGAAAACATTGTAATGAAAAGAAGAAATAAATCAGAATCGCCAAGTTCCCCTTTCCCGCAATATACTTATACTTAATTAAGCAAATGTTCAGATTTTAACAGCAATCGTTTTGTAGTGTGAAATAGCTTACAAATAGGAACAATTTAAAATCCTGTTGTTTAAGAAAAAATTGTTTAAGTTTTCAAAATGTACAATGTTCAGCCTGTCAAAATTCAGAAGATTTGTAGAACATGTATACAGACATAAATCTGTTTGAGATAAACCTTGCAGGCTATTTTATATTGGTAAGAACTACATTGTATATATTCAATGTTGAATCAGAAAAAAAAAACTTTATTTTCAGTCTAATACAATACATAGATTTACATCATAGATCGTTGCAAATTCACAATTCCAACAGACAAAGCTGTAGTATTATCTTTCTTTATCATAAGACAGACATAATTGCAGACATTTGAAAGTGTGGGGTTTTGTCCACAGTCAAAAATGAATGGTGTGGGGTTTTGTCCACTGTGCAAAATGAGTGGTGTGGGGTTTTGTCCACTGTACAAAATTTTGGGTGTGGGGTTTTGTCCTTGTGGGGTTTTTTCCTACAATCATATTTCGCTGCTATTCAACAAAACCCTCCTAACTGCAGCTTAAAACAAGAAGGACCTCACCCAAAGTATTGATCCTTTTCTCAAATAAGACCTGCTTAAGCTTTGGATGTTCCCTATTGAAACAGTTGGGGAAAACATTAAATAATAGAAGAAAATACAGGTAATCAGCATGTTTTCTTTTCAACTTGATATTTTCTATCCTATATTATATATAAATCCTATCTTTATCAACATCATTTCTATGAACTGCTGCGCTTTCAATTTGGACATCCTAATTCTTTTGTCATTTGCGAAAGAGTTAAAAACCACTGTGTGGAAAACAGATTGGTTACAACCAGATGTCCTATTTAGAAAATAAACAAACAGTAAGGTAGATTAACCCTTTCCCAAACAGGACAATTTTAGGGTGATCCACTTCAAAAACTGCCTCAAATGACATAATGGTTGTTATTAAAGAAATGATTTGTGTAAAATATAGCATAGAAAATATTGAGACAAAAGGAGAAACTGCTGGTTATCAGCAGTTTCTTCTTTTGTCTCAACGTTTTCTAAGCATTTTTTATTAGGGACGTCAAGACTAGGTTGTGTATGGGAAAGGGTTAAAGGGGCCCATGCTAGGTTTTTCAGGGATCAGAACAACATAGGGACAGTCAGATTTTTATGCTTTCTGAAGGGAGAGCATATAGTCGCCACTTTGTCTGTCCGTCCGTCCGTCCTGTCCGTCCGTCCGTCCGTCCGTCCGAAGTGATTTCTCTATAACCCTTGGGCCAAATCAAATGAAACTTACCATGTAAACTTCATATGACATAATGCCGATGTACTTGTCCCGGTTTTTGGATTTGAGGCCTCGTCATGGGAAAAGGGGACTTAAGGTAAAATACAGTTTTTCTCTAATTTCTCCTAGTCTAATGGTCAGAATTTGATGAAATTTCATATTTGAGTAGCAAATCAGATGCCCTTGACAATAAAGTGCTCTCAATGGCATACATTTATTGTGACAATGCCTTATTGTGACAATGCCTTATCCGTCTCTGACGGCCCTTGTGCATTGTTGTTGGTGCACCACACAGCAATGCAAACTGACTGAACACATGTTGTTCTGGTCCCTTAAAAAACAAGTATGGGGCCCTTTAAATGCTGCAGACGACAATCAGAATGTTTAAAAAATTATGAATTATATAATGCTATAGATGAGGTGTATTAAATCTAGTTTTATCCAGTGTGAATCAAACGATTGGGGGTAAATAAGAAAATGAGTCAGGATCTAGAAAAAACATCCTTTTAGTGTTTGAGACCAATAATTATCCCATTACCAAACAACTAAATTGTAGGCTGGTCCAAATTCAAAGATGTTGCAGACGGCTATTTTAAGTGAACGAAATTTTAAACTTGTTGGTCCTTTTGAAAAGAAAACATTTTGGGAAATGAAGAAATTGCTTGTGACAAGCAATTTCTTCATTTTCCACAATGTTTTCCAAACCAGGCCCTGGTTTCTCGAAAAAACTTAAGTACATTCTCAGACTCAAATCTGAGCACCGTACTTATATCACACGAAATCCACATGAACTTCAATTGAATACCCTTCAAAATTGGAGAGTATTCCATTGAAGTTGAGGATGTACTCATGAGTATGTACTTAAGTTTTAAAGAGAAACCAGGGCTAGGTCTTATTTGGGAAAGGGTTAAATGTCCAGCTTTCAATCTTCTCATTGTCTTTGTTGATATTGTGATATGATCGATGTATTTATTATCTACAAAATATTTAATTAAAGCATTTAAGAATTTTGTTGTTATGTTGAAATATCTTAAAAATGAATAAATTGCCTACAATCATTATAACTATTGTCTTAATTATTTTAACATGCAATACCTGTATCTTTAAAATGAGAAAATAGATTCGTTGGTCTCCATAAGAATATTATAACCAAGTAGCGCTTTAATACATTACCACTCGATGACTTTTTTTTGACTCCTCACAAGATAATGACTTTTGAAAACATTCAGTTACATTGTGGAAATTGAAGAAATTGCTTGTTGCAAGCAAATTCTTTAAATTTCCCACAATGTTTTCTATACAAGAAGATCAAAAGATTTTAAATTGTATTCTTTTGAATTGTTTTCTACACAGAAAGACTAAAACAAGTAAAATTTCATTTATTTGAAAATGGCGTCTGCAACTTCTTTGAAATCGGATCAGTCCGAATTTTTGTTATCTGGTAATGGGCTATATAGTCGGCTAGATCGAAGACTCGAACTCGCCTCTCTTCTAGCCAGTGATGCAGAAAGGCGAAGCGTCGCTTGTGGTGAGAGAATACCTGCCCGGCGTCCGGTCAAAATCGGCGTAGAATCCCATCCTGGAGCATTTGGTTGTTCCCTCGCAGGCCGTGAATGGACAGTCTGAATTGATTGACTCCGTAAACATTTCCCTAGCTCTAAAGTGGCTACAGGTGTAGCTCGATGGATCTGAAAACACAAATGACAGGTCTATGAATAAAGGTGCATGAGAAGTATGTCAGATGTCAAGGTCACTGGGTCAAAGGTCACGGTCCCAAATGAAAGAACTTGGCTGGAAATATCCATGTGTGAAATATCAAGGCTGTATTTCTTAAAGTGCTTGAGATATTGAAGACGAGACGCGACGCCGACACTAGGGCTGCAACATTACCTGGTTGGCTAAACATGGACATGGATCAGCCTGAGCATACGCACAGTCTGATCCGGATCCATGTTTTT
The DNA here is from genome assembly GCA_963680895.1 of Fragum sueziense. Classification (NCBI taxonomy): domain Eukaryota; kingdom Metazoa; phylum Mollusca; class Bivalvia; order Cardiida; family Cardiidae; genus Fragum; species Fragum sueziense. The sequence goes on from OY804594.1 coordinate 42,947,703, forward strand.
CAGTACCAGCTTCTTCATGATTTAAGGCAATGGAGAGAGCAGCATGATTTGTGATCGGCCAGCATTTAAGCTATGAAAGTTGGATATATTGTAGAAAAGGATATACAAGAGAAGTTGATGCAAAGCATCAAAGTCGCCGGAGAAAGAATTTCACTTGCAGTTAACGAAAAAAAATCAAACTTCTTTAACATCAGCTGAAAGGAATAATAAAGCAACTAAGGCTATTGCAGTACATTGCATGCCGTTAAACACACCGTTCATCCAGATACAAAATACACGGATTGGTCTTCCAAACGCGGATGTAAACAATTTTATTTTGAACGGCGGGAAAAAAGAGTGAGTATTTATTATCTTTAATTACAACGAATATCGGCTGAGTTGATTTTTGTGTTACATACGATGAAAACGTACATAACCTTGCCAATGTTTACCTAAAATCCTGTCTCATAAAATATGTTAGTAAGAGAAATATATGCTACTGAATCTGACTTTGATGCACGAAAAGAGAAAAATCTTGGTAAGAATGTCTGTAAATCATTATTAAAGCACATAATTATTGTCAAATTGATGTTTCACGGAGGATCGGGGATCGCTTCAAGTGTTTTCTTTACAAGAACCCATAAAAAAGTACAGAAAAAGAACAAGAACTATTTGAAATTGGGTACTGTCAGTTGCTATGGTGCAACATACCACGTTGCAAATTCTCCAGCAGGTAAAACAAACTCGGACCCATCGATACAACCGACACGGATAATAAAAAGCAAATTCCGGTCTTTTTTAAGGAAAACTGGCTGCACCCTTGTTAAAACCAATTTAATATCGTTTAGAGTCAATAGATGTTTGGTTTAAGACCAATTATGGCTTATTTTGGCTTACTAAAACTAAAAGGCTTGTGGATGAGCACTTTCGACGGTTAAGACATTAGTAAACCATGTTTACATGTTTTATAAAGAGATAGGCGAATATCAGCTGCATATTAACAGATAAGTTGTCCGTGTCTTTGTTTTCAATCTTTAAATTCTAGGATTAAAACCCTCATTATCATCTTGTTTCATTGCAGTTTGATAGTGAGCTCCAAAAGGTTTTCATCTTCGATATTCAAACACCAACTCTATTACGCATGTCTGTCAATTATTACATGTAAACATACGGTATATGGGTGCATTTCTTTCATGAAGATATTGCCAAGAATATTTGTCATGATTGTCTCTCTTACTCTTTAGTGTGGGTTGAAGTGAAAGTCTTTATGAAAGGCTCTCTACGACAGCATGTAAAACAAACTACATAGGCGTAGGAAGAGGGGTGCCAGGTGGGGGCCTGCCCCCCTAATAATTTAGAAAAGGGATCTGCCCCCTATGGCCCCCATAATACACCCATATTTCCATTTACATGAATGTTTGCCCCCCTATATTATAAACCTTCCTACGCCACTGAACTATGAATAAAAATGAACATAAATTGCGTAGATTCAAGAACTAGTTACCATGCCTCTGGAAGACTTTGGTTGTGAAAATAAGGACTTACATTGACTGTTGATCCTGCACGCAAAAATAACAAAAACTAATACAGTGCTGTCCGACAAGTCTGCGCACTTGAGAAACAAGATCGAATTCGCCCTTGAAAATATGATTGTAAGCTCACCAATGACAAGCATAAACCAAATTAGTATCTGTTTAAACATGTCAATCTAAAATTTCAGCAAATTTCCCCCAAAACAACTGATATAGCAAGCGTTAAATCCAAAAAATTAATTCGAAAGTGCTTCGTAAACAATTATGATAAGCATTTAATTAATCGTGAACGGTGACTGATCATTTAGGTAAAACTTCATATTTAAAGTTTCTGATCAAGTAGATCTTTCTTCTTTTTTTATTCAATTTTACGTCCCTTTTAAGATTATTTCAACCCGAATGAGACGGGACAGTCAGTAGGTGGTGCGAAAGCAGGAGAACCCCAAGAAAAATCACCTGGTACACCCGCAAGCAGAACTTGGCTTCTCTCATATGTGCCTCGTATAGGTCTCAAACACACAAAAGACACAGCGGTAACATGATCAAGTGATTGAGGGCAGTAATGAAATATCAGCGCTCTGAACTACTTCTCTAGGAAGGCTTTTGTATCTGGATTAAATAGAACAAAGATCATTCCAAAACACAGTTTGGTACATAAGATAAAATTCCTAAGCGTGTGATGCAAAGTAAATAACCGACTATAAAAGTCAACGGGACGCGGTTATAGCACGTTTACTTTATAAAAATCAAGCATTTGTCATTGTATTTTTTAAAATTAGAAAACGTCATTTTAAGTGTTTTGCACTATTAAACCCGATTTTCGCATCCGAGTTTGTTTTACCCAAATTATGTGAATCATCCGTGGTGTGTGGTATCAACATCCGTGGTAAGTTGTACCTTGAAGCAAACTAGGCTAATTTTTAAACATGGCTTTAGACACCCAAAATTTATTTTTCCAGTTTGATGAATGGTATAGATTTGTTCCATAGATGTAGAAAACTTATTTTGAAGAGATATTTGCTCGAAACCAGTTAAATAACTTCTGCAAGTATAAAACAAAACGGGAAGTAGGCGAGAAAATAGTGATTTACGATTTAAAATCGCTTGCATCTATAGTTTACTCAAATCTTTTGTTATGAAACTGCAGCACCCTCAAGATAAACCATTTTGCATCAGCTCTGCACAAACACTTTTTATATTGCGGCAATTAAAAGGCTATATGTTGATGTTTTCTTACCTTGTGTATTCCCAAGCTGTTGATTTTCAAATCCGCGTTTGGAAGACCAATCCGTGTATTTTGTATCTGGATGAACGGTGTGTTAAATGGTTGAAAAACATCGCAACCTCGATGAACATTTCCCCGAATCCCTCTTACCATTTTGCCTTTTTGCTGTAGAGTAACGTCGGGTAAATTCGGACAGTTAAGCGATCGTCAGCTATTATTTAGACAGGTGCAGAGAAAAACTGTATGCCACAATCAGAAAATTCTAAGCCTTTTCCCCGGCATCGGTAATGAGAAGTATGTATTAAAGTGGCATTTCACAATTATTTTTTACATAAATTTTACTTTTATTCTATCTGAAAGACCATCTTTTCTTATGAAAATTCTGCAAATTTCAAGTCAAAATATTGAACCGTTTACGAGAAATATATATTTTTGTGCTAAAATTATACAAATTGTTGTGGACAACAGTTCAGATTTATATAGAATTGGCCATTTCTGTCTCAACTTTAAAGGCGTATTTTTCGCTTATAAATAACAACTTAAATAAACTGATAACATTTCTACGCATTAGAATAAACAATCTTTGCATCAAGACATACTTTTAAAAAATGAAATAAATGTGAAATGTCACTTTAAGCGTATAAAACCGCGTACCACGAGGAAAACAAAATGAGTCAACGACGGGTTATTTCGGACACATCGTCATCGGGTCTGATCGGACAGGCCGATAATCGAGCTAGATTTATTTCAAATAGTTATGTTTGCATCTATTAAGTAATTAATTTGGAACAATCTAAAATTTGTTTGGAAAGGTTTTAAGTAAGGAAAAATACAAAAAAAGGATCTTAGATAATTATTTGCATTAAGTATTTCATTAAAAAAATGAAAAAGATACGCAGATGGCTGGGATCGAACGTTGGATACCTGGGTTCTGAGACCTCGACGTTTTCGCACGACCACCGTTTCTCTTGTGATGTGCCACTTTTAGTGTAAGCACCAGTCTATTTCATTGAAAAAAAAAAAATCAGCTAAACTTTAAACCGCAAAACAAGAATTGCAATCACCTTCGCATTGCGAATTAATGTTTAAAATTAACACTGCCATAAAGATGAAATTATTCAATAAGGAAAACAGTTATTCATTTCAATATACGGTGCCATGTTTATTTGGTAACTTTACCCCCACATTTGGTTCATTCTATCTTTTTCTAGAGGGACCAGTTATTATTACCTTTCTATACGCCCGAAGGGTCGTATTATGTTATGGCCCCGCTCGTCTGTCTGTCCGTCCGTCCGTCCGTCTGTCCGTCCGTCCGTCCGTCCGTCCGTCCGTTAGCAATTTCTTGTGTGCGCAACTCCTCCTACAGTTTTGATCGGAATTCAATCAAACTTGCCACAATGAATCTCAATGGTGTCTAGTTGAGCATCCCGCTTACGGAATTTAATTAACTCTTTTGGTTCTTGAATTATCTGCCCTTGAATTAAAAAAATGCCCATTTTCTTGTGTGCGCAACTCCTCCTACAGTTTTGATCAGAATTTGATCAAACTTGCCACAATGAATCTCCATGGTGTCTAGTTGTGCATACCGCTTACGGAATTTAGATAACTGTTTTCGTTCTTGAATTATCTGCCCTTGAATTTAAGAAAAAATGCCCATTTTCTCAAAAATGTCCATTTTCTCCTGTGAGCAACTTCTACAGTTTCAACCAGAATTTAATCAAACTAGCTTTAATGAATCTCTGGTGTTTTATTGTGCAAACAAAATTTTGATAACTTTTCATGTTTTAATTATCTGCCCTTGAATCGAAAAAATGGCCAATTTTACTGACAAGCCCCTCTCGGGCGTATATGCGCCGCTCTGCGAAGCTCTTGTTTGATTTTTGACTATGCAACATGCATTACATATTAAAGAGAACGATGTTTTCAAGTAAATCAATAATTAGTATTGTAGATATACATTCTATAACTTTTTGTAAGTTTATTATAGAGAAAAATTAATTGGGAATAAAACAAAACTATGCAATTAATAATTGCCCCCGCTCCCCATGTACAAACTGAAAAAACGTCTAAAAATATAGTCGCCGGCTTCTGGCCGGCGACTAATAAAACTATACTAGGTCAAAGAAGAAACGCAACTTCCTTTTCAATTTATTCTTACACAAAATCATCAACTTAGATTTAAACAAAATGTAATGCATTTAATCAATGACAGTACAGTTTACCTTGTATAGTTTACGAAATCTTTTTTGTGGTAAATTCCATTAATCAGAAAACACCAAGTTTACACCGGACGTCAACGCAATTTGACAAAAAAGTGTATGAAGGTCGAAAAACACAACACGTTTCTTTTACTTTGGTCCAACACTCGGAATCCAGATGCTGCATAAGGGCCAGGGAGCTGTTAATCAGTGTCACCTATAGAATTAGCTTATTTTTAAGTCGCTTAGCGCTCGCGCTGCGACTTATTGGGGCCGTACGAGGCTTTCTGGACAGGTCAAATAAGGTCAAAGACGGACCTCTTAACTTCTTCTGTATTTCTGTTTTGAGACAAAGTAGATCTCTGATTTCTTGTCCACACTTTGATTTAATATTGAAATTCGACTTTCTACAATTTCTAAACTGACATGCCAAATAATCATTGTTCAACGAGGAAATTATACGTTTTATGTAGAACTACTTTGTTGGCGGAGAAATTTGATCGCGCGCAATAATTCCGTTTTCTGAGGTATATTGGTCTAAGGGAAATAACCAGGTTTAAATTAGACAGTTTTCATGAAAGAGTTACTTCCCTTAGATAATGTAATATTAAATACCGTATACATATCTTCGGCTATAAGTCAAGGAAAAAACTATTCAGAATGTGGGGAAAATAGACATCGACTTTATGACTCGGCGACAATAAACGTACGACAACGACGGAATACTCATTTGCTTGATTCTTTTTATAATTCCATTTTAACAAGGTGTCTTGCTTGATATGCATCGTTCTGCCATTTTAAGCGTGTAATCTCGCAATCAATATGCCCTAAATTAACACACGACATAATTGTACACAACAAGCAGTCGTCCCTTTTCTTCGAAAACCTCGTAACTGCATATTGTTTTAATCTGCAATTACTTGGTTTTCGATGAAAACCAACGCATTACGACACGCGTTATTTTTTTATCTGCACTGTGAGGTACCGATCGATTTCATTGATTGGCATATGTAGAACTGCAGCAAGGTTTAAATACTAATTAGTCTCACATCTGTAAATTATCAAATAATGCTTAACTTTATCCGGATTATCGCTTAGAAGGAAAAATGTCTACAGATGACAATAGCTTAAAAAATCGTGTGGTCAAATTTGCCGAAAATTCGAAAAACTGTGCGGCTGAAAGTGATTTCGGCATCAGTGAAAAGCTAGTGAGAGACTGGCGAAAAAACAAGACAAAGATCTGTGATGGTCCAAAATCGCAGAAATGGAGGGTTATTCGGATCAGTCCCTATGAGCCACAGGAAAATGATCTGAATGATTGGATTTTGGAGTTACGGGCAAGTGGCTATGTTGTAAGTAGGATCGGGATTCGCGTCAAGGCCCTTCAACTCGACAAGGACCAAAATACAAAACCCAGGGCGAGTTCAAAGCTTCTTCTGGATAGTGTTGCAGGTTCATGAATCTTTTAGTCAATACCGGGAAGACCAGAAAAAAACATTTTATTACACACCTGGCAAGCTTATCAATGAGAAAACCTACGGGACCACATCAAAGAAACGAGACTTAACTACTCGGCTGGTTCCGTGATGTTGACGATCCCGAAATATGCAAGATGTGCATATCCGACGATTACTTTAAACAAAGAATTTTCCGTCGCCGGATTTACGGAAATGAAATTGTTGATTTGCAGGGTTGAATCTCGCGACCGGTAGGCGATCATAGACGGCACAAAAGCAGCTTTGCAAGTCACGGGCATTTTGTATGATACGGTTCCCCCGAAAGATCGCAGCTAAAACCCTACCTTCGTTTCAGATCAGAATAAATATTTCAGCCCACACGTTTTGATTCTTGTGTATGTATGGATAATCGTTAGCCCCAAAGTGTAATTCATGGATATTTACACTCATGTTCAATTTTCGTCATTTTGTTTACCCCAAAACAGAAATATTTTTTAGACTGCTCCATTTTGAACGCTGTTGCATGCATACGACATAACTTACTTAAAAAACGATTGAATTACAGCATGGAAAGTATCTCGGGGGAACGGAGAAATGGCTAGTTATCGACAATTTCTTCTTTTCTCTCAATGTTTTCCAATCTTTTTGTTCCCATGATTGTCGTCGAAATCAAGTCTTGTTTGTGAAAGGATTTAAGAGAGAGGTTATATAGACGAACGTCGGCAAGTATTACTCTCCAAAGCCGATGTCTATTGATTAGATCATCAAAATACATTACTAAGTACATATCATTTCATAAGAGGTAATGTACTTTGTTTTAAGAGAGTAGCAAGTATAAGCACGAGTCATGTAGATCTACATCTGCAAGAAATTTTCTTTTCACTAAATAGTCTACCCTTTGAATTTCGTTCTTCTTTTGAAAACTCTTTATGATATTTAAAGGGTGACCGATTAAGGGAGAGACTCGGGGTAAAGCTTCTTTTCTGACGATTGCCCTTTAACGATCTGGAACCATAATAGACACTTTTGAAAATACAAAAAGTATTGTTATATATCATTTCTATGATATAAGACGGAGGTAAAATGAAACTTAAAACAATTTTTACCGATATGTTGAAATTTTATATATTTTTTTAGTTATTGACCCCCTTTTTCAAAAAAGGCGGGAAAGGGGGAAGCACCAACTCCGTAAATCTCATATTTTTTCCCAGAAGATGATAATATCTGACATTTTTCAGCTTGTATGCTACAACAGATATGTATGTAACATAAATAAGCTAAATACAAAACTATGAAAAACAAAATTGAGAAAAAACACTTTATTATACATAAGGTTTGTGATTTTGCGACCGAATTTCTTTGATCTGTAATTTTTGTAATATTGACTGGCAGGGTATGAGACCTACACCAAAATTATCTCTAATCTATACTTGTGCAAATAAAACAAGAATGGGAAAAAGTTACCGTTAAATTTTGATTTTTTATGAATTCAAACTTAGTAGGGGCGCATAAAACAAGGACAAAATTATCCAAAATAGGTCATTCAATTCCTTCAAATATTCACTGTAAGGTCAAATGTAACAACACATTATTTTCTATAGTAACTTATATATAAAGAACTTATTTTTATCAAATATTCATTGCCAGATTTCCCTGTAGTTACTACATAAACTATTGTTAACAAAACAAGGGCATTATATACATCGGTGGGGAATCATGTGACACTAAATTTCAGAAAATCGTCAATAATTTTGTAAATACTTGACCAATTTGAAATCGGTTTGAAATGGAAAAAAAGTGTAAAACGCTCGATATCAGATGGGTGGTAACTCTTTTACAAATCAAGTGATAAAAACGTTATTGACGACCAGATTAAGTTTTGGTTGGTCGTCAATAACTTTAATATTAGCTGATTTTTCAAAGATTGTCCTTGGCATTCAGCAAAGTCATGGTGTGTTCCCGCTGCATGTGATGGTTCGAATCTTGCAGGTCCCTTACACCTTCAAGATTTGAACCAAGACATGCAACGTTGAACTGAAAACTAACAAGGATTACCTTTTGTTTATTACTGTAAAATTTGTTAAACATGTGTCATTATATTGTGACTGGACTATAATAAAAAAATCAAGGCAGAAGACGCAATATTGATACTATATCAAATTCTGGTCTTAAGCATTTATTCATTTATTCGTATAGATCTTGAATCAATCAAGTGTATTGGTGCATACATAACCCCCCCCCCCCCCCAAAAAAAAACCTGTACCAGTCCAAAAGAACAGAAAACACTGGGGGAAAAGGACACATTGATGATAACACATTGATGATAATCAACAACCTCTTCTTTTCTCTCAATGTTTTCTCAAATTATTTCTACAATGGACGTTAAAACCAGACTTGTTAAGAGAAGGATATATCAGTGCTTTGCTCTTTATAACCAAATCAGTAAATTCATAACAATTGTAGGCCTATTGAAACAGTTATTTCTTCATTTCTCTTAGTGTTTTTCTGTTATTTCTACCAGTGATCTGGGCCCCGTTTTATCAACGAAATTACGCACATTATTTTCGTAGATTTGAACGCAAGTTCAAATTTTTTGCGTAAGTGCGTTTTACAAAACATGTTCGCAGCTAAGATTAGAATTTCCTACGGTTTTTTTTTTCGTAACTTTACGATCATAAATAGTTGACGTAAATCTGTTCGTCACCACTGTCGATGCCTAAATTTACCGTTTAAAGTCTTGATACCCCAAAATTACTGAAAATATCAAAATATCTATGAAAGGAAATGTTGAAATATTGAACAAACCACGGAAAAGTCATGTGAATAGCAATGGATTTATGCTAACAATAGACTGGGTTTAAGTTATGTTTTGATAAACCGTCAGTGTTGTCATAAAATATCGTAACTACGGACTGATTTAAGCCGTAGCTACGAGATTTCATAACAGCTCCAACGAATTACTATTGTATGTCCGAAATAACGTCACGATTAAGTGGATAAAATCGCTCCCTATTTCGCTGTACTTTCACTTTCTTTTTTGTTGCTATTTATAGAATACAACATGAAAAAGTATTTTTCATGTATTTCCTGTTCTAATGGAATGAATGTACGTTTAATATACGTTTAATCGCCAGAGTGTTCAGAACGATAATATTTAAACATTTTTCATGCTACTAACAACGAGAAATACGAGAATTATCTCTATCTATGCAGAAAAATAAACTTTAAATAGCTTACACGGCCGATATATATTAATATTCACGAGAAAGTAAACCGAGGTGAGAACAAAATCGAATCTTCCCGAAGTGCGTTTCACGGAAATAACCGAGTGCCGTAAATACCCGATCAACGGCGATAATAACCGAAATCCATTATGGTTCCAGATCGTTAAGTTCTAGATCTTTTATGAAGCAATGCTTGTAAATACAGATTGGTTGAAAAAGAGAATTGTCCCCGCCCATTCATTGACTTAGTTGATTGACATGCTTCTCAGATGAATAAGCACGTGGTACAGTCGGATCCCTTTTGTTAAAAAAACAATATGACGTCTTGATGACGTAGCGTCTACTCAATCTGGGCTGGAATAGTGACTTCAGAAACACCGCCAACATCTGCTCAGTTATTTCGGAAACTGTTTCAAAATATGTTAGTTGGATTATTACCGGTGAATTTTTGGTTTGGATAATAGACTAACAGGTATCATTTTCTTCGTATCATCATGACATTATCGCTTGCCGACCAAAAACAAAATAACCTAGATACGTATAATTTTCTACTTTACATCATAAAATCGGCATGAATTACCATTCAAATTAAATTGTCGAGCGTCCGTCGATTCAGTCGACGTTTCTGCGATTAAATTTCTTATCATTAATCACCGAATAATTAACGTGAAATAAAATAGTTTTTGTGAAGAGAGGGGAAGTTAATTCGTGATTAAATATTATTGGAGGCTCAAATTATCGATTAATCACGACTTAAGGCTTGGCGCAATAAACAGTTCTAGAGATTATTCATTTCTATGACTAAAATATTGCGTACCTAAATGATATCAATCTTGAGAAATATCACGGTCACCAAGAGGGATGACAAAAGTGCAAGTGTGGAAATACAACAGCAAAGATCAACGTCTCGCAAGGACGGGTACAGGATTGTTTTCCAGGGGCGGGGGTGTAGTCGTATTGATCACCGTTTTATAAGATAATTTCGGAAAGTCAACTTCCAAAAGTTTTTCAAATATAGCTAAGTAATAGTTGCCCTGATGCATCCGAAAAATAAATCCAATCTTGAAATCAAGATTGAATTGCCAATGGTAGTGACACCGTGAAATTAGCTGCGATATCGTAGCCACAAATTTGATTTACCGGTATTGGTTGGTGGCTACCAGTCCTCGCTCTTGCTTCTTTGGAGTAAAGCAAACAGTTGCAAAACACATTTTCTTGTATACGTTTTTAAATGCCAACATATTTTATCAGAAGTAAATCCGATAAGAACATAGTCCATGTCAAAATTTTGGTATAAAAGTATCAACAAGAATTGTTTTGATATTTTTTCTTCCAACAGAAATTCCATGTCTCAGTAGAATAAAATGGGTGGGTAGTCTAGTCCGCTTCAAAATTAGATTAAACTTTATTTGAAAGTGATTTCAGCATAAAAACTAAGATGGATTGACAGAAAAATGGTTTAACCTGTTGTCAGGTAACATTCTCACTACATTCAACAGCTTTATTTTGAAGTTTGACTTTGCTAAACTTGCTGGAATGAATCATTCCAGTACCTGCTCCATTGCAACAAATAGGAAGGAATTTTATCCGAAACCCAGATCAATATTCAAAATGGTATCGGTTACATTATTGCAACTACCGTGAAATAAGTGCATATTTTGAAATTTGCCATGTCATACCACGGGCGGATCGAGAGGGGGTCGGTGGGGTGTGTGTTTTGGACCTCCCTCCTGGAATTATCCGAAAATTATTTTTTTAAAGCTGTATAACTTTAATGTAACGTTACACATTTTACACATTTTAAGCCATCATTTAGGCTCGGACTCCATGGAAAAAAATCCTTGAGCCACCATTGCATACTAGAACGTATAAGTTCTTATTTCGAAATTGAAAAAAAATGATGTAAAACAGTGCATCATATTGAGTTACAATTTTAAACTGAGTGATAAATGATTTGGAAAACTTGCATCAAAAGATGGTAGTATTTATAGTGTCATGGACGCCTTCCTGAGGGGTTTGAAAACGCTATTCACCCATTCTCATTTTTTCGGCCGAAAACCACCAGCAAAATTCCAAAATTCTGACTTTACAGAATTGCAATATTTTTATTACGATATGATAGTACAACATCTATACGGTAAAAAATAAATAATGGCCACTCTTTTAAAGGTGTCTGTCTTTACCTGCATATATGATTTGAAGAACGCCTAAAACTACCATTTTATTTTACGTGACATGACTGTATTACATCAAATCTGGTAAAAAAAACATTCAAGTAAGTTACAAAGGACGTAATGTTTTGGTAATTCAACAGGCGATATATAGCTGTATATCAGAAATTCAAGTGACTTGCATAAACTCGAGACATGTAAGAACAAGAAGCACTGCAAGTATGGGATTTATTAGAACTTATGTCCAAAACCAGTCAATATTTAAAACGCTTGCTTCTAATTCCTCTCATGACTTATGATGGCAACAAATTAGTTTATAAGACTAATTATTTCATTAGACAATATATGTTCTAACAAACCCAAAACAAATTTGCATGTATTTGGTAAAAATGAAATAATACGTCGACCTAACTAAATTTGATCCTTTGTCACGTAATATTCAGTGAAAGTAACTGCTTTAGAAACAAGTCCTATTTTTTAATTGAGTAGTACTATTTGAAAGTGCAATAAGTTAAAAATTAAAAGAAAAACATTTGTTTGAATTTTAATTCATACTATAACTATGAAATTGAAATTACCCCTACATTGTGGGTAATTGATATTTACATAGAAGTTAAGAAGGAAATCCAATTCAATCTTCTCCTAAAACATAAAGCCATTTGGATTTCAGGGTGCGATATCGCCTCTTTCTACAATAATATTTCAAATTATCACTATGCAATGAAAACTTACATAATGGTGCGGGTTCTCGGTTTTTAATTAGAATTAAAGGGCTAGATACAAGGATAAACATATTTTGTCTGTTACCCATGTTACTATTACAATATTCACTGTCTATCACTATTTGAATTCTTACGATATAGATCCTTCAGGAATCTTCTATCTTTATTATGGTTAATGTATTTGAATTTTTCATGTAGCGTCGAACGCTGGCTCTCTCACAGGTCACTGCTAATAGAAATGGGGTTTTGTGATGAGCACATACTAGGAGGAGTATAATACTGCCCGTCTCTGATGCTTCTTGGGTCTCATTTCTTTCTATAAAGCTGTCCAAATTCTCATTTTCTATAGATGTGTCAAGGAAAACATGGAAAGAATAGTGGAATTTGTTTCAATGTCTGAAAAGTTTAGAAGCGGATGCGTAATTTAACTTGACGAAACAGTGAATATTACGTGACGATGTTGATTACAGCTAAAGGCTTGTTTAAAGGGATAATGATTCAAGACACGCAAGTGTATGAGACATATACTATTTTTGAGTCTTAATGCAAACTTTAAATAGCACACCTGTCAGGAGCTTATGATATTGAACCAACAATGTACATGGCTGTAAATTCAGCAAAACCTTCCTTCGTATACGGATTACTGTCATAGAATTTCAAAATGAATGGAAAAAACCATAAACCTAGAGCCATAGTACATGTACAGGTCATGAATAATAATTAGGTTGTTGTTAGACGAAGTATTGGCCACTTTTGGTTTTCAGCGTCACGTTATATTCAGTCACGTAAAATTAAAACTTACTTTTAAATCAGGATAACTTAACGTGGTTTCAAAATATATTGTCGTACTGTGTGAAAATAGTTTGTATATACTAGAGGCTTTGATATACTTAAAAAGATTTAGACATGGTCTTTACCATAAATGAAAGATCGCTGTCACGTACATATTCAAGCAAAAAAGTCTGACACTTGGTGGAGCTATTTCAAATGGCGACCATGAAGTAAATACTTCCATTATTCGTATACACATGTTCTGGGGCAATAGCTATATGGATAATTGATTTAAAACAGCGGTAAGTGGTATGAGTTTGCTTCTGTTGTTAATATAGTGCGCCTACAAAAACCATAGTCACGTAGAATTCGCCAGGGTTGTGACAGAGCAAGAAAAGACATTTTTTTCAAAGCAGCAAATTTATTTTATGATTCGAGGTAATTTTATCACATTCTTATACACTATGTGTCGAATGAAACATATTCTGCGTATATCGCTTGCTGGATAGAGATTTACCAACCCTTTGAAATTCGGAAAATTGGGTTGTGACACTGATTTTTACGGGGGGTCGTGTTATATAATCGCTGGTTAAGATCAAACGGAAGCTTAGATTCCCGTTGTTAGATATGAATTTATCAGATATATGGTTTAGCAAAAATATGACATAAAGAACAAGTATATTTTACGCTAACAATATCCCTTTCCAATGGTTAGAATGCTTGTGACACGTTTTCGGCCCAAAAAATGAGAATGGGTGTATTTCTCAAGAGCTCCCGGGGGCCTCTGGCCCCATGGACCCCTGGCCAGGGCGTTTCCATAGACCCATCGGGGGCCCTGTGGTCCATGGCCCCCAGCTGTAAAATTCAGTATTTTGAAAGTATCTAATTTTCACCCAGGGAGGACAAGTGTGATTTTGAGGGGGTTTAGTTAAGTGAGGAATGCGTTATGAAGTATAGATCTATTTTATTCAATGAATTTCTGTGACATCTTCTGAAATTGGGAAATCTGAATAGAACAAAATGGGTAAATATTTCATTTAAAACGTCGTTCTTACCCAGAATTTAGTTTAGTATCAATTCCAGTCAATTTACGGGACATGCAGCCAAAACATCGCAATCTACAGATTAAAGGGGGACCTGCTAGGCTGTCGAAAATGCAAATGGCACAAAAATTACAAACCAGGGCCCGGTTTCTCGAAAAAAATTAAGTATATTCTCATGAGTTCATGCTCAACTTCTATTCAATACCAATCAACGTTGATTGGTATTCAATTGAAGTTCACGTGGATTTCGTGCGATTTGAGCAAGATGCTCAGCTTTGAGCATGAGAAGATACTTAAGTTTTTTCGAGAAACCGGGGCCAGATATAAAAGTAAACGTATGAAATTACCAACCTGAAGGGGTCCATTGTTAGCACTCATTGAGCTTTATCAAGTATAAAAATCCAAGTCAATGAATAACGTGCAGATCCGCATTTTATTGTCCTTGTTTTTGTTTTGTAACGGTTACACATGCCCAACCTTCAAAAAACAATTACGTCAGAGGTACGTCATCTGTGCTCAGCGAGATTCAACACACCGTACAACCGGCTGCGTCGTCAACGAAGACAGATTCGGCATCTGATGTCCGGTGCATGGTAGGTCAAATTAATTTACTTTTATGAATAAATGAAAGGATCTTTGGTATTCTATAGTTGATAAATACGCGTATAAATGTTCAGTGCTAACTGCTTCTACAAAATAAACCTTTCCACGCATCCCTCGCAAATAAGGTCACAGTCATCGACGCAGCCGGTTGTACAGTGTGTTAATACTGCTTGGGATGTGTCTCGTTGACCTTGACCTTGTCTCGTTTTGAAGTAAAAATAGAATTTGTAAACACGCTTGTAAAGGATTGATCTATAGCAAAGGAAAGATGGATATTCGCTGTGATTGAGGTTTTTATGCATTGCAAATTGTTTTTCCATGTACAAATATGAGTTCCCGAGTAGTTCAGAAGCATAAAAACCTAGCATGGGCCCCTTTCAGAAATCTGTAGTTACGACGTTTTTACTCCCAATCACTAAACACCCCAAAATTACCAACAAATTGGACCAATCTAACATTTTGAAAATAGATCTAGCTTCCACTGCTTTTCATTTGTAGCAATCATTTTAACGATATAATTATCTATGGATTTGCTGTAGCCTATGGTATTATGAATTTGTATATATAGATCTAGACCCTAGAATTTTATGGATGAAAAATAAAGCTGTGTTTCTCTTTAAATATTCTATAACTTTTGTTCTTTCTTTTCATTATTTTTTTTTTTTCAATTTGTTTCTATAGAATGTGATCTAATCACCAGTTCGGTCATCGTTTATAAACTTTATCGTCATTTTGACAAAATATATTAAATGCGTACTTAAAATGGAGATCTAGGTCTTGTTTACATCGCATAAAACTTCATAGGTATTGTTTGACCAAATTTACCTGAGACTCATAGTTTTCCGTAAGAGTATTCCGGCATTCATCGGCGTATTCGATAGTTTCCGTGTGTTTTTACCCTGCGCTGTGAAAAATGTTAACCTTATTTCTGCATGATCTTATTGAACAAAGAACTAGCGTAGAGGAAAGACGCTGGACTTTCACCTACAGAGACCCAAGATCGAACCCCGTATTTTACTGATGAAACTTTTGTTAAGATTTTTTTCTTTCTTTTTTCCTATGAAATAGAATACTTAATTAATGTATTAATTTATTGGTTGATGAAATACTCATTTTTTAGTTTTCACAATAATTATAGTTCACTAAATATCTTTTCCCTTTTTATCAAAACATTTATTCGTTCGTTTATCATTTATAATCTTCCCTTGAACGTTGCTGATGTGTTGGTCTCTCGCAGGTTCTCTCGAATCCAAAAGACATTGACCGTGCTAACTCCAATTGTATTGATGGTTAGGCGAGGAAAAGGGATATGGGTCCCCCAGTTGTCTAAAAAAGTTGCAACATCAGCAAACACGTTTATATATTACCGGTATCTAAACAGTTTCGATATTTCTTGAATGACTACTTAAAGTGAAAGGATTCAAGTGAACTGATTGAGGTTTAAAAATGTATGCATGCATTTGAAAAATAAAAGAAATAAATGTTGAAAGTAAAAAAGTGTATAACAGTACTTATACAGATTATTGTCCCGATGTAGAAAATACGGAAAACCCCGAATATTTACGGAATATGCAAGGAGTCTCAGTTCAATGTGGTCAAATAATATTGTCCAGCGAGATTAACCCGGGACATCTGCATATGTAATGACCCCACTTCGGCTTTGTTTTGTTAAGACGCTCCACTAACGGACTTTGCGCACGAAAATTAAGTTGTCCCGGGTTAACCTTGTTGGACAATAAGAATTGTTACTCTGTCAATCATATTTTTGGGTTTTTGCCCTTTGTTGATTTTCATATTTAATTGTTTGTCAAGAGCATTACTAAAAATATGCGAGGTAGATTCGTGCAACTTCATAGGTGGATGGTGTCATTATGTAGAAGTGTATTGTACAAAAATATAACTCTGCTGATAATGTTCGTGGAGTTATTGCCAATTTTCCCTTTTCATTCTTGATGTAAATTAATACTACAATTGCACTACTTTAATTGTTAAAGGTTTACCCTTGTGGGGGCACACATACATTTCATTCAATACATTCAAAGCATTCTCTGATAGGATCATGAAAAGCAAATCTTTTTTTACAAATAATTCTGTTGTAGCGACTTTCAGGCCCTTCAGGGCTTTGATTTTTTTAGCTCACCTGAGCACGAAGTGCTCAAGGTGAGCTATTGTGGTCGCTTTTTGTCCGTCGTCCGTCTGTCCGTCCGTCCGTCTGTCCGTCCGTCCGTCCGTCCGTCTGTCCACAATTTGTTGTTACCACTCTAGCATCCACAAATATTGACCAATCTTGACCAAACTTGGTCAAAACATGTATGACCATAAGTTCTCGGATGAGTTCGATTTTGAGTCAGATCGGACTAGGAAGTCCAGAGTTATGTGCCCTTGAACGTCAAAAATGGCTAGTTTTGACTTTGTTACCACTCTAGTATCTACAAATATTGACCAATCTTTACCAAACTTGGTCAAAACATGTATGACCATAAGTCCTCGGATGAGTTCGATTTTGAGTCAGATCGGACCAGGAAGTCTAGAGTTATGTGCCCTTGAACGTCAAAAATGGCTAGTTTTGACTTTGTTACCACTCTAGTATCTACAAATATTGACCAATCTTAACCAAACTTGGTCAAAACATGTATGACCATAAGTTCTCGTATGAGTTTGATTTTGAGTCAGATCTGATTAGGAAGTCTGGAGTTATGTGCCCTTGAACGTCAAAAATGGCTTGTTTTGACTTTGTTACCACTCTAGCATCTACAAATAATGACCAATCAAGACAAAACTTTGCCACAATGTTGGTTACTATAAGATCTTGGATGAGTTTGATTGTCAGTGTGATAAGAACAGGAAGTCTGGAGTTATGTGCCCTTGAATTTGACAAAATTGCTGTTTTCGACTTTGTTTACACTGTAGCATCTACATTTATTGACTAATCAAGACAAAACTTGGCCACAATGTTGGTGACTATAAGATCCTTGATGAGTTAAATTTTCAGCTTGATTTGCCCAGAAAAACAAGAGTTATTGGCCCTTTTATTTCATAAAATTACTGTTTTCGACTTTATTTTCTCTCTAACAAACAAATATGGACCAATCAAGACACAACTTGGTAACAATGTTGTTGACCATAATATCTTTAATGTTTTAATTTGTCAGATTGATTGGACTAAAAAAAACAGAGTTGTGTGCCTTTGATGGTTACAAAATTGTTGTTTTCGACTTTGTTTTCTCTCAAACAGCAATAAATATTAACCAATTAAAAAACTTGGACAGAATGTTGATGAGAATATCTTTATCAGAACAGAGTTATGTGCCCTTGACTGTGACAAAATTGTTGTTTATTTCCACTTTGTTTTTACTGTAACAGCTACAAATATTGATCATTCAAGATTATGAAAGCAGTTTTCATCTGGATCATAATCTCACATCTTAAATTATGTGCTCTTGAACTTGACAACATTGGGACTTTCATTCTATCTAGGTGCAGGTGAGCGATTAAGGACCATCATGGTCCTCTTGTTTTATTTATTACGAGATATCCTACTCTGAATACAGATTTTTGGGCAAACGGGCCTGGTAGTTGTTATTCAGTGTCGCCTATAAAACTAGTCAATTTTGTTGATTTACGACCAGATATCATACTCTGAAACCAGATTCTGGTGCAAACGGGCTTGGTAGCTGTTAATCAGTGTCGCCTATAGTTCCAGATTATTTTGATGATTTACAACGAGATATCATACTCTGAAACCAGATCTTGGTGCAAATGGGCCTGGGAGCTTTTTATCAGTGTTACCTATAAACTAACTTATTTTGTTGATTTACTACGAGATATCATACTCTGAAACCAGATCTTGGTGCAAATGGGCCTGGGAGCTGTTAATCAGTGTTGCCTATACAACTACCTTATTTTGTTGATTAGCTATGAGATATCATACTCTGAAACCAGATTTTGGCGCAAACGGGTCTGGTAGCTGTTTTAGAATCAGTGTCGACTATAGAACTAGCTTATTTTGATGATTTACTACGAGATATCATACTCTTAAACCATATCTTGATGCAAATGGGCCTGGGAGCTGTTAATCAGAGTCGACTATAGAACTAGCTTATTTTGTTGATTTACTACGAAATATCATACTCTGAAACCAGATCTTGGTGCAAATGGGCCTGGGAGCTGTTACTCAGTGTTGCCTATAGAACGAGCTTATTTTGTTGATTTACTACGAGATATCATTCTCTGAAAACAGATCTTGGTTCAAATGGGCCTGGGAGCTGTTAATCAGTGTTACCTATAGAACTAGCTTATTTTGTTGATTTACTTCGAGATATCATACTCTGATACCAGATCTTGGTGCAAATGGGCCTGGTAGCTGTTAATCAGTGTTGCCTATAGAACTAGCTTATTTTGTTGATTTTATTACGAGATATCATACTCTGAAACCAGATCTTGGTGCAAATTGTCCTGGGAGATGTAAAACAGTGTTGCATATAGAACTAGCTTATTTTGTTGATTTACCAAGAGATATCATACTCTGAAACCAGATCTTGGTGCAAATGGGCCTGGGAATTGTTAATCAGTGTTGCCTATACAACTAGCTTAATTTGTTGATTAGCTATGAGATATCATACTCAGAATCCAGATTTTGGCGCAAACGGGTCTGGTAGCTGTTTTAGAATCAGTGTCGACTATAGAACTAGCTTATTTTGTTGATTTACTACGAGAGATCATACTCTGAATCCAGATTTTGGCGCAAATGGGCTTGGGAGCTGTTAATCAGAGTCGACTATAGAACTAGCTTATTTTGTTGATTTACTACGAAATATCATACTCTGAAACCAGATCTTGGTGCAAATGGGCCTGGGAGCTGGTAATCAGTGTTGCCTATAGAACTAGCTGATTTTGTTGATTTACTACGAAATATCATTCTCTGAAACCAGATCTTGGTGCAAATGGGCCTGGGAGCTGTTAATCAGTGTTGCCTATAGAACTAGCTTATTTTGTTGATTTACTACGAAATATCATTCTCTGAAACCAGATCTTGGTGCAAATGGGCCTGGGAGCTGTTAATGAGTGTTACCTATAGAACTAGCTTTTTTTTGTTGATTTATTACGAGATGTCATACTCTGAAACCAGATCTTGGTGCAAATGGGCCTGGGAGTTGTTAATCAGTGTTGCCTATACAACTAGCTTAATTTGATGATTTACTACGAGATATCATAATCTGAAACCAGATCTTGATGCAAATGGTCCTGGGAGCTGTAAATCAGTGTTGCCTATAGAACTAGCTTATTTTGTTGATTAACTATGAGATATCATACTCTGAATCCAGATTTTGGCGCAAACGGGTCTGGTGGCTGTTTTAGAATCAGTGTCGACTATAGAACTAGCTTATTTTGTTGATTTACTACGAGAGATCATACTCTGAATCCAGATTTTGGTACAAACGGGCATGGGAGCTGGTAAAATTAGTGTTGCCAATAGAACTAGCTTATTTTGATGATTTACTACGAGATATCATACTCTGAAACCAGATGTTGATGCAAATGGGCCTAGGAGCTGTTAATCAGAGTCGACTATAGAACTAGCTTATTTTGTTGATTTACTACGAAATATCATACTCTGAAACCAGATCTTGGTGCAAATGGGCCTGGGAGCTGGTAATCAGTGTTACCTATAGAACTAGCTTATTTTGTTGATTAACTTTGAGATATCACAGTCTGAATCCAGATCTTTGTGCAAACGGGCCTGAGAGCTGTTAATCAATGTCGCCTATACAACTAGCTTATTAGCTCCACTGTCCGAAGGCCAGCGGGCGTATGTCATGGCCCTGTGTCCGTCGTGCGTGCATCCGTGCGTCCGTCTGTCCGTGCGACAACTTTTTCTTTAAACATCTTCTTCTCCAAAACTACTGGACCTTTTTCAACTAAACTTCACAGGAATCTCCTTGCATGTGCATGAACCTATTACAATTTCCGTAAAGAAATTAAATTCCGTGCAGAACTTGAATTTTAATTACATTAAATAAATCAAATTTTCGAAAAATCTTTAAAAATCCTCTCCTCCAAAACTATTGGACCAATTTCAACCAAACTTCACAGGAATCTTCCCATTCGAATATTCTCAGATCTTATTGTTTCTCAAGATCGGCTCGAACGTATTATAGTAGCCGTCACGGGAGAATTTCTCCCATATCACTCCGCAAGCATAACAACGGAAACAGACCAAACAACTATTTAAATCTACACCAGAAAAATATTTGAAACAAACAGCGTTCAAAAGTCAATTATATCGTCATATATGTGATAAAATTTTATCAGATAAAAAATTGATGTGATTTGCCGATTATTGACAGTATATTTCACTTTAATTATAACATAAGCAAAAGGGTTGATTTGTTTTAATGACGTCATTTACGCGTGTCTACTTTCACGTTCAAAATGGCGGTCACTGTATTACGAGATCATGTTGCAAACACGTTCCAAACGGCAAGCGGTTGCAAACAGTCTCGAGGGTCGCGATTGGAATCTTCCTTGCGTGCATCTCTTCCAAATACCTTCAAAAAATAAATTCTTTACGGAACTGAAATTTCAATTGAATTAATTAATTTAAATTTTTGAAAAATCTTTTAAAAATCTTCTTCTCCAAAACTACTGGACCAATTTCAACCAAACTTCACAGTAATCATCCTTGCATGCATCTCTTCCAAATTCCTTAAAAAGTTAATTACGTGTAGAACTGAAGTTTTAGATAAATTAATCAATTTATTTTTTTAAAAAAATCGTTGAAAATCTTCTTCTCCAAACCTACATGACCAATTTCAACCAAACTTCACGGGAATCCTCCTAGTATGCATCTCTGTCATTTTTTTTTTAAAAAATAAATAAATTATGTGTAGAACTTAAATTTTAATCAAACAAATTAATTTTATTTTCGAAAGATCTTTAAAAAATTTCTTCTCCAAAATGCCTCATTGGATTTCATTGTAATTTAGTCCGAATGTTCAATGTACAGTTCCCAATAAGAAAAATCGATTGGTTGAAAAACATGGCTGCTGTGGGCTGGGCTTATTTTTGCAATATGAAACATATATAGTAATTGTAAGAAAATTTCAAAAACCTTTTTCCTCCATAACCACTTATTGGATTTCATTGTGGTGTAGCATGAATCTTCTTTGGATATACCTCTATTGTGCTCCTTGAAGAATTTTGTAGTCTAAAAGTCTAAAGTCTAAAAGCCAGTGGAGCGATACAGGGCCATCTTCGCCCTCTTTTTTTGTTGATTTACTACGAGATATCATACTCTGAAACCAGATCTTGGTGCAAATGGGCCTGGGAGTTGTTAATCAGTGTTGCCTATAGAACTAGCTTATTTTGTTGATTAACTACGAGATATCATAGGGGAGACCGGGGCTATTTCGGCCCCGGGGCAAGTTCGGCTAGTGGCTCTTTTGAGCCTGTCGACAGAGATAGAGAGCTCTGACCCCGATTTTATTGTCACTCATGACGAAAGCTTTTCGCAGGTGGTTTTTGGTCGAATTTGATACAAAAACATAGAATTTAGAACACGATTCTGATTTTTAGACACTTTCAGTATTTTTTCCACATTTATGTAAGTTTTAATTTATAGTAATATGTGCCAGGATTCAGATCTCATTTTTGTATATTTATGAAGACAATTAAGTCCTCTTTCATATTTAAGCTACAGGTGAAGTGTTCATGTTATCTAAAAGAAGATATTGCGTGATGTTGACACCAGGTCTGTCTGGGACTAGTTCGGCCTTTGGGGTTGGGGCAAGTTCGGCCACCACCAAACTTGCCCATGAATAAAAAGAATAATCGCTGGTAGAATTGCCATTTCTTGACGACTCCGAATATATCAATTGTTCAGACCTAGCTTTAACAGAAATGTAAAAAATGGACAAATTCAAAATCACGGGCCGAACTTGCCCCATCCTCTACTTGTTATCCCGAATGTCCCCTTACTTACGATGATTTGACTGTTATAACGATGCGTTTTCAATTCATACCTTCATTTGGAAGTCGTATACAGATTCCTATAAATCTAAACAGTCTAAAAATCAAATATAAGGATTTATAGGTCTGTGCATACCTTGCCCCAAGGTCAAAACTCTAAAATTTGAAATTCTCTTTATTGAAAAGAAAAATATAAAAAGGACAGACGCAGTTTGAAAGGCTTTTGCCTGTCGAACTTAAATATATAAATCACGCCCAAATAACTTTCATATAATTCAAAATATGAGCAATCGAAATTAGGGGGCCGAAATAGCCCCGGTCTCCCCTACTCTGAATCCAGATCTTGGTGCAAACGGACCTGGGAGCTGTTAATCAGTGTCGCCTATCGAACTAGCTTAATTTGTTGATTTACTACGAGATATCATACTCTGAATCCAGATTTTGGTACAAACGGGCCTTGGAGCTGTTGTGAAGTCCATGCGTTTTATTAGCGGCCTCTGTTGCAGTCCTAAACCTATCACGTAGGTTGGGTAATAATGATACGGTCCTACCTTGACGCCATATCGCTTGCACGTCCGCTTCGTGCTCACAGGAATCAGAAATATGGAGAGAATTTTGTTGTGATAGTAGTCATTTAGAAAAACACGACAGGGGATAATCAGTTTTTAACAATTTACTCTGTATCTCGTGCCGAATTTACGACACTTGAAGAAAATGATAGGCTATTTATTATTTATGCATATGGAGGCAGGTATATTAAAACTGTACTCAATAGCCATTAAAACATACTTTGTCGAAAATATTATGAACAATTGGCGTTACGTATCTTTTTTGTCCTAGTATATTTTACCATTTCACTTTTCTTTAATATCAGCCACCATTGTAAAGAGACTTTTCATTCTTACAAGTTCTGTTCTGAAATATTATGTTACCTGCGATGCATTTGAATTAAATCTAGGACTGATCCATTTTATTGAGAAATGTTTTTTAGTATGAAATTCTTACTAAACAGGCTGACAGTCGGACACCCGGGCTGATCTCGACCGTTGTTTGGATAGAAATCAGCATGGCCAACTGCTTGTTGAATGCCGATTCCTGAAGAAAACAAATACGAAGTGACATAAAACTATACTGAAACACAGCCAATGGCTCTACAAAGGAAATCTTCGGTTGATGTTTCCCCACAAAAAATGACGCCTTTTGACGCCGTACAAGATAAAGGCTTTGGAAAACATCATGGAAAATGAAGAAATTGCTTGTGACAAGCAATTTCTTAATTTCCAACAATGTTTTCTGACCTAAAAGTCGTAAAATTTCAAAATTCCGTCACGTTGAAAATGTCGCCTGTCACTTTTTGAATTTTGACAGGCTTAAAATTGTGTCGTATGGTAATGGTAGTTTTAACCACGTGTAACTCCGTTTTACCAAACTAGGAAAAATCCCATTTGTTATTTCAATCATTTTCTTGTGAAACGTTTTTGAAAAATCAACCTATTAAAACGTTATATTGAAGATTAACCAAAATTTTGCTTGATCTTCAATAACTTGTTTATCAGCTGTTTTTTGTTTGTTTGTTTGTTTGTTTGTTTGTTTGTTTGCTTTGCTTTTTTTTCCTTCTTGTTCTTGTTTTTTTTTTTTTTTTCTTTCTTTTTTTCTCAAATATCCATCATCCATCTAATGCGTGACGTCTGACCGCCTTCTCTGCTTCAACCCGAATTCAAATCAGTACCGTATTAACATAATTATTGAATATCAACCATGTAGAACGTACCTCCGGCCATTAAGGGTTTGCCATCTGTGTGAATAACGTCGACAAAATCAGCATCTGTGGGGTCCAATCTGACAACTGCTGCTGTGCCCTCAAATAGTGGACCAGCCACGTCTAAACCTAAACAATAAAATATTTGTATGAATGTTGGTCAATCTGATTAACCAATTACCAGACGGCAAAATTTTGGACTGTTCCAAATTCAAAGATGATACAGATGGGTAGATGACAATTCCAAATAAATGAAATTATAATTTTTTTGGTCTTTTGGGAAAGAAAACATTTCGCAAAATGAAGAAATTGCTTATGTCACAAGCAAGTTCTTCATTTTTTCTCAATGTTTTCCATAGCCTTTTCTTGTGAGGGAGTCAAAAGGCGTCACTGTGCCGTAATGGATTAATCTGCTGTAAGTAATTTTCATCATGAAACATTGAGACAACTTCGTTCATCGTATTTCCCGGTTCAAGCCGTAGGTACGAGATTTGATAACAACACTGGCGGTTTATCAAAACATAACGGTGAGCCCAGTCTAATTCGTTGCTTTTCAAGTGCCGTTAACGCCCTGCTGCGTACTCAAGTAACTTCGATTTGAGTCTACAAAATAAACAATGAGTGTTTTTCCTTTTCCTGCAAAATTCCACAACGTCAACGTTAAACAAATAACGTTCGCTTATGTCGCCAAATTATGACGTCATATCGTTTTGCTGATGTCATGCCTAACAAAAAAGTGTTGGAAGATTTATCAGAACAAAACAACAATAGTGGACATTTCTGCTCTCACCTTGGTTCATTTTTTCGGCGTGTATCAAGTTGTCACTGAAATTTGATGTTTCATCAGTGTTAAGCGTTAACAGAGTCAATTCACGCATCTTTCGATATTAAGCACTCACAGATGCCCGCAAAATACTTTAACATCCCTCGTGCTTCGTACTCGCGTTTTATGGTATTTCATGGGCCTTTCCGATTGTTAGGCTACCCTAAAACCGTGAATTTAAACCCTATTATAATCTAGACCTACCTGTTATTCTGTCGACTTTTCTGCGCGCCCCAGCATACCCCGCTGCATGGGCACCAATACTCTGTCCTATGAGGTGGATGTTGTTGAATTGAGCATTGGCTTCAGTGTGCAGCTTCTCGATCATCACCGCAACAATGGCTCCCACGACCCGGGTATCAGATGCAGCCTGTGCGTAGTTCAGTGTCCCCGTGGCCTTGTGCCAATCAACAATAATGACGTTGTAATCTCCCTGAAATTTCAAACGGATTTGAACTGATTTAAAGTCATAAACTTTATTCTTTTTCTGAGAATAGTAGAATGGAAATTAAAGTAGAGGTGAAATCATTTTAAAGACGACACAAACAAAATAACTGTTTCACATTTGAAATATTCGTAAATAACTCGGACTAAATCTATTTATATACAAGAGGACCATGATGGTCCTTAATCGCTCACCTGCACCTAGATAGAATGAAAGTCTCAATGTTGTCAAATTCAAGAGCACATAATTTAAGATGCAAGATTATGATCCAGCTGAAAACTTCTTTCATAATCTTGAATGATCAATATTTGTAGCTGTTACAGTAAAAACAAAGTGGAAGAAAACAACAATTTTGTCACAGTAAAGGGCACATAACTCTGTTCTGATAAAAATATTCGCATCAACATTATGTCCAAAGTTTTTTTTATTGGTTAACATTTATTGCTGTTTGAGAGGTAGATAACGGCAATTTTGTAACCGTCAAGGGCACACAAGTCTGTTTTTTTAGTCCAATCAATCTGACAAATTAAAACATTTAAGATATTATGGTCACCAGCATTGCGACCAAGTTGTGTCTTGATTGGTCCATATTTGTTTGTTAGAGAGAAAATAAAGTCGAAAACGGTAATTTTTTTAAATTAAAGGGCCAATAACTCTTGTTTTTCTGGCCAAATCAAGCTGAAAATTTAACTCATTAAGGATCTTATGGTCACCAACATTGTGGCCAAGTTTTGTCTTGATTAGTCAATAAATGTAGATGCTACAGTGTAAACAAAGTCGAAAACAGCAATTTTGACAAATTCAAGGGCACATAACTCCAGATTTCTTGCTCCTATCACACTGAAAATCAAACTCATCCAAGATATTATAGTTACAAACATTGTGGCAAAGTTTTGTCTTGATCGATCAATATTTGTAGATGCTAGAGTGGTAACAAAGTCAAAACTAGCCATTTTTGACATTCAAGGGCACATAACTCCAAATTTCCTGGTCCGATCTGACTCAAAATCGAACTCATCCAAGAACTTATGGTCATACATATTTTGACCAAGTTTGGTTTAGATTGGTCAATATTTGTAGATACTAGAACGGTAACAAAGTCAAAACTATCCATTTTTGATGTTCAAGGGCACATAACTCTGGACTTCCAAGTCCCATTTGACTCAAAATCGAACTCATCCGAGAACCTATGGTCATACATATTTTGACTAAGTTTGGTTAAGATTGGTCAATATTTGTAGATACTAGAGTGGTAACAAAGTCAAAACTAGCCATTTTTGATGTTCAAGGGCACATAACTCTGGACTTCCTGGTCCGATCTCACTCAAAATCGAACTCATCCGAGAACTTATGGTCATACATGTTTTGACTAAGTTTGGTCAAGATTGGTCAATATTTGTGGATGCTAGAGTGGTAACAAGAAATTGTGGACAGACGGACAGACGGACAGACGGACGGACGGACGGACGACGGACAAAAAGCGACCATAATAGCTCACCTTGAGCACTTCGTGCTCAGGTGAGCTAATAAAATACCGGGTATTTATATATATTATGACATGATTTTTACAAAAATACGTTTAGATGTTCAAACTTTATTTCAAATTAAAATTCAAATCTACGAACGATAACGCACATGTCATTCTGGGATAACGTAATCGGTATTTTCTTCATTGTCGTTGTCTTAAATTGGATGAAGAAAGACGGATATAATGCCTCGAATCTATGTGATAACCAGTGTCCCGTTTACACTTTTAGGAGTCTGGCGTATGTCCGAATTGCAGGGGTGTATCCGGGAACTTTGTAATGTTGAATCCCAAGGCGTAGGGGAGATCGGGACTAGCTGTTACACGGGACAAGTTGCCACATGTACACCCACATTCTCACGACAATGATGCCGCCCACAATGTTATAACTTTGATGACATTGTAGTTTTTTTTTCTTTTAAAACAACGTCTTCGATGTTTAAACAAGAATTCGAGTCATGATAGTTTATAATGATCTATCTGTCAGGCATTTCAATATATTGAAGATTGATGTTTTACCGATGATAATGTTACAAAATTTATTTTTGGCCAAAGACCTAAGGAGATGGTCAAACGGTTATGACCAGAATGTTTGTTACGTGTAGTTCTTGTACACAGATCTTTACTAAGCAGCTGGTGTAATGATTATGATAATCATCCTATATAAGAAACAAGAGTACATACTACTTAAAAAGAATTTCAAAGCATGTCATTGTAGGGGATCGTGTCAGCATTTCCTCGATAGACGAACTGCTATATCCGGCGTACGTCTATAGACGGTGGATATACGAGCTGATTTTCAACGAAAAACTTGTAACTGCAGCTTAAAATAAGCTGCAGTTACGAGGTTTTTCGTTGAAAAGCGACGATATGGTCTAACCTTCGTTAACAGTTCTCTCCTCATATCTGCCATCCAGTCTGAGTTCCTAGGTTCGCGGTTTTGTGTGTAACCGTGTATAATAAACTGGGTGCGCTTGGTGCCGTCAAATTTAGTCTGTGCGATGTTTCCTGGCAACAAGGTCTCGGCCGAGTCTGGGTTGGTACGAGTGTAAAGGTAGAACTTCACCTGTAAGTGCATAACAGTTGCGTAGACAGGCGTACTCAAGTACTCATTTGAGTACAATTCATAAGCAATAATCGAAAAATAAATTGATGGAAATAATTTTTTTTAAAAGAAAAAGAAAAAAAGAAAGAAAAGAAAAGATTTTGATCATAAAAGGTGTGTTTGGTTTTCATATTCTACACCTTTAACCCATTACCGAACGACGCAATTTTAGATTTGAATTCGGTTTGGAGCAGAGATGGCGGACAGACGTCATGCATTAGATGGAGGTGGCTAATATGTCAGGTAACCAAAAAAGTTATTGAAGATCAACCAAAATTTTGGTTGATCTTAATAACCTTTTTATCATCTTATTTTCTTTTTTTAAAAAAGGTCAAGACATTCAGCTTATTCCTGGCATTTTCCCACCGTCTCTGCTTCAAACCGAATTCAAATTGGTCAAATATTAACAAAACTATTGATGATTTCCTGAAATTCTAAGTCACGTGATTATCCACCGTATACTAGCAAATATGAAATGATTCATAGCATAATAGATAATGAACTTAGACCTACTTCAAGAAAATGTAATACAGAGCAATAGATAAGAGGGTGCGAAACCATTCAAACTTTGTTATTTCAATTGCATACCCCTATGCTGTGTGTACTCATTTGAATCGTCTCGATGAGACGATTCCAATGAGTACCCACAACATACGATTGGTTAACATTAATTATAAATGATGACCAAGGGCGGATCCAGGGTTTGTTTCCAGGGAGGGTCAAAGCCCAAATGATGGTATTTGATAAGAAGTTATATAGTCAAAATTCAATTTTCGGCCAATTCCAGGGAAGGGGGGGTCATGACCCCCTGACCCCACCCCTAGATCCGCCCTTGGTGACATTTTGCATTTTGAAAAGCCTTCACTCCCTCTTATCTGTAGCTCTGGCGATGTAAAAAAAGAATTGACTAAGTTCGAAGGACTGGTTTTAAATGCATCCCATTCAATTCGAGTGGAATTATTTTCTCACCACATTTCCTTAATAAGCAAATCTAGTTTTCATCTACCTTTTTCTAATTTCAAATATTTTAGCAGTTTCAATGCCATTTCCCAATTGCTTTGAAGCATATCTATCCGGCGGTTGAATACTAAACTGACACGATTTAAAAACGCAAAAAGACGTTTTCATCAACCATTCATTTCCAACAGTCTCGATCGGCACCATATTTGAGGACATGTATGAGACAATGTATACCCTTCATACCCCAGCGATTTTGTCGCGTCCTCTGTAAACTAGAAAAGTCAAAAGGCGTTGTTGTTATGTGGTTTTGGATGAAGAACAGAAATATAAATGATAACTTACGTCGAGTTTGCTCGGATCACGTGGTTTAGTGAGTCCAACATTATCGAACGGGGCACCTCCTGGAAACTTGCCAAGCTCTATCCCCTGCCAGTAGAATGTGGCAGCATTGAAAAAGCCGAAAAGGGAAAGCAGTGCATTTAACTGAAAATAACAAATTCCAAATCATAAACCGCCGTTTTTCTGCAAAAACCTCGTTACTGCAGCTTATTTTTGTTGAAAAGCACCGAAATGTTCTATCAATTTCCCAAAAGGACAAAAATCAAAATCTATCTAAATGGCAATGAATTTTCTGCTGAAAATAGAGTGTAATATCCGTCATGTATTGAGAAACCGTCGGTGTTGTTATGAAATATCGTAAATAAGGCTTGAATCAAATCATAGTTACGAGATTTTATAAAACACCCACGAAATACTATCAATTGTCCGAAATAACGTGATGGTTAACTGGATAAAATCGTTCCCTATTGATGCAGAAGGCAAAGTCAATCCTACTCTTATGAAGAATAATTTTGATACAAAAGCTTAAATAATGAGTCTTACCATCGTAATAGGCCGGATAGAATCGAAGATCTAGCTTCACATTTATCTAGCATTTACACGGTGGAGATTGTGCATCATGGGATGGATAACAACTACGGCAAAAATAGTCTCGATTCTCGATATTTTTTGTAACTTTCTTATTTCTGCGTCAATTTTCAAAGGGTTTTGTTGCATGTACCCAGCCCTTGGGCGGATCTAAAAGGGGTCCGGAGTCTGGACCCCCCCCCCCCCTTCCTGGAGTTCGCTGGACCCCTCTGAAAATATGGTGTGGTTAAACTTTTACTTATAAAAACAAAAGCAAATTCGAAATTGTGCGTTTCAATGGTTATAGCTTCTTTAATGTTTGTAATAAATGCTAACATTCACTTATGACGTTAGCAATATAAAACATGTAAATGCGTCATTTAGGCATGGAAACACCCCCCCCCCTGAAAAAATTCCTAGATCCGCCCTTGCAGCCTTAGTGAGCTCTTGACCTCGGATGTATGACTTATTAGATAACTCCCTGTACCTTTTACCAAAATATTGTCCCAAATGAGAACAACTACGGCTAATTAACCCTTTCCGAAACCAGACCTGGTTTTGACGTCCCTAATTGAAAAGGCTTGGGAAAACATTGAGACAAAAGAAGAAACTGCTGATAACCAGCAGTTTCTCCTTTTGTCTCAATATTTTCTATACCATATTTTACACAAATGCTATCTTTAATAACATTCATTTTGTCATTTGTGACAGTTTTTTAAGCGGATCACCCTAAAATTTTGTCGTTTGGTAAAGGGTTAAGCCTTGCTGTGTTCTTTCCAGAGATGTATGGCTTCTTAGGAAACTTCTTGCGCTTTTCCCAAAAATAATTTCATCCGACCATAAAAAAGATCTCATTTTTTGTCGTTTTTCTGGTCGGTTGGGATCAATTCTTGCAAAAAGTAGCCTACACAGAGGTTTCAAGTATGTCATATACAAAAAATGAAAGTTGACACAAAAATGAGAAAGTTATACAAAATGTCTTATCTGAAGCGAGGCAAATTTGCCCGTAGATTCATTCATCCCATGATGCACAATCTCCACCGTGATATATAAAGCGATGCGACCACCAAGTTCACCCTGAGGATTTCTACAAATTATCACTTATATTCTAAAACATCGTAACTACAGCTTATTTAAGTCTGTCGTTACGATAGTTTTATTAAGAAAGGCTATGAAATTAAAGTTATCAGGTCAGACCGTTAAACGTGTCAGACGGAATAATTTATAATAATATATATACAAAATTATTGTATTGACCGAAATGATGGAATTATGAATTAGGTAAAAAATATAATTCTGTTGCATCGGAAGTGCTCTCAAATTTAAGTATTGATCTAACAGAATGTGACAATTTTTTCAAACCTCTGTCGTGGTTTTTTTTTTTTTTTTTTTTTTTTTTTTTTTTTCATTACCATCCGCAGTCCTGTACAAAGGCGAAATGAAAGAGCCTCTGTGAAAGACAGTGACGCCAATTTCGGTCCAAATCTGCATTAAGAAAGCTTTAAAAGGGTCTGGCCATGTTTACTACAAGGGTTTGGCTCAGACTAGGTAATGGCAATCAATTTATCCGGTGGATAAAAGTTGACCATTTTGATTTGAAAGATGGTGTAGTATACAAAAAAGATATTACACAATACAATGATAATATCTTTTTATGAGTAAAATAAAGTATCGAAATATTGATACAGCAAAATGAGGAAAATTTGGTTGTCAGCTTTTCTCTATACCTCAATTTGTTCTCTCACTTTTTTTCGGGACGTTAAAAGCAGGGCTTGGTTTAAAAGGATTAGAACCCATCGTTCACTGCACAAAACTTCGTTCGTCGTCGGTCGTCATCCGTAGCAACGGAAATTGACGAGAATATTCATAATAAAGTTTCTAAAACAATATGAAATATGATAAAAAGGATATTGCATTATTATGGGAATATAACTTGTTTATATTATGTCGAACTCGTTCTTTTGGCGTAGTAGCCCTCGTAAGCTCGGTCGCTCTGCCAAAGAACTCGTTCGACACAATATACATGTATATTCCCATATTGATGGATAAGCTATATTACTAGAGAGCCCGGTTCTAGATATATACATACGAACTTGAATAATCTTTTCATTGTATATCAAACCTAAAAGTGACAGATTGAGCCGAATCATATTTCATTGAAAAGTGAACTTATGACCCCCTTCATCTATGATATAATGACACAAGACTCCTTTACCCCGTTCCCAAACGACAAAATGTTGGGGTGATCCCCTTCTAAAAACGCCATAAATGACAAAATGGATGTTATTTAAGATTGGATTTGTGTAAAATATGGCACAGAAAATATTGAGACAAAAGGAGAAACTGCTGGTTATCAGCAGTTTCTTCGTTTGTTTCAATGTTTTCCCAAGCCGTTTCTATTAGGGACGTCAAAATCAGGGCCCCGTATTATCAACGATCTTACGACCACGTTTGTGTGTAATAGTCTACCTAAATCTCACCCAAAATGTGACTTGTGTAGGAACTTTTTGTTAATGCTCGATCTCCATGCTTAAATGAAACTTCGATATGTATGGAAGATCACTAGGGTGGAGGTCACATGATAGAGGTCCTTTTAAGGTCACATTCATTTCCAAGATTTTTCATATCTTTTTTTAAAAACAAATCATGAAGAAATATGACAAATATATATTCTAATATATATATTGCTTTTAAGATTCATGGAGGGTATTGTATATGCTGCATAATGCACAACTTCCTGTCACAAACAGAATAAAGCATGTTGCTGTCTTTTTACAGAATCAGATTGAAATACAGTATAGTAGAGAGTGTGTTTTCCATGGAAGCGTATCTTTTAAAAAGTTTGTTGAGGGGTATAGCTGCTGGAGAAACAGCAATATTTCACTGCATTCTGAGTGTAGACTACCAATTACTATGTCAAAATTAAGTTTTTGCATCCGTCTTTATTTCATGGGAATATTTATGCAAAGTACCTAACTTGCAATAGCTCAACCGCATTTGGGTTTGAATAGTTAATATGAAATTTTGATGAAATTGTCTTCCGTATGTGAATACCTGTATATGCCCACAGTGCATTTTGAAAAGTTTCTTATAGGATTCAATCACAATATTATCATATTACATATATTATACATATATTATTGATATTATGCTGCCAAAAATTTAGAATTTTGTGGTTTATAATCTTTCAATACTGTATGTCTTTACATTTGTCTGTATAACTTATTGCGAGAACTTAAGCCTACTTAAAATGCCTTATCGTTTACATTTCAATAGCTTAAATTTGGTACGTAAGTAAATATCTTTTCGTACCAGAATTGGTGTCATTCATAAAATTAAGGTCAAATATCAGGATCAGATAAACATCCCTAAAGGGGAATCAGTTATGCCAACAGTAGACGCTGCTCCGTTATTACACAGTTGATTTAAGTCTTCCTTTAACAGTAGACAATGTTGCAAACTGTGCTCATTTTTTTATCAAAGGAAATATGCCTAAATCCATTTTATCATAATTTCGTGACATTTAGCTGTCAAAGTGACGAATTAGGTGATCGTGAATTTGGTAATCATGGATTTCCCTGGGATGTTTGGCATGCATTAACTGCTTGTCTCTCTTAAACTCACTAGTCATTGAAAGTACTTATCTTGGAGGAAAAAATGTTGTTTTTTTTCTTTTCTTGGTAGAATCTAAAGCCTACAGATTTTTGCATACAAGTGCTTTGGCACTAAATATATGTATTATAAAAAAAATAGAATATCTGCTCTACCTCATCTTATTGAACCTTTGATTGTCACAGGGGCTGGCCCCTTGTCATTTAAAGGGCTGGTCTCTTGTCATTTAAAGGAAATGCATTAAGTATGTTGATAAGATTTGCATTAACCTTCTATTCCAGTCTGTTTTGGATCATATTTGTATGGATAGTCTTTAATCAAAATACCTCCTGGTGACGAACAAACATTCTCTTGTCACTGTGCTTTGTTTCTGTAGCCAGAAGTGAGCCATTAAAGTCGTTATATGCCCCTCAGAAGCTTCTCCAGATACCAACTATCACTCAATTATTGAACATTCGAGTACTGAGAAGTTGATAATATTCAGTACGTTAATGGCGGCGGTAAGGGAGGTAATCAGGTAAATACTAATTTCTGGATTCGTCTATACTTTTAAGTCTATACTTTTAAGTCGATACACAGAACTTTAAATGATCTGTGTCTAATTTTCCAATTGCACTCCCAAAAATTGACAATAATTTTATCAATCATATCAGTTATTTATTTTGCATAAAGCTATGCTGGAACATTTAGATGGGTGCCTAACCTTCATTTGATATCATAACTGTTAACCTACACCCAGAACACAGTGAATTATATTCTCTAGCTATATCCCCTTAAACAACCTTTCAAAGATATGCTTTTATGGAAAACGCACTCTTTAGCACATCGAAGTTCAAGCTGATTTCCGAAAAAAAGACTTCAAAATGCTTAATTTTTATGTTGGGTGGGAAGTTGTACATAAACCACGTGATTTACTAGTATTTCCAAGATGCTTGCAAGCATTGTATGTATCTAATATTTACAAATTCGTGATCTGTTCATCATAATTAAAAAAATCTATTACAAAATCATTTAAATCGTGGACATGCAGATATGCTTATTCGCAAATTTTAAGTTAAGTATGGATCTCTAGGCTTTATTTCAATACCAAAATTGTTTGTGCACACCGCAAAGTTCGTGAACATAAGCTTTTTTTCCTTGCTATATAGGAAACAAAAACAATGGAAATTTCATGAAATTTCCCATTAACTCTTCAAAATTATACATTTGCAAATTGGTTGATTTGCATAACTACTAGGTTGCATATCTGTAGCGAAAAATAAAGATGAATGCCTATGCTTTTATTTGATACCAAAATTGTTAATCTATATCAAGAACTGAGCTATATCTGATGTTCCCAATGCACTCTATAGAATTGATGATAACTTCATCAGTTATTCTAATGAACTCTACAAAGTCATGATTATGCATACCTTGTTTTGCTTGACAATTCTGAAAAATAACGACGGATGTGTTAGCTTCATTTTATAACACATCAACTGTAAGTCTAAACCCGGTATTAGTGAACTATAGCTGTTCATCCTGCTATACCCCACAGTCACTTTTACAAGACATGTTATCATGAAAACCACACCCTCTACGATACTGTAATTCAATCGGACATATCTAAAATGCATAATCATGTTTTTGATTGGATGTTTGCATAAACAATATGATTAAATCAACCCACAAAGCTTCAGGGCACCGTGTGTATCAAATATTCATAAATTGACGATAAAAATCGTGTTTATGCAATTTAGCTAATTTGCACAATTGAACTTGAGGACAGATGGCTAGGCTTTATTTTGGTACCCAATTCGTGAATGTACACCACAAATAATAGCTTATGTTTCAACTACATTATAAAGAAAATGACAAAACAATCATCAAAATTTCTACTGACATGAGTGAAAATGGCATTTTTTTTTCAAATACAAAGGCTTATTACTAAGAACGTTCTGTTCCGATCAGGCTAGAAGTAAAACAATTCTTGTAGAATCAATTTAGTTACAATTTCGTTCAAATCGATCCAACAAAGTTGGGTATAAATTAGCACAATGGTTGTTTTTAAAGTATTTTTTCGTGATTTCATCAAGTTGAAAATGACCCCACCCTGCCGCGTCCATATTTGTTGTTGATTTCAAACAATTTGTTAGCAAATGTTCAAAAGGATCACTCAAAGAACAATCACGTAAAGTTTGGTTCAAATTGACCCGATGGTTGATTTTTAAAGAATTTTCTTTTGATTTGTTTAAGTTCGATAAGCCCCGCCCTGCCACGTCCACGTTTTTTAACAAATCAGAATTTTGTTTAAAAAATGTTAAAAAGGATCACACAAAGAACATTCATACCAAGTTTGGTTCAAATTGGCCTAGTAGTTGATTTTTAAAGAATTTTCTTGTGATTTCTCTAAGACAGATAAGACCCGCCCTGCCACGCCCACTTTTTGTCAAATCAAAATTTTGAAAACACATCTTCAATAGGGTCACTCAAAGAAAATTCATACCAAGTTTGGTTGGAATTGGCCCAATGATTGATTTTAAAAGAATTTTCTTGTGATACTTTTAAGTCTGATTACTGTGTGAATCAAATATTCACAAATTGGCGATATTTTCACCAATTAATTAAAAAAAATAATTAAAAAGCATACATATGTAATTTACTTATTTTGCTTAACTATATTTGAGGACAGATGTCTAGGCTTTATTTTGGCATCCAATTCGTGAATCTACACCATAAACTTAATGAGTTATAGCTTATGTTCCAAATTTATGCTATAAAAAATGACCAAAAAATCTTCGAACTTTCTAATTAAATCTTCAAAATCTTATATATGCAAATTAGCTGATTTACATATCTATACTGCCAAATAAACATGGATGTCCCAGCTTCATTTTGATACCAAATTTGTTAGTCTAGACCAAGAATTTAGTGAGTTATGGCGGATTTTCTTGCTACACCATTTACTTTTGCACTTAGTTGACCTTTGACCTTGTGGTGACCTTTAAAGGGCCTATATCATGTGACCTCCACCCTAGTGATCTTCCATACATATCGAAGTTTCAATTAAGCATGGAGGTCGAGCATTAACAAAAAGTTCCTACGCATGTGTTTTCTAGGGCCTTATTTCTATAATTTACGAGTAGGTAGACTATAAATTGTGTAACAAAACATCTAATTGCACGAGAAATCAGATTGGGCCAATCAGGTTTGTTGTTACAAGTAATTACGCAAAAAATAATCGTACGATCGTTGATAATACGCCCCCATGGTCTTGTTTGGGAATGGGTTAAAGAAAAGGATGGCAATATTACATGTTAATGATTTTATTTGACATGGCACTGATCGTTCTGCTAAACATGTTCATATTTTGCAATAAAAGTCAAAGAGGATTAAATCACACGAAAATAAGAAAATATGACTAAACATTTTATGACTTAAATTTTTTACTGAGTCCGTTACTGAGTTATTACTCAATTCGTTTCGTGGAACCGGGGCCAGGTCTTGTTTGGGAAAGGGTTAAAGAAAATGATGACAAGATTATATGAGCACGTTTTTTTTTGTCCAGCCCGTTTTGGTTACATCACCAATAATTCTACAAATGTAAAAATATCTTTTCTCTAGTGTGTCATACACAACAAAACTTAATTGGAATAGACAGAATAATACCTTTTCTAATAAAATATCTTAAAAACTTGTGTTTAGTACATGCCTTTAACAGGGAAAAAGGTCATAAAAGTGGTGATTTTTTGACATTTTAATGGACCGCTTAAGTAAGAGGGTTGAAATTTTTGCTGGTGCAAACTGAATATGAAGCCTTAGGAAATGCATCCAGCTTTTATAGTTTTTTTCAAAAGCTCACTCTTTCAAACTGCAACTTATAAAATAGCCATTTATTAATGGCATTAGAAATAAAATCAAATTCCAAAATTAAATTGGTGACGTAATTTTTCACGTCCAAGAAGTTACGTCGTGGTTTTGAGTACCAAACCCCAATAATATTGAGAACATTAAGTATTTAACCATTTCCAATAGAGATAAACGTGTACGAAACGTGCCGGTGGCGAATCGATATGCTTACAACGTTGAACAAAACAAATAAAGAGCAAATCACAATCGATTGGGTATAATTTTTGTCCAGTATGTTACGTCGCAAATTTTTGAAAAAAAATCGATTTTGTAACCTTACAGTGCGAATTATCGCCGAAAAGATCGCGTGATTTTGTTCATTGCCGCCAAACTACTGTTTTACGCGTTGTAAGCGGCTAGAAACAACGAGCATGGCGGACGCACAAGCTGGGAAGAAGAAGCAGTTGTAAGTTTTGCAAGTGTTACGTCGTGGATGAAGAAAAAATGTCCGGTTGTTTAATTCAGTGCATCAAAAGCATGCGAATGTACCGATGAATTACACATTGCATCTCTGTGCTTGTAATTGATGCGGAGAAAGATGTCATTTCGCGGCGAGTTCTGGCCACAATACGACGTTGAATACCCCACACTCGAGCCACACTGTGTATGAAATGTTTTTGATCAATAAATCGTGTACGAATGGGCTATGGTAATAGCACTGAAATGGAAGCAGTTTCAAATCAGCCAAACCCTCCCTTTTTAATGCTTTTCTTCGAAATTGTGACCAGCATTCAGGATAAATTTATAATAAGATGCAAAGATGTAACTGGACAACAAAATTTTAATGTTGTTTTCTCGTCCTGTTACATCTTTGCTTAAAATGGATGATAACTGAATTGAAGATGCTTTACACATGATGAAGTTATGTTAAAATGTCCTTAAATGAAGTTAGTTAACTAACCCTGCAAATAAAAAATGTCTACATTTTAAACTTTTTATGCAAAAGAAGTCCGGGTACTAAGACTAACAAAGACACAACTGAAAAAAACACTGTGTCCCAGTTACATCTAAGCAAGAAAGTTTGCAATATATTTGGTAAAATCATTTTCAAAAAGTTGTAACTGTAAGCAAGTACTATATCTTGATATTTTTTTTTTCTTTTGAAGCCTCTACAAGAGGTCTAATTTTATTTGGAACACTGTTACAGGATATATTTGGTTTACGAAAGATGATGTAACCATGACCCAAAATTTTCCAGTTACCTCCCAAATGCTTTCGGTACAGTCCATCCCTTAGTTTTGTGTTAACTAGCACAAATTATGCAGATTTCAAGTTCAATAACAAAATGATTTCAATAAACATTGAAAACTAAAGCAGAAAGAGGCAATTCATTTGTCTACAGACCTGATTTTATTGTGTAGTCCAGTGCGTTGTCCATTGTTACATCACTAACTATTGTGAATTTTAAGTCGCAAATAAATTCAAAACTACTGGAAAGTTTTGCTTCTTCTGTGGAAAAGTGTTTGTATATGACTTTGCCTCGACACTACAGTAAATACGAATAGCAGCAAAACATGTTATTTTTGTGGAAAAAGTTGGACACAAAAAGATTTATGATGTAACCAAAAAGGGCTGGACAAAAAAAACGTGCCCATATGTTAACGATTTTATTTGACATGGCACTGATCGTTCTGCTAAACATGTTCATATTTTGCAATAAAAGTCAAAGAGGATTAAATCACACGAAAATAAGAAAATATGACTAAACATTTTAGGAGGAAAGCTCAACTGTGTTAAAGATAATACTGTACCATGTCAAATAAAACCAATCAAGAGGGATTAAAATAAGTTGAAAAAACTTGCTTCCCGATCGATGTAAAATAAATACGTTCAAAGGAACGTCTGAAGAAAAAAGACAAGAGGCCCAAGAGGGCCTGATTCGCTCCACTGGCTAAAGTGGACGAATTATCCCATTATTTCTTGTAAGCCTTACACAGCCAAATCTTGAAATTTGTGAATAAATTTTGAAGAGAGACTCAAAGAACATTCTTGCAAAGTCTGGTTCAAATTGGCCGAATGGTTGATTTTTAAAGAATTTTCTTATGATTTCTCTAAGTCTGATAAGCCCCTTTCTCCCTGCTACAGCCACATTTTTTGACAAATATAAAAAATTGTGAACAAATTTTAAAAAGAATGACTCAAGGCACATTCCTGCAAAGTTTCGTACAATTTGGCACACTGGTTGATTTTTAAAGAATTTTCTTATGATTTCTTGAAGTCCGATAAGCCCATTCCTCCCTGCCACGCCCACTTCTTTTGACAAATGTAAAAAAATTTGTGAATGAATTTTGAAAAGAGAGACTCAAAGAACATTCCTGCAAAGTCTGGTTCAAATTGGCCCTATGGTTGATTTTTAAAGAATTTTCTTATGATTTCTGATAAACCCCTTTTTCCCTGCCAAGTCCACATTTTTTGACAAATATAAAAGTTTGAGAACAAATTTTGAAAAGAATAGCTCAAGGCACATTCCTGCCAGGTTTGGTTCAAATTGGCCCAA
Source organism: Fragum sueziense (assembly GCA_963680895.1). Lineage (NCBI taxonomy): Eukaryota > Metazoa > Mollusca > Bivalvia > Cardiida > Cardiidae > Fragum > Fragum sueziense. The sequence goes on from OY804594.1 coordinate 42,988,116, forward strand.
TGGTTGATTTTTAAAGAATTTTCTTATGATGTCTCTAAGTCTGATAAGCCCCGCCCTGCCACGCCCACATTTTTTGACGAATCAAAAATTCGCCAACAAGTTTTGAAAAGGGTCACTCAAGGAACATTCTTGCCAAGTTTGGTCAAAATTGGCCCACTGGTATAAGAGGAGAAGATGTTTAAAGAAAAGGTTAACGGACGGACGGACGCACGCACGGGCGGACGCACGGACGCACGACGGACACAACGCCATGACAATAGCTCGCTGGCCTTCGGCCAGTGGAGCTAAAAAACCAGTAATGGGAGAAAATACATTACTCTCACGTCTGAAACAAAATTTACTGATTATTTACCATTCATATCATAACATATCAGTCGGAGTTTTGCCATACACATAATTGGTTTATGATATCAAACACTATCATGCATTTGTAATGCAATTAAATTGTGATTAAATTACAGCCATAAGAGTTCTGGGCCCTTAACCCTTTCCAAAACAAGACCTGGTTTTGACGTCCCTAATAATAGGAAAAGCTTGGGAAAACATTGAGACAAAAGAAGATACTGCTGATAACCAGCAGTTTCTCCTTTTGTCTCAGTATTTTCTATGCCATATTTTACACAAACGCTATCTCAAATACCTTCCATTTTGTCATTTGTGTCAGTTTTTGAAGTGGATCACCCTTAAATTTTGCCGTTTGGGAAAGGGTTAATATGCATACCTGTTATTCTGTCGACCTTTTTCAGTGCCCCAGCATACCCTGCAATATGGGCTCCAAGACTGTGCCCTATGAGATGGATAACGTTGTAGTCTCCCTTTAATTAAAACAGGTTAAACTTTTAAGGTACGTGTAGAGCAGCGTATTTCATGAAAGTTCTCCAAAAGATGTGCAACAGCGAACATTGAGTTAAGGCAATATCAACGAATATTCGTGGGCGAGCAATAAAGACCATTGATTTTTTTGTGTGTAGGTGTACAATTGAGTGTTTACGCTCTAGTATCAACACATGTACAATAGTCCCAGCCGAAATTGACAGTGACGTAGGCTGATGTTTACTGCTGCAAAACCAATCAATTAGTCTGATTTGCACCGTTACAAATACGAACAGTGTTGATTGGTTGTCAAGTAGTAAACATTAGTCTACGTCACTGTCATTTTCGGCCGGTACTATTGTAAGCCAATTTTGATCAAACTTTGTCAAAACAAGTATAGTCATACGTTTTCGGATGAGTTTTCGAATGAGCCTAGTCGGACCAGACCAGAAAGTACTGAGTTAAAAACTAAAGTATACACCGTTGATTGTAAAAAATGTAAAAAAAAAACGTGTTGACTTAGTTTACTGCCTAGCATCTACAAACAATGACCAATCAAGATAACAATTGGAAACAAATTTGTGTCTATGATACCTCGCATGACTTTTGGTTTTCAGCTTGATTGGAATTTTCTTTTCATTTACCTTCTTCAACAGTTCATTCTTGATATCTAACATCCAATCCATTTTCTTAGGTTCGATGACCTGCATCCAACCGTGTATAATAAACTGGGTCCGCTTGGTGGCGTCAAATTCAGTCTTGCCAATTTTTCCTGGCAGCAAGGTCTCGGGGGTGTCCTGGGTGTACGAGTATAGAGGTAGAACTTTACCTAGAAAAAATAAGGGATAGCCTACATTTTATAACCATTTTTCGAACGACAGAATTTCAGACAAGTCTGGAGGTAATGGTATTTATTGGCTAAAGGATTACAACCCATCATTAGATACCAAACACTTCCTGAATCGTCGGGCGTCATCCGTGACAACAACAATGAACGAGAGATAAGTCCTCGTCCGTTTTCGAGCGGCATCCATGGCAGCGGAAATTGACTAGGGATACCCTCGTCAAGTTTCGTTGCTTTGGATGACGCTCGAAAATACACGAAGTTATGATGGGTTGTAATCCTTAGAAATGTATAATTATTCAACCCAACTGAAACAGACAGGAAAGAAGATTCCACATGCAAAAACATTGAATAACCCTTCCACGATATAAATCGATAATAGGGATACATATTGTCGATTTATACCTATGTAGATAGTTTTATAGTCCAGCAACATTAACCCGGGACGTCTGCATGTGTAGGCTAATGACCCCACTTCGGCAGCGTTTTGTTTTAATGTTTCCAACACCTCAAAAGCACCGAAGAGCTAGAGGCGGAATTTGAAAATAGCAAATAATTCCTAAACTCTGTTACATTTCTATTCCAAATACAAACATAAGCATTTTGCACGGTATAGAATTTTGAATTGATGCATACATATGGAAATATTTGACAAAAATGTTCAAAATTACCTCCCTTGCAAATGAATATAGAGTAAAATAATATTTGTAAATTATTTTCTCTTGAAGCATATTTTTGAATACCGACTCGATGAATCAACTTATTTGCAGTGTATTTACAAGTATGTTTAATTTGGTGCATTTCGTATGACTAGAAAGTGGTGATTTTTTCAGCGTCTGTAAACCTTAAGACGCTCAACTATACACACGAAAATTAAGTTGCCCCGGTTGATTTTGGAGGAGTACGTGCGTATATCATTGTATTTGTCTGAATTTACGTCACTGTTTACTTGTTGAAATCGACCATTATTTCACACACTAAGTTTGCAAAATTAGTAGAATATATTTTTTTTAAATCGAATCAGGTAGGATTTTCTCCATATTGAAAGTAGTTGGGTGGGGTGGGATATGATATTGCGACTTACCAATTATTGATGAAACAGAATATGTTAGATTCTCTCTGCTCTTCATTTGATTTTCAGTTGATAACATAATAGACATAATTGCATAGGTGTTTTTAACCCTTTCCCAAACAACAAAATTTCAGGATGGCAGAATCTGAAAGCCGTTGCAGACGACAAAATGGATGTTAATAAAGATTGGAATTGTGTGTGATATAGTCAAGAAAATATTGAGACAAAAGGACAAACTGCTGGTTATCAGCAGTTTCTTCTTTTGTCTCAATGTTTTCACAAGCCTATTCTACGAGAGACGTCAAAACCAGGTTTTATTTCGGAAAGGGTTAAACATTTTGAATAATTATTTAACTTATAACAATGGTAATTTTCAACTGTAATATAAGAATATGTCTAAAAAAAATTTTCGAGCATGCGCCGTGCGCCAAAATTCCCACGTTCGTCTGTATAGACCCAATGCGTGATTGCATTTCGGTTCAGAAAACACGCTAACTCGTATTTGAATATCGGTGCGCAGCAAATACGCTAAATTTCGGTGACAGAATCGATAGAAAAAGTAAGTTTAAAAGTCTTGTTGAAAAATTATTACATTAATTATTTTTGTTATTTACAATCTTCTATTTGTTTTTGCATTTTATTAATCTAAAGTTCAATAATGCCAAGTCAATTCAATCTAGTGTTTTTGATGGAACCGAGATTTTTTTTATTTTTTTACAGAAACGGGATGAAAAAAAAGTTCTATGCTTTGTAGATCTATGATGTTACCTTTTTTGTTCATACGGACACAACATCCAAATCTCTAAGGTCAATGTCGAAGGCTCAGCGCGAAACAGTTGTAACTGCCTATAAACATATAGGCAGTTACAACTGTTTCGCGCTGGGCCATCGATGTGAAGTTATGACAAGAATCAATCCTATCCGAAACAAGACCTTGTTTTGACGTCTTTATATGAAAAGTATTGCGTAAATATTAAGACAAAAGAAGAAAATGCTGACAATCAATATTTCCTCTTTTTGTCTACATATTTTCTCGGCTATATTGTACACAATTGTAACCTTTATCGAAGCCCGTTTTGCCGTCTGTGGCAGCTTTTTTTAATTTGACCAGCCTTAAATATACTCAGTTCCAAAAGAAAGTGTGCACTTTCGCCTATTGCTTTAGCCTTAATTTTCACACAGTTTATGGCAATTTAGGGTGTAAAAGTGATATCATACTTCAGATTAGACCTTAAAGAAAATTGTCATCAAAATAGATGTCGATAGAATAGCTCTTACTGCATACACGCAGTCAAATCATGAATGGTGTTGATGGTGTTGAGATTTGCACTCTTTGCAGCTTCTACTGTAGAAAGATATGCATGCTCATATGTCGTTGCAGGGTTTGATCATGCCTTCAAAAGCCATTTCCGCGCTAAAGTTTGAACTTTCTTGTAGACGTTACTTAAGCGTCAACGTTAGTAATCGCTACATACGTTAGCAGGCTAGTAAAATTGTCGTCGAACGGTGCAACAACGTTCTACAACACATGTGCAGGCCTTTAAGATGCCATACAAATGGACTCATGCTATTAGAAGATAAATATCGTACAAATTCAAATTTGTTG